>JBBDGP010003041.1:0-304984 GCA_037952835.1 Lithobates septentrionalis
ACTTTTATTGTTTGACTTTAAGCATTATTAAAATCACTGCTCCTGAAAAAACGGCCGTTTTTAAAACTTTTTTTTGCATTGATCCATGTCCCCTGGGGCAGGACCCAGGTCCCCAAACACTTTTTATGACAATAACTTGCATATAAGCCTTTAAAATTAGCACTTTTGATTATTCATGTTCGTGTCCCATAGACTTTAACGGTGTTCGCGTGTTCGAAAGAACTTTTTTCCTGTTCGCATGTTCTGGTGCGAACCGAACAGGGGGATGTTCGGCTCATCCCTAGCTGTAACTTAAATTGCCCCATATTTCCACATCCGTGATCAGGTCTGTATTGTTGGTAATCAGTAGATCCAGTAACGCTTTATTTCTAGTTGGTGTGTCTACCATCTGACCCATCAAATTGTCCTCCAAGACATTTAGGAACTGGCGAGCCTTAGATGAATGCGTGGTTCTCTCCGCCCAGTCTATGTCTGGATAGTTAAAAACCCCCAATATGATAACACTTCCCATCCTTGCTGCTAATCCAAATTGTGATAGGAGGTCCGCCACCCCTCCTCCCTCAGGTTAGGGGGCCTATAGCATACTTCCAGTATTTCCCCCTTAGCTTCATCCCTTTGGAGCTCTACCCATAAGGATTCCACCTCCTCCCTAGCTCCCTTAGTGATGTCATCTCTCACATTCACTTGTACATTATTCTTGATATATAGGCATACCCCTCCCCTTTTTTACCCTCTATATCTTTGCGATAAAGGGTATACCCTTGAATAATTGCAAGCCAATCGTGAGAGCTGTTAAACCAGGTCTCTGAAATTCCCACATAACACAAAATCCAAATCCTCCTCATACAACAGTATCTCTAGTTCACCCATCTTGTCCGCCAGGCTCCTGGCATTGGTGAACATGCCACGTAGTTTAGAACGGTTGCATATTATCCTCTTATTGGGTGTTCCAAGATTGCAACTAGGACTTGCTACTATACTTACCTTGGGTTTTATGTACTTTGGTCAACCTACCACTAATGCCCCCAATACTACCCTCTGGAATATGTTCTGTGCTGACTATCTCTACCTCTGGACCCTCCCCCCACCGCCTAGTTTAAAAATCCCTCTAACTTTTTGGCCATCTTCATTCCCAGCTGATCTGCACCCTCCTCATTTAGGTGCAGTCCGTCCCTTCTATAGTACTGGTTATCGACTGAGAATTTGGCCCAGTCCTCCAGGAACCCAAACCCCTCCTTACTACACCAGATCTTCAGCCACTTGTTTACTTCCCTAATCTCCCTCTGCCTTTCTGGTGTGGCTCGATGTACCGGTAGTATTCCTGAGAACACTACCTTGGAGGTCCTTTTCCTCAATTTAGCTCCCAAGTCCCTAAAATCGTTCTTTAGGACACTCCATCTGCCTCTGACTTTGTCATTGGTGCCAACGTGCACCATGACAGCTGGGTCTTCCCCAGCCCCTCCCAGTAATCTGTCCACCAGATCCGTGATGTGCCAAACCCGAGCACCCAGTAGACAACATACAGTTCGGCGCTTTAGGTCTTTGTTATAGATGGCCACTCTGTCCTTCTAAGAATTGAGTCCCCTACCACCAGAATCTGTCTTTCCTTTCCCTTCCCTTCCCTCCCCCCCCCAATCTCACTGGAGGATTTCTTCCCTCAGCAGTTAGGAGAGTCCCTCAACTCCAGCAGTGCCTCTCCCTGACTGGTTTCACCAATGTCACTTAATGGAGCGTACTTATTGGGATGCTCCAGCCCTGGATTGGCCTCCCTGGCACTTCCCCTCTACCCTTCCTGACTGTCACCCATCTACTCTTTGCTAGTGCCTGCACCTCTTTGTCTCCACCCGCCTCTGTGCTGGCCCCTGCCGGCACCTGCAATGTACATTCCTGGCTCTCCTTTAGTATGGAGGGACTTCTCAGTGCTGACACTTGCTTCCACAGAACCTGGGCTTCCAGGGAAACAATGTGCTTACATTTTGCACAGCAGTATTTACCCTCGATCGGATGATCGAGGAACACATACATGCCGCAAGATGTACACTGAGTCGCCTCTCCACACCTGCGGGGCATCGTACCTATTAAATTTAATGAGGATTGGGGATTATACCCTGTCCAAATTACCTAACAACTAGCTTCCTGACACTAATACTCAAGACAATACACAGGTACTCAACAAGACAATACACAGGTACTCAACAAGACAATACACAGGTACTCAACAAGACAATACACAGGTATTCGCAGACCTACGTGCACTTGCAGAACTACGTGCACTCACAATACACAAGTACTAACGATCCACACACACTACTCAGACAACACTCAGATACTCACACTACACTGGTACTATGACCCCTGTTTTAACCTCCTGTTTTAAACTCTGGTTTTAACTCACCACTTAGTCCAGTTCCACTAACTCTGGTTTTAACTCACCACTTAGTCCAGTTCCACTTGGACAGAGTTTCAGCAAACTCAAAGATGAGCAGGCTCAAAATAAGTTCTACACAAGGTTATATAGGCCTCAAGCACCTGTGACCAATTAACCACTCCCCTTAGTTAGTAGGCTGAAGGAAGCAAAAAAAACTGTTTAAAAAGTTTCAGAAAAAGGTGTTAAAAAGCTACAAGGAAAAGCCCCAAAAAGAACCTAAAACTGTAACTCAGCAATCACCAGCAGTCAAAAAGCAAAACTTGTTCACTCTCCACTCAAGGTCCCCACTGTTTAGCTTCCAACTAGCAGTCTGTAAAGGCTTAAGGGTTTTTACCTTCATGCAGCATCCCCCCCCACCCCCTAATACTTACCTAAGCCCCATCTTGATCCAGCAATATGCATGAGTGTCTCAGCTCTCAGAGGACTCTGCCCCCTCATTGTCTGAGACATTGACTCCCCTGCTGCCAATCATAGCCACTGAGCCAATCAGGACAGAGAAAGGTGGGGCAGGACCGAGCGATGGCTCTGTGTATGAATGGACATGCAGAGCCACAGCTCAAGAGTGAGCCTGCTTAAAGTGGAGTTCCACCCATATTTTTCACTCCTTACCATGCAGTACTAACGTGCATCCTTAAAATGAGTTGGCAATTTATTTTTTTTCTGTTCGCTTAGCTGATTTATGCCTATATCTAATTTCAATTCCTCCTTTAGCCGCCGTGGCGCCGTACGTAATTTCCGGTTTTGCATTGGCTCCTGGGAGATCTTGGTCAGCTTGGCATGGTGCTGCTCTCGTAACATTTAACATTAGCGTCTATGGAAAATCTTGGTCAGCTTGGCATGGCAAGTTGTCCAAGATTGCACCGCACTGCACATGCGTGAGATCAGCAGGTGCATGCTGGGTAGCCAGCATGCACAGAATCCCGGAAGAAGGACACCGTGGCTTCAGATGCCCACACTGGAGATGGCCCCGCTGTGCAGGAACTTCACAAAGTAAGAAAACAATGCTGCACAAATAGAAAACTGGGCATAGTTTACAGCATACCTTTGTTACATTGCACGAGGCATGAGTATTCTTGGGGTATTTTTATCTCAAAAGTCATATTTTGGCCAGAAATCTGCTTTAAGTGTCCTCATTGCAAGCTGCGTGCTCTGGGGGCATTCGGAAGGAGGGAGGAGCCAGGAGTGCCAGCAGGAGTCCCAAGAAGAGGAGGATTGGGGGAGCTCTGTGCAAAACCATTACAGAGCAGGAAAGTATAACATGTTTGTTATTAATAAAAATCCTTTAAAATGGAGCTCCAGGCTCCTTCATGAAAAATTAAAAGTCAGTAGTAGGGATGAGCCGAACACCCCCCTGTTCGGTTCGCACCAGAACATGCGAACAGGAAAAAAGTTTGCTCGAACACGCGAACACTATTAAAGTCTATGGGACACGAACATGAATAATCAAAAGTGCTAATTTTAAAGGCTTATATGCAAGTTATTGTCATAAAAAGTGTTTGGGGACCTGGGTCCTGCCCCAGGGGACATGGATCAATGCAAAAAAAAGTTTTAAAAACGGCCGTTTTTTCAGGAGCAGTGATTTTATTAATGCTTAAAGTCAAACAATAAAAGTGTAATATCCCTTTAAATTTCGTACCTGGGGGGTGTCTATAGTATGCCTGTAAAGGGGCGCATGTTTCCTGTGTTTAGAACAGTCTGACAGCAAAATGACATTTCGAAGGAAAAAAAGCCATTTAAAACTACCCGCGGCTATTGCATTGCCGACAATACACATAGAAGTTCATTGATAAAAACGGCATGGGAATTCCCCACAGGGAAACCCCGAACCAAAATTAAAAAAAAAAAAAGACGTGGGAGTCCCCCTAAATTCCATACCAGGCCCTTTAGGTCTGGTATGGATATTAAGGAGAACCCCGGCCAAAATTTAAAAAAAAAATGACGTGGGGTTCCCCCTAAATTCCATACCAGGCCCTTTAGGTCTGGTATGGATATTAAGGAGAACCCCGGCCAAAATTTAAAAAAAAGACGTGGGGTTCCCCCTAAATTCCATACCAGACCCTTCAGGTCTGGTATGGATTTTAAGGGGAACCCCGCGCCAAAAAAAAACAAAAAACGGCGTGGGGTCCCCCCAAAAAACCATACCAGACCCTTATCCGAGCACGCAACCTGGCAGGCCGCAGGAAAAGAGGGGGGGACGAGAGTGCGCCCCCCCCCTCCTGAACCGTACCAGGCCACATGCCCTCAACATTGGGAGGGTGCTTTGGGGTAGCCCCCCAAAACACCTTGTCCCCATGTTGATGAGGACAAGGGCCTCATCCCCACAACCCTGGCCGGTGGTTGTGGGGGTCTGCGGGCCGGGGGCTTATCAGAATCTGAAAGCCCCCTTTAACAAGGGGACCCCCAGATCCCGCCCCCCCCCGGTGTGAAATGGTAAGGGGGTAATTACCCCTACCAT
The DNA here is from genome assembly GCA_037952835.1 of Lithobates septentrionalis. NCBI lineage: Eukaryota > Metazoa > Chordata > Amphibia > Anura > Ranidae > Lithobates > Lithobates septentrionalis. The sequence goes on from JBBDGP010003041.1 coordinate 4,884, forward strand.
TTCACTAAAAAACTGTCAAAAATGTTAAAAATGACAAGAGACCGTTTTTGACAATTCCTTTATTTAAATGCTTCTTCTTTCTTCCTTCATCTTCTTCTGGTTCTTCTGGCTCTTCTGGTTCTTCCTCCGGCGTTCTCGTCCAGCATCTCCTCCGCGGCGTCTTCTATCTTCTTCTCCTCGGGCCGCTCCACACCCATGGCATGAGGGGAGGCTCCCGCTCTTCTCTTCATCTTCTTCTTCATCCTCTTCTCTTCTTCCTTCTTCTCTTCTTCATTTTCTTCTCCGGGCCGCTCCGCACCCATGCTGGCATGAAGGGAGGCTCCCGCTGTGTGACGGCGTCTCTTCGTCTGACGACTCTTAAATAATGGGGGGCGGGGCCACCCGGTGACCCCGCCACCCTCTGACGCACGGTGACTTGACGGGACTTCCCTGTGACGTTACGGGGAATGCCACATTGAAGTCCCGTCATGTCCTGTGCGGAGCGGCCCGGAGAAGAAAATGAAGAAGAGAAGAAGGAAGAAGAGAAGAGGATGAAGAAGAAGATGAAGAGAAGAGCGGGAGCCTCCCCTCATGCCATGGGTGCGGAGCGGCCCGAGTAGAAGAAGATAGAAGACGCCGCGGAGGAGATGCTGGACGAGAACGCCGGAGGAAGAACCAGAAGAGCCAGAAGAACCAGAAGAAGATGAAGGAAGAAAGAAGAGGCATTTAAATAAAGGAATTGTCAAAAACTGTCTCTTGTCATTTTTAACATTTTTGACAGTTTTTTAGTGAAATGGTAGGTGTAAGTACCCCCTTACCATTTCACACAGGGGGGGGGTGGCCGGGATCTGGGGGTCCCCTTGTTAAAGGGGGCTTCCAGATTCCGATAAGCCCCCCGCCCGCAGACCCCCACAACCACCGGCCAGGGTTGTGGGGATGAGGCCCTTGTCCTCATCAACATGGGGACACGGTGTTTTGGGGAGCTACCCCAACCCTCCCAATGTTGAGGGCATGTGGCCTGGTACGGTTCAGGAGGGGGGGGGCAGCACTCTCGTCCCCCCCTCTTTTCCTGCGGCCTGCCAGGTTGCGTGCTCGGATAAGGGTCTCGTATGGATTTTTGGGGGACCCCACGCCGTTTTTTTTTTTTTTTTGGCGCGGGGTTCCCCTTAAAATCCATACCAGACCTGAAGGGTCTGATATGGAATTTAGGGGGAACCCCACGTCATTTTTTTTTAAATTTTGGCCGGGGTTCCCCTTAATATCCATACTAGACCTGAAGGGCCTGGTATGGAATTTAGGGGGTCTCCCACGTCATTTTTTTTTGGTTCGGGGTTGCCCTGTGGGGAATTCCCATGCCGTTTTTATCAATGAACTTCTATGTGTATTGTCAGCAATGCAATAGCCGCGTGTAGTTTTAAATGGCTTTTTTTCCTTCGAAATGTCATTTTGCTGTCAGACTGTTCTAAACACAGGAAACATGCGCCCCTTTTACAGGCATACTATAGACACCCCCCAGCTACGAAATTTAAAGGGATATTACACTTTTATTGTTTGACTTTAAGCATTATTAAAATCACTGCTCCTGAAAAAACAGCCGTTTTTAAAACTTTTTTTTTGCATTGATCCATGTCCCCTGGGGCAGGACCCAGGTCCCCAAACACTTTTTATGACAATAACTTGCATATAAGCCTTTAAAATTAGCACTTTTGATTTCTCCCATAAACTTTTAAAGGGTGTTCTGCGGCATTCAAATTTGCCGCGAACACCCCAAATTGTTCGCTGTTCGGTGAACTTGCGAACAGCCAATATTCGAGTCGAACCTGAGTCGACTCGAACTCGAAGCTCATCCCTATTCAGTAGCTACAAATACTGTAGTTGCTTACTTTTAATATTAGGACACTTCCCTGCCTAGACATCCAGAGGTGTCTTCACCTGAGCCGATTTTTGAATTGGCTCTCGGGTGCTGCCGCTGCCATCTCGGCTAAAGGAAGCCCTACTGCGCCGAGGGGGGGCGAATTTCCAGCTGAGATCACATCAGAAAAGTCAGCCAGAAGTGGGAACAGGAACCTGTCAAAATCAGAAACCTGATCCCCCCTGAAAGGTGCCAAATGTGGCAGCGGAGGGGGGGAGGAATCATTTCAGTGGAAATTCCATTTCTGGGTGGAACTTTGCTTTATGTATGCGGTGCCAATATAATTGTACAGTAGATCAGTGGCGGCCGGGGGTAATTGCCATCCTAGACTGAGTCCTGACCAGTGACTGGGTGGGCTGCGGGATCGTGTATTGTTCTGGCACAGGGCAAGGGAGCTCTGACAGCTGACATACTCCTCAGGAGTAAAGGGGTCTGTCACAAGTGTCACCTATTAGTGCCCTTCAGTGCCTCCTACCAGTGCCTATCAGTGCTCATCAGTGCCACCTATCAGTGCCCATCAGTGCCATCTCATCAGTGCCCATCAGTGCCATCTCATCAGTGCCCATCAGTGCCATCTCATCAGTGTCCATCAGTGCCATCTCATCAGTGCCCATCAGTGCCTTCTCATCAGTGCCCACCAGTGCCTTCTCATCAATGCCCATTAGTGCCACCTCATCATAGCCATCTCATTGGTGTCCATCAGTGCCTCCTCATCAGTGCCCTTCAGTGCCGCCTATCAGTGCCCATCAGTGAAGGAGAAAAATTATCTGTTTGCAAAATTTCATAACAAACTATGAAAGGTTTTAATTTATTTTTTTCAACGTCAGTCTTTTTTCATTTGTTTAGGAAAAAATAAAAACCCCAGCCGTGATTAAATATCACCAAAAGAAAACTCTATTTGTGGGAAAAAATTATAAAAATGTCCTATGTGTACAGTGTTGTAAGACGTTCAATTGTCATTCAAAGTGTGAGAGAGCAGAAAGCTGAAGATTGGCCTGGGCAGGAAGGGGGTGAAAGTGCCCGATAGGCGAGTTGTTATTGTGTACATATATCACGTGTCTCATAGTTCTTTTTCCCCAAGCGTTGCACTTTTTAATTTCATTCAATCACAGCCCAGAGCTGGGTGTGGACAAGCAATACAGGGCTCTGTACACAGGGAACAATCTCTCTGTGTCTGATCCCTGCAAAGCATGGATGAGAAACTTAGAGATCAGTCAGTAAAAGCAGCACACTGTACACATATTACACACTTTTAACCCCTTCCTCTAGATGTTAAACCCTTTAGGGGCTTATTTAGCAAAAAATGGCCTGGCCATGAAGGGGGTAAAATATTCTGGAGCTGAAGTAGTTAAATAGTTAAAGGGTATGCAAACTCTAATTCTATTTCTCAGTGTGACTGGAATCACATCTCACTGCATACAGGTTTTCTTGCAAAGCAAATCATTTTTTGAGAAATTGTTGCAAAGTTTCTTAGCCTCTGTCTCTTTATTAGCCAATGAGTTGTCAGCCTGGGGAATGTATTCCTGGAGTTGGTTGTCTGATAGGCCACCCAATAGTCAACTGACAAGGCTTTCATGCATTGACGGCTAGTGAAGTTTTAGGATGGGGCACCAGACCCCGCCCTTCCTTTTTGACCCCTCCCACTTGGTGAAAATAGGCATGGTTTCAGAGAAATAGTGGGCGTGGCTCTAAGGTGGCATGGTTAGCATCTGAGATGAATGATGGAGGGAGAGAAAGGGAGAGAGGGAGGGACAGCAGGCCCAGATCCTACACAACAATAGAAATACAGTGGCTTGCGAAAGTATTCGGCCCCCTTGAACTTTTCAACCTTTTGCCACATTTCAGGATTTAAACATAAAGATATAACATTTTTATTTTTTGTGAAGAATCACCAACAAGTGGGACACAATTGTGAAGTGGAACGAAATCTTTTGGATTTTTGAAACTTTTTTAACTAATAAAAAAATGAAAAGTGGGGCGTGCAAAATTATTCGGCCCCTTGCGTTAATACTTTGTAGAGCCACCTTTTGCTGCGATTACAGCTGCAAGTCACTTGGGATATGTCTCTATCAGTTTTGCACATCGAGAGACTGAAATTCTTGCCCATTCTTCCTTGCAAAACAGCTCGAGCTCAGTGAGGTTGGATGGAGAGCGTTTGTGAACAGCAGTTTTCAGCTCTTTCCACAGATTCTCGATTGGATTCAGGTCTGGACTTTGACTTGGCCATTCTAACACCTGGATACGTTTATTGGTGAACCATTCCTTTGTAGATTTTGCTGTATGTTTGGGATCATTGTCTTGTTGGAAGATAAATCTCCGTCCCAGTTTCAGGTCTTTTGCAGACTCCAACAGGTTTTCATCCAGAATGGTCCTGTATTTGGCTGCATCCATCTTCCCCTCAATTTTAACCATCTTCCCTGTCCCTGCTGAAGAAAAGCAGGCCCAAACCATGATTCTGCCCCCACAATGTTTGACAGTGGGGGGTGGTGTGTTGAGTGTGATGAGCTGTGTTGCTTTTACGCCAAACATATCGTTTTGCATTGTGGCCAAAAAGTTCGATTTTGGTTTCATCGGACCAGAGCACCTTCTTCCACATGTTTGGTGTGTCTCCCAGGTGGCTTGTGGCAAACTTTAGACAAGACTTTTTATGGATATCTTTGAGAAATGGCTTTCTTCTTGCCACTCTTCCATAAAGGCCAGATTTGTGCAGTGTACGACTGATTGTTGTCCTATGGACAGACTCTCCCACCTCAGCTGTAGTTCTCTGCAGTTCATCCAGAGTGATCATGGGCCTCTTGGCTGCATCTCTGATCAGTCTTCTCCTTGTCTGAGCTGAAAGTTTAGGGGACAGCCAGGTCTTGGTAGATTTGCAGTGGTCTGATACTCCTTCCATTTCAAAATGATCGCTTGCACAGTGCTCCTTGGGATGTTTAAAGCTTGGGAAATCTTTTTGTATCCAAATCCGGTGTTCTGCCGAATAAGTTCCGCTCGGCGGATAAGTTCCTCAGTCTACTGCGCATGCGCAGTACGATTCGGCGGAAATAGCCAAAGCGGAACAGCTGAAAATCAGCTGTACACGGCGCCTGTAAGAGGGCCCCTCGCGGGCTCGCTTCGCTCGCCACGCTTTGGGCACGGCCTCGCTGCGCTCGGCACTTTTAGATTCCCCCTCTAGGTCCACTTGGATGGTGGGGAAGGAATCTGGAACCAGAGCGCAGGCGCCGTGTACAGCTGATTGAAGCGTTTGAGCTTCGGCTATCTCCGGCGGCTGACAGTAGTTGGTACTGCGCAGGCGCAGCGCCTGCGCAGTACAGGGGAGGAACTTATCCGCCGAGGGAACTTTCTCGGCAAGACACCGGCTTTAAACTTCTCCACAACAGTATTACGGACCTGCCTGGTGTGTTCCTTGGTCTTCATAATGCTTTCTGCGCTTTCAACAGAACCCTGAGACTATCACAGAGCAGGTGCATTTATACAGAGACTTGATTACACACAGGTGGATTCTATTTATCACCATCAGTCATTTAGGACAACATTGGATCATTCAGAGATCCTCGCTGAACTTCTGGAGTGAGTTTTCTGCACTGAAAGTAAAGGGGCCGAATAATTTTGCACGCACCACTTTTCAGTTTTTTAATTGCTAAAAAAGTTTAAAATATCCAATAGATTTCGTTCCACTTCACAATTGTGTCCCACTTGTTGGTGATTCTTCACAAAAAATTAAAATTTTTTATCTTTATGTTTGAAGCCTGAAATGTGGCAAAAGGTTGAAAAGTTCAAGGGGGCCGAATACTTTCGCAAGCCACTGTATGTGTATTCTAGAAAGTTTAACAATCTGCAGATAAAGATACTCCAAACACCTGCTGTTAGCACTTCAATAATCCCGGCACCATGGTTGTTATGGTGTCAGGATGATTATTTCTATTATTACATTGTAATATAAAATGAAATCATTCAACTTACCATAATGCAGAATCAGTGGGAGCCCTGAGCGTGTCACTTGCCACGTCGCCAACAAGGTCCTATCACACATTTTCCATCGGAAAATCTGACCGTGTGTACGGGGCATTAGTTGTAGAGCAGTTGTGGCACAGCCCCGTTCACTTGAATGGATCGTACTTGGTAGTAGGACTGCCTGCCACACACGACCGTAGTATCATTTTTGCCACACCACACTCATAATAGTAAGGACTAACATGGCCATTGGCGAAGTGAACTTGTGGTTGGTTGGTCTGGGGGAGGTGGAACTGTGATTTATGTGCCTATTTTTACCACCGCCCATGTAAACAAGGCCGTAGTGTTGTCAGTCTGCAACAAGAAGTGTTGTTACTAACAGGATCTCCAAGTAGGAAAATTTGCAAAAGATTAACAACAAAAAAACAAGCTACTTAAAACTGTATACAGTGAGGGATGATGGGAAACATAATAGAACCTTGTTTTGTGGAGTTATATACACTTTAAACATTTGCAGTGTCTACAGATGGTTGTCCTCTTGTTCCTCGTGTTCCTCGTGTTCCTCATGTGGGGTTTGGATTTTTAAGATGATTCTTCACCTCGTTTTTAGTGGTTGTGGTTACCTCTGACCTCTCCAGGCTATCAAACCTGCTGACTTGCAGGTTTGTCAACCTTTTAGTCCAGTTCAGGTTTGGGCACAACATACTCCCCCGGCTTAGTTTTTGTTTTATGGAGTCCTCTGTGACCTGAAGCAAAATGTCTTCATATATCTCTGTATACCGATCTGATCTTGACATGTCTGTACACAAAAAAATCCATCACCAATAGAATCAATGAAAGACCAAACATCTGTTAAAAAGAACAAAATGTACGGAATGTTCCGTAGTATATAGAAGAGCCACGAGGCAGAAACACAATTTACATTTCTCAGCAGATCAATGTTCTTCCCCCAGCTGTGTCCAGTATTCATCAACACCATGTTAGCCCATGCAAAATATGTCAAATATGATCCATGTCCTTATCATGTAGAGAGGAGAAAGGGGACTAAAGAGACAATCATATGAGATGCATATAAAACACAACAAGGCGGTATTTGTTATAGATTCTGTGCAGGCCAGTCAAGTTCCTCCACCCCAAACTCACTTATCCATGTCTTTATGGACCTTGCTTTGTGTACTGGTGTGCAGTCATGTTGGAACAGGAAGAGGCCATCCCCAAACTGATCCCACAAAGTTGGGAGCATGAAATTGTCCAAAATGTCTTGGTATGCTGACGCCTTAAGACTTCCCTTCACTGATAGGCCAAACCCAACCACTGAAAAACAACAATCCTACACCATAATCCCCCCTCCACCAAATAATTTGGACCATTGCACAAAGCAAGGTCCATAAAGACATGGATGAGCGAGTTTGTCGTGGAGAAACTTGACTGACCTCAATCCGATAGAACACCTTTGGGATGAATTAGAGCAGTGATAGCGAGCCAGACCTTCTCATCCAACATCAGTGCCTGACGTCACAAATGCGCTTCTGGAAGATTGGTCAAACATTCCCAAAGACACACTCCTAAACCTTGTGGACAGCCTTACCAGAAGAGTTGAAGCTGTTATAGCTGCAAAGGGTGGGCCAACTCAATATTGAACCCTACGGACTAAGACTGGGATGCCATTAAAGTTCAAGTGTGTGTAAAGGCAGGCGTCACAATACTTTTGGTAATATGGTGTATATCTGTAAAATATTGTACACCTTACACTATAGAGGTGGGGTGATCTTTTTTCACTTTGATCGTTTGTTTTTGATTTAATTTTTTTACATGTTGGATATTAAAGGAGAAGTACGAGGAAAACTTGTTTGGCTGTACTTCTCCTGTGGATCACAGGAGTGCAATTCGTTCTGCACTCCTGTGACCCATTTTCAGCAGACAGTGGGCTGAAGCCCGCTATAGGCTGACAACACAGAGCCAGCAATAAGGTCGCTGGTTCAAATTCCGACCATGACACCACCTGCCTGGAGTTTGCATGTTCTTCCTGTGCCTGCATGGGTTTCCTCTGGGTACTCCGGTTTCCTCCCACACTACAAAGACAAGCTGGTAGGTTTATCAAATCCTGTCTACAAAATTGGACCTAGTATGTGTATTTGTTTGTAAGCGTGTCGGGACCCTGCAGGGTAAAGGACCACGCTATATCAAGATTCAACTTAATCAGAGACAGAAATGCAGTAAAATTCACACCTTTTAATGTAATGGTAAAAAATGGCACAGATCAGTAAACGTAGTCAAGACATAAGCCAGGAATCGGAAGCTAACGAGGGTAACCAGACAAGCCAGTGATCAGGAAACCCGAGATCAGCATAGTCGGAGGCAGAAGAACAGGATTAAGAACCAGAAGAAATGTCAGCACTGGCTTGTCCCCCTCTTTCCTGACCTGCCGGGCTGCATGCTCGGATAAGGGTCAGGCATGGATTTTGGAGGGATCCCATGACGTTTTTGTTTATTCATTTTGGATCTTTTTGTCACTTTTTATATTGCTGGCAATGTTTTTTTTTTATTCAGCTGTCAGCAGGGAAGCCAATTGACAGCTGGAGACTCATCGGTTGCTAAGCACACGGCGACCGGCTTTCACTGTGCCCTAACTGGGCAAAGTTTTGCCCAATCAGGGCTTAGAATGCACTGTGCGGTGCGCAGTGCATTCTGGGGCGCTCAGCGGGCTAACATCCTGTTGAGCGCCCCTGCAGATCTGGGTGTTCGCTCGGCCCAAACCATTTGCCCAACACTACATAGTTACATAGTTAGTCAGGTTGAAAAAAGACCATCTAGTTCAACCCTAAAAATAAATAAAATAAAAAATAACATACAATCCTATATATACACAATCCTTCACCATCAGTTGATCCAGAGGAAGGCAAAAAACCCCAGCAAAGCATCATCCAATTTGCTACAGCAGGGGAAAAAATTCCTTCCTGATCCCCCGAGAGGCGATCAGATATTCCTTGGATCAACTTTACCTATAAAATGTCAGTACCCAGTTATATTCTGTACATTTAGGAAAGAATCCAGGACTTTCTTATAGCAATCTACTGAGCTGGCCAGAACCACCTCTGGAGGGAGCCTATTCTACATTTTCACAGCTCTTACTGTGAAGAAACCTTTCCGTATTTGGAGATGAAATCTATTTTCCTCTAGTTGTAAAGAGAGCCCCCTTGTCCTCTGTGATGACCATAAAGTGAATAACTCAACACCGAGTTCACTATATGGACCCCTTATATATTTATACATGGAGATGATATCCCCCTTAATCTCCTCTTCTCAAGAGAGAATAAATTCAGTCAGTGGTGGGTCAAGGTAATTCAGTGCCCAGGGCAAAGATGCCAAAATGCGCCCCCCCCCCCCCCCTAGCAGGGGGCGGAGCTAGTTGAAGCATGTGTAATGGTTGCGAGGTACACCAGTAATGGCTGCCCAAGGTTGATTTCTGAAGACTGTAAATGGAGGAGCTCAAGAACTAGCTGAAGCTGATCTTGGCTTCTGTCAAATGGTCCTGCTGGAAATCCTCCTTTGATCAGCGGGCTGCAGCATTGATCGTTGTATTCTGATCAGTGGAGGAGTCCTGCTGTCAGAGTACAATAGAACAGAGGGGAGTTTCTGAATCCACCTTGTTTGTGTGCATGCAGGGATCTATTCGTTTTTCTTTCAGCAGGCTGAACAAAAAAAAAATGAATAGTGTGTACCCAGCTTTAGACAATGTGTCAGGGAAAACATTTGCCATTCTAAGTAATCATACACATGAACAGTAAAGGTGAGCATACACTTTACAATCTGATTGTACAATTTCTGCACAATCTCCCTTCGATTTACCAAAACATTGTAAAATGAGGACAGACCTAAACAATTCATTATCCAGTTAGTAGTATCCAATCAGGCAGACCCTTGTACTACATAGTTGGTGGTAGATCCAAAATATATTGTACAATCAGATTGTATAGTGAATGGTAAGCTGGCCATAGATGGATCAGTTTTTCTGAGTGTGTGATTGAAAAAAACTTAGCCGATCCCCCTCATCCACACAAGCAAGGTGGATGAAGGTATCCACTCCACTGAGACCTTGCATTGTGATAGTGGTCAGAATGCATTGATTAGCGCTGCAGATCAAAGGAAAACTTTCCAACAAGCTGGTTTGAGAGAACTTGATCATATTAGATTGACTTCTCTTTAGCAGGAATGGCCATAGATGGATTGAAACCAGGGGCGGACTGACCATTGAGCCACTCGGGCACTGCCCGAGGGCCCTGGGCCACTAGGGGGCCCCATCAGGGTTGCCAGCCTCAGTAGAACCAGGGACAGTATGTATAAATCTGTATTTTTTTTTACATCTGTCTGTGTATACTGTGTGATTGTATACTGTGTGTGTGTATACTGTGTGGCCCCATAATCTCTGATTGCCTGGGGGCCCCATAATCTCCTATTGCCCGGGGGCCCCATGAGTTATCAGTCCACCCCTGATTGAAACTCATCTAGTCCTTGGTGAACCACCTGAAATTCCATCCATGTCCAGACTTGGTAGCTCCTGTGTAAAATCCCTGTCTGTTTCTGATGCCTGAGGAGCTGGGGAAATCACTAAGCCTCCATGTACAGGAGTTGTTTAGGCCCATTCAGACATGTGCGTCCTGTGCAGGGCTCTCTTGTGCATTGTGTGCATCCCCGTGCCAGTGTTCTATTCATTTCTATTGGGACCCAAACCTGCATGTCATATTAGAATACAGAGGCTGTGTGCATGCAACCTCTTGTCCCAGTAGAAATGAATGGAGTGCTGGCACAGGGTTGCACTCAATGCTCATGCATCCCCATGCTGTTAAAGACAACCCTGCATGGGAGCCACGTGTCTGCACCTCATCTTAAAAGGTCCTTAATAAAAACAGAATCAGAAAGAACAGATGTCTTGACGTTATAGTGACAGTATCATCTCTTCAGTTCGATTTTTCGCCTGCGCAATATCTTCTACACCTATCCAAAGTATCCAAAAAACGCTATTACAAATCGATCGCAATGCATATGGTTAATGCTGCCAGGATATGTTTTCCAGTGCATTGGCGATTGACATCCCCACCTTCTGTTATGTAATGGATCCAGCGACTCAATCGCGTAGCGGAGAACTGATCTACATTACCTTAGATAAGGCTGAGAAATTCACTGCCACCTGGGATCCTTTGATATCATTTAAAAGCTCTCAATCATTCAAGGATCTCTTGAGTGAGGCAGCATCACTTACCAATGAACCCCCAGATCCTTCTCCACTATGGATCCCCCCAGTTGTACTCCCCCTAGTATGTATGATGCATATTCTTAGCCCCCAAGTGCAGAACTTTACATTTATCAACATTAAACCTCATTTGCCACATAGTCGCCCAATTAGACAGAGCATTGAGGTCGGCTTGTAAATTGGAGACCTCCTGTAAGGACGTTATTCCACTCCATAGCTTGGTGTCTTCTGCAAAGACTGAAATGGTATTTTTAATCCCAGACCCAATATCATATTTTTTTTTTTTTAAATCAAAAAGGTTTTTATCGAACATTTTAAGTAAATGCATCTTCCGGTGTACAATTTTCTACATTTCAGTGTCATATTCATACAATGTAAAGCATAGGTTCTTATAGTATTACTACATAGCCCTCTAATTTTCATTATACCATGTCAAAAATATATTTAACTCCCAACATCCTTCCAATACGCATGTATTGTACCTCCTTTCCATTTTCATTAACTTATTTATCTAAGGACCCTGTAAGAGCCTTGTCATGACTAGTTCTCTCGGACTAAGTCCAGGCGTGTCTAACCAACTTGACCAAATGCGTTCAAACCTATGTGGGCAGCCTCTATGTTGATATATGTATTTTTCCATAATTAGAGTTTTACCCATATGTGTTATCCACATTTTGACAGAGGGTGGTACTGCAGACTTCCATGCCATTAGTATACGTTTTCTAGCTTGAAATAATGCCCTGGAGAAAGCCCCTTTAGTTTGTTCCTCTGGGATTACCTCATCCAAAACCCCCAACAAACAGTGTATAGGATCTACCGGTACCGTCGTTTGGAACACTCCATTTAGTGTATTAATCACCTCGTGCCAGTACCAATGGAGCTTCGGACACCGCCACAGAAGATGTATAAGATCTGCGCTGTGCTGCCGACATCGGCAGCACAGGGGGTCCGCCACTCTGCCCATCCTGTGCAACTTGGATGGAGTGTAGTGCACTCTAAGTATTATATAAAGTTGGGACACTTTTTGCGCAACATTAAGGGAACACATGGGTATGGCCTGTAGCGCTTCCTCCCATTGATCCTCAGTTATCTGACCCAGGTCCCTTCTCCATGCATCAATTGCCTTACATGGGTACCTAGGTAGTACCTAGGTACTTGGCAAGTAGCATCTGGTAGCACATGGAAATAATCCCTTTAGTTACACTGGATGACTGCAACACATGGAACACTGGCGTGGGACAAAGTTCCCACTCACCTGCGTCTCCCTGCGTTGCAACTGCGTGCCGAAGCTGTATATATGGATAGTACATAGTGTCTGGGAGTCCAAATGTGTTCTGCAGTTCTGTAAAGGACATCAGTTTACCATGTTTAAATATGTGAGAAAGCATGTTCACTCCATGGGCCTTCCATCTGGGCTCACACTGTAACTTAGCCAGCTCCACATAGGTGCGATTTCCCCATATTGGGCTGTATTCTGTAAATCCCTGCACCCCTTGTATTTGTCTACTTTTGTTCCATATTTTCTGTACCAGGGATAGTGTCGGAGTTTTTTTGTTAGACTTCACGAATATTTGTGCCTCTAGACCCAGAGGAATGGTCTCAGCGCCCGTAGCAAAAAGCATCAATCGCGCTGCTGAGCCCATTGGTTCATGCGTCATAGATCCCATAAGGTGTTGCAACTGTGCCGCAATGTAGTATAGCCAAGGGTTGGGGACCGCCAACCCTCCGCCATCCTTTGGATACTGCAACTGCTCTATCCGGACTCTGGGTGCTTTGTTGTGCCATAGCAGTCGTCGAAAAAGGGTATTGACTACTACAATTTTTTAATGTATCACTACTGGTGAGTTGTGAAGGAAATATAATAGCTGGGGCATTAAAATCATTTTAATGAGATTTGCCTTACCCGCTAGTGACATCATTAAGTTGTTCCATGTGTTTATTTTGTCTCGAAAGCGGGATAGCAATGGGAATATGTTTAAAGAGCAGAAGTCCCCAATACATGGGGATATCTGGATGCCCAGGTATTTAAATCCAGTGGTGGTTGGAATGGGGCAAGAGTCAAGCAGACTCACATCTCGGCTCTCGTCTAGCATCATCAGGGCTGATTTAGACCAATTTATAGTCAGGCCCGAGAAATTTCCAAATTGCTCTATTATATCCATTACCCCCAGTAGTGATTGACTAGTGTCTCCCAGGAATAGCAGCATGTCATCCGCATATAACATGAGCTTTTCATGCAAGTCACCATACCTGAATCCGGCTATCCATGGACTGTCCCTTATTTGAGCCGCCAGAGGTTCTATAGCGATCGCAAAGAGTAGGGGGGACAGCGGGCAACCCTGCCTCGTCCCCCTACCCAGAGCAAAAGCATCTGACATCCTGTTCGCTATTCTAATGTTGGCCTGAGGGGCCGCATACAGCAGTTTTGTCCATGCTACAAACCGCCGTCCAAAGCCAAACTTGTCCAGTGTCGCCCATAAGTATCTCCAGCTAACGCTGTCAAACGCCTTATTGGCGTCCAAAGATAAAAGAGCTCTGTGTCCCTCATTGTCAGCCTGTATTTGCATATTCAAATATAGCCTTCGAAGATTTGTAGCTGTGGACTTCTGCGGCATAAAGCCAGCCTAGTCTGGGTGTATGATTGAGGATATTATGCCATTGACCCGAATTGCCAGGGCCTTAGCAAGGATCTTTACATCACTTTGGAGTAGGGATATGGGCCTATACGAACCCGGGTCTACAGGATCCTTCCCTGGCTTAAGCAGTAAAATCACATTTGCTCTGGTCATGGAGTCCGGCAATCTACCCCTATCCAGGCTGGTATTGAAAACCTTTAGTAGTTCAGGCAGCGATTTTTCTCCATACTGAGAGTATACCTCCATTGGGAGACCATCCTCCCCTGGCACCTTACAGGTAGGGAAAGAACTCACCGCCACCTGGAGCTCCTCTATAGTTATTGGAGTGTCCAGTTGCCGTCTCGCCTCAACAGACAGTGTGGGTAGATTTATGTTAGCCATAAAAGCATTGAGGTCATCATCAGAGTATGTCTCTCTAGATTTGTATAGATCCCTATAAAAATTTGCCATCTCAGAGATGATATCATCAGGAGCATTAACTATCCTGCCATTGGCAGCTCGTATGGCTCCTATAGCCGGTGATTGTTGTTGTGATTTTGCAATTTTTGCTAATAGGCGGCCTGTCTTTTCCCCCTCCTCATAAAACGCCAGTTTCAAAAACAATCTCTTACGTTCTGCAGCGGAGGATCGCACGCGGTCTAAGGAATCCTGAGCCGCGATCCATGCCTCCCTTGCAGAGTCAGTGGGATCATTCACGAATGCCAACTCTAGATGACTCACCAAGTCCTCCGCCTGCTCTAGCAGGACCGAGGTATTTTGTTTAACCACATTTATTTCCTGAATAAATAATCCTTTACAATATGCTTTAAGCTGTTCCCATTTATATAGGATATCTGTGTGCTGTCTATGTATTCTAAGAAATTTATGGATCTGAGCCTCTATCCGTTCATGCGAAGTAAATAGTTTAAGCCAGAAGGCATTTAGTTTCCATGGGGCCTTAGATAATAGACTGGAGGGTTGCGCATTCAGCCATATGACTAGTGGGGAATGATCAGACACCCCCCGTGGGTAGTACTCCACCCTCGAGGTGTATCCCACCATATCTGGAGTGCCGACACAGAGGTCTATACGGGACAGAGAGCCATGTGTCTTGGAGAAACATGAAAACTGCTTATGGTTTGGGTAACGAACCCGCCATAGGTCAGTCCATCCTATTTCCATTAAGAGACGGCTAAGGGCAGTTCCCCGACCTCCCCTGGGTGGAACCATAGGAGGGTGCCTGTCTATTCTTGGGTCCAGGCAGCAGTTAAAGTCCCCCATAATTAGTATTGGAATGTCAAGTTTATTAGTGACATATGAAACCAGTAGCTGCAACACTTTCCTCGAGAACGGGGGTGGTATATATATAAATGCCAGAATCATGGTAATTGTATATATTTTGCAATGGAGAAATATAAATCTGCCGGATATATCTATCAGAGAGTCTAGCTCTTCCCATTATCATTTATAAAGGTATTTAAAACTAAGGGTCTCAGCACTGAACCTTGGGGTACACCACTAATAACCTTAGACCAGGGTTAGGCAGACATGGGGGTAAGTCACACATGTGCAAGTCACAAGCAAGTCTCAAGTCTTAACCTTCAAGTCATAAGCAAGTCCCAAGTCACTGTGGCGAAAAGCAAGCAAGTCAAGTCGTGTCCCTGCTAGAAGTCAAGCAAGTCAAGTCAAGTCATTTATTTTGGTCAAGTCACAAATTAAGTCAAAATACTGATCTACCCCATTTTCATCCTTTAAATGAGTTAAAAGTCAGTTTTCAGGAAAGATTTTGTTTTATTTTCAACATTAACAAAACAGCTTAGTGCTTTTTTCTTGGCATATTAAAGAAACACTTTGAATGCCCAAATAGCAGACAAGGAGCAGAACACTCAGCAATTAAATGGCCAACAAGCCTGAAAAAAATGTAGTCCTTGCTGAGGGGGAAAATAACTAAGCTCAAAGTTTGAACTTGACACAATGCCAATATCTGGACACTTGAATGGTGATGAGAATAATAGTATTCCCATCACCATTCTTCAAGTGTCCAGATATTGGCAATTTGGCATTGTGTCAAGTTCAAACTTTGAGCTTAGTTATTAGAATAGAAAAAAGAGGGAGAAACACCCGCGCAATGGGATGCATGCAATGGAATAAAAATTAAAAAATTAAAGAATGTTGTTGGAACAGCTGCCACTACCGATTACTTCCACTAGGTGGAGTAAGATATAAGAAAAAAGGAATAGAATTAGATAGCGCTGTTTCCAAGCCTGGTGAATTCAAATGTGTTATAAAGGTCCTGGATGTGCATAAGTCAAGTTGGTTGTCTGACTTAATAAAGTGCAGTGTGTGCTCTAAAAAAGATATAACTTAATCCGTATAAATATAATATATCCATATATAAATGAACCCTATTTTTAAATTAAAAATATTTGTGCAAAATTATGTGATCCATAACGTAAATCGATAATGTACATATGAAGTGAACAAACAAATATATATAATCAAGTGCTTTCAGTGCTGCTAGGATCTGGTGAGTGCAATCAATCACTATTAGAACACGGATTAAGGCACGCACTGAAAGGTTTGGAATATCTATCAGAATCCAGGGGTTTTCTTTGTAGCAGCACTGAAAGCACGTGTTTATATATATATTTGTTTGTTCACTACATATGTACATTATCGATTACGTTAGAAGAGCATTTCTGAATTTACAGTCACCATCGGAAAATGTGGGCTCGAGAGCGTTAATGACCCTCAATGTATCTAAGGCTTTCGATAGCGTGGAGTGGGGCTATATATGGCGTGTATTAGAGAAATTCGGTTTTGGCATGGCTTTTATAGGGTGGATTAGAATGCTATATACCCGCCCTAAGGCTAGACTAAAAATTAACAACGAATTTTCAGACTGGTTTGAGCTGGAGAGGGGAACTAGGCAGGGGTGTCCCCTCTCTCCTTTGCTGTTCGCATTGGCGATGGAACCCCTGGCCATCGCTATAAGGGAAAGCAGAGCGGTAACTGGCTTTTTGCGAAAATCGGGAGAAGAAAAAATCGCGCTATATGCGGATGACATCTTGTTATTTCTGGGGGACTCTAGAAACTCTCTACTGAGTGCGATGAGGATAGTGAAGGACTTCGGTAGCTTCTCTGGTTTAGAGATAAACTGGGAGAAGTCCGAATTTATGTCGATAGATCCCAACTGCGAGTCAACAATATGCGATATACCCCAGATGGTAAGGGTAGATACCTTGAAATAGATTGTGGACAAGGAAAAAATTACTCCTGCGCTTGTGAGGGTCTGATTTGATTTTGGGAAGAGTAGTATTGTAAACTGTAACGAAGCTAGAAGAGATGGTAATGCTTGTCCCGCTGCCCAGAGAATGACCCCGGGGTGGTCAGGTAGGCTAAGTGGAGAATGATGGATGAAGGGTGCGTGATCAAGCTCACATCAAAACATATAAAATTTATTTCAGAGGAAATAAAGAAAAAATAAAAACAGTAGAATAATACCAATACTACGTATCATGCAAACAGGTGACAAAATGTAAAAGACATCAAAAATTAAAAATAGGTTAAAAATATATCAAGAGCCCATGTTAAGGCAGGTATTTAGAGTTGGCTAACGCGTTTCGAGGATGACCTCTTCATCAGAGCCTGTTTGAGAACCAGGGTGCAGTCTTTAATCGCCAGTAGGCAAAAGTATGTACATCAACATGATGGCTAGTTGGACAACGCGGCCTAAAATGGAAGATGCGATTTTCTGTGTTCCATACCAGTCCACCATCAAGCGTTCTAGGTGGAAAAGAGAACAGAAAAGAAATATATATATATATATATAGATATATATATCTATATATATATATATATATATATATATATCTATATATACATATATACATATATATATATCTATACACACATGTGTACAAATTATAGACGCGTATGCACCTGTGTGCACATGCACAGGCACACACGTATACACAAACAGTATAAAAAGGAGAACATTTGTATATGTGTGCAATTACATACATAGACAGAATATCAGCTAAAATTGCAGTATGGAGCACATGACGAGAAAATGCAACAAGAAATCAAATAAACAAAACAAAACAAAACAGGAAGCGCATGATGGGTGAATATGCATAAAACAAAAAACACAATCACACAATAAGTGAATAGAAATGGATTGATGTATGAATGTGATGGAATGGGAACTCATATGTGTACAGAGAATTGGCAAAGGAACAATATCTATCCCAATTGGATATGGCATAGTGTTTAAAGATAGTATACATGAATGGTCAAAGAGAGAAAAATATATATAAAAAATATATATAAACATATATATATATATATATATATATATATATATATATATATATATATATATATATATATATATATATATAAAAAGATTTTTTAAAAATAAAGATGTATACATACGCATATATGTATATATACATGTGTATGACTCAGAAGGGTTATTTTAAGAGGTTGTTGTATTAGTTGAAAAATATATATATTGACAAAGGAAAAGAGGCAAGCTGGTGCCTTGTCATGTAGAAAAAATACACCTACCTATGTGATAGTATATGGTGTGTGGGTTCTCCTTTAAGTATGTAGAGAGATGGTTATGGGGTGGTGTGGACCTGGTGGAGGGGGGAGGGAGAAAAGGAACATGATGTTAGAGGAGGGGGGGGGGATCCCCCAGGACACTGGCAGGTAATCATATTTAGGCATGTAGCTAGACAAAAAGATGGAGAAGGCTGTGTACCTGTCACTGGCTGGGTGGAGGGGAGATCTTAGGTATTGTCCAGTAAATGGAGGATGGAGGGGGGTGGAAGTCTCACGAGAGAATGCTGCAGCCGTGTGTGTTCGCAGCAGTCACTCTGTCTTAAGTGAGGGAGAATGGCAGACGAAGATACTTACTAAAAAGCCGGTTGAGGGGGCGGGCCTGAGCGTGGGCTGTAGGGGATTGGATGACTGGGAGGTGTATGTGTGGCCAGCGGTGGAGCGCACGCCGTCAGGCGGGTGGGCGTGGTTGTGCGCTCCAAGGGCGGTCACGTGATCTGGCTCCTGTCAGCGCCTGGAGACAGAGAGAGCTCTAGGCGGAGAATGAGCCGGTCTGGTGTGTGTCGTGTGGAACGGATGGAGACACACGGACACACACACTCACACACAGGCGGCTCAGTTGTGCAGGGGCATCGGGAGGGGGGATGTGTGTTAGAATAGAGATGTATTGAAAATAAGATGAATTTATGGAATAGCAATAGATGAAATGAGAATGAAACATGAAAATGAAAAAGGAAAAATAAATAAAAAAAATTTTTAAATAAATAAATAGAAGTATTTGGAATAAAATTGATAATGATAGAGAAAAAAAAAATTGAATTTAAATTAAATAAAATTAGAGATAAAAATAGAAATAAAAATAGAAATAAAAATAAAAATAAAAATAAAAATAAAATTAGAAAATGAAAAGGTGATGGAAAAAATGGTGAAAAAATGATGAATGGGAAATGAAAATAGAAATAAACCTATTATAAATGGTAATATTACAAATGAAAGTGGTAACAGCGGCAAAAACGGTAAAAATTAAGAAAAATTATATATGTGGAAAAAATGGTTATTATATATGATATAATTAATTAATTATTATTATCATCACTATCATTAGTAAATTGATGAAAAATGATGGGAATGACGAGTCGGCAGAGGGTGGGTTGGACAGAGTGGGACAGGGGGGGGGGGAGGGGGTTGTGGGCATTGCTCAAGACGGGGAATGGTGATGATGGATGCTAATGTAGATTTGGAGCTAAATGATGCCATGTATTTCCAGATCTTCATTTAGTCCATCAGGAACCATAGACCCGAGAGAAAATATCCAGAAGGATTCTTGTCTGCAGAGTTTTTTGAATCTCCTCCCAGCATCATCGTCTTTTTTGATGGTTTCGATGCCAAACACTTTGAGTCCTGTTGGGTTTCCATTGTGGTGCTCTCTGAAGTGCCTGGGTACTGAGTAGTTGTGGTTTTTCTTATTTTTTATGGACCAATGGTGTATATTGCTGTTGATGATGCAATGATGAAGCATCATCAACAGCAATATACACCATCGGTCCATAAAAAATAAAAAATAAGAAAAACCACAACTACTCAGTACCCAGGCACTTCAGAGAGCACCACAATGGAAACCCAACAGGTCTCAAAGTGTTTGGCATCGAAACCATCAAAAAAGACGATGATGCTGGGAGGAGATTCAAAAAACTCTGCAGACAAGAATCCTTCTGGATATTTTCTCTCGGGTCTATGGTTCCTGATGGACTAAATGAAGATCTGGAAATACATGGCATCATTTAGCTCCAAATCTACATTAGCATCCATCATCACCATTCCCCGTCTTGAGCAATGCCCACAACCCCCTCCCCCCCCCTGTCCCACTCTGTCCAACCCACCCTCTGCCGACTCGTCATTCCCATCATTTTTCATCAATTTACTAATGATAGTGATGATAATAATAATTAATTAATTATATCATATATAATAACCATTTTTTCCACATATATAATTTTTCTTAATTTTTACCGTTTTTGCCGCTGTTACCACTTTCATTTGTAATATTACCATTTATAATAATAGGTTTATTTCTATTTTCATTTCCCATTCATCATTTTTTCACCATTTTTTCCATCACCTTTTCATTTTCTAATTTTATTTTTATTTCTATTTTTATCTCTAATTTTATTTAATTTAAATTCAATTTTTTTTTTTTTCTCTATCATTATCAATTTTATTCCAAATACTTCTATTTATTTAATTAAAATTTTTTTTTATTTATTTTTCCTTTTTCATTTTCATGTTTCATTCTCATTTCATCTATTGCTATTCCATAAATTCATCTCATTTTCAATACATCTCTATTCTAACACACATCCCCCCTCCCGATGCCCCTGCACACCTGAGCCGCCTGTGTGTGAGTGTGTGTGTCCGTGTGTCTCCATCCGTTCCACACGACACACACCAGACCGGCTCATTCTCCGCCTAGAGCTCTCTCTGTCTCCAGGCGCTGACAGGAGCCAGATCACGTGACCGCCCTTGGAGCGCACAACCACGCCCACCCGCCTGACGGCGTGCGCTCCACCGCTGGCCACACATACACCTCCCAGTCATCCAATCCCCTACAGCCCACGCTCAGGCCCGCCCCCTCAACCGGCTTTTTAGTAAGTATCTTCGTCTGCCATTCTCCCTCACTTAAGACAGAGTGACTGCTGCGAACACACACGGCTGCAGCATTCTCTCGTGAGACTTCCACCCCCCTCCATCCTCCATTTACTGGACAATACCTAAGATCTCCCCTCCACCCAGCCAGTGACAGGTACACAGCCTTCTCCATCTTTTTGTCTAGCTACATGCCTAAATATGATTACCTGCCAGTGTCCTGGGGGATCCCCCCCCCCTCCTCTAACATCATGTTCCTTTTCTCCCTCCCCCCTCCACCAGGTCCACACCACCCCATAACCATCTCTCTACATACTTAAAGGAGAACCCACACACCATATACTATCACATAGGTAGGTGTATTTTTTCTACATGACAAGGCACCAGCTTGCCTCTTTTCCTTTGTCAATATATATATTTTTCAACTAATACAACAACCTCTTAAAATAACCCTTCTGAGTCATACACATATATATATGCATATATGCGTATGTATACATCTTTATTTTTATTTTTATTTTTAAAAAATCTTTATATATATATATATATATATATATATATATATATATGTGTATATATATATATATATATATATATATATATGTGTGTTTATATATATTTTTTTATATATATTTTTCTCTCTTTGACCATTCATGTATACTATCTTTAAACACTATGCCATATCCAATTGGGATAGATATTGTTCCTTTGCCAATTCTCTGTACACATGAGTTCCCATTCCATCACATTCATACATCAATCCATTTCTATTCACTTATTGTGTGATTGTGTTTTTTGTTTTATGCATATTCACCCATCATGCGCTTCCTGTTTTGTTTTATTTTGTTTATTTGATTTCTTGTTGCATTTTCTCGTCATGTGCTCCATACTGCAATTTTAGCTGATATTCTGTCTATGTATGTAATTGCACACATATATTTGTACACATGTGTGTATAGATATATATATATATGTATATGTGTATATATGTATATATATATATATATATATATATATATATATATATATATATATATATATATATATATATATATATATATATATATATATATATATATATATATATATATATATATATATGTATGTATGTATGTATATGTATGTATATGTATGTATATATATATATATATATATATATATATATATATATTTCTTTTCTGTTCTCTTTTCCACCTAGAACGCTTGATGGTGGACTGGTATGGAACACAGAAAATCGCATCTTCCATTTTAGGCCGCTTTGTCCAACTAGCCATCATGTTGATGTACATACTTTGGCCTACTGGCGATTAAAGACTGCACCCTGGTTCTCAAACAGGCTCTGATGAAGAGGTCATCCTCGAAACGCGTTAGCCAACTCTAAATACCTGCCTTAACATGGGCTCTTGATATATTTTTAACCTATTTTTAATTTTTGATGTCTTTTACATTTTGTCACCTGTTTGCATGATACGTAGTATTGGTATTATTCTACTGTTTTTATTTTTTCTTTATTTCCTCTGAAATAAATTTTATATGTTTTGATGTGAGCTTGATCACGCGCCCTTCATCCATCATTCTCCACTTAGATACCTTGAAATACCTGGGAATAGTTCTGACGAAGGACCCAACCAGATATATCAGTACAAATCTTGTCCCTCTTTTAAAAAAACTGAAACAAAAAATAGGAATTTGGAGGCGTCTCCCCCTGTCCACCGCAGGAAGATGTAGTTTAATAAAAATGGTCTGGATGCCACAATTGCTATATATCCTGCACAACTCGCCAGTCTGGATAGGCAAGAAGTGGTTTAAAAGAATTGATATCCTTTTCAGGGAGCTGATTTGGAAGGGGAAGCAAGCCAGGATTCGACTTCGAGTGCTTCAGCTACCCACACGAGAGGGGGGTTTTGCCCTCCCACACCCCGAGCGCTACTTCTTAGCAACTCAGCTACAACAGCTGCTAGGATGTGGGATACCGAAAGGTGGCACCCCCAATGGCAAACTGCTACTGCTTAGCACTCCACACAACACCATAGTTGAAACCCTAGAGGCGGATATGTTTCATGATAACTATCCAACTATCAAGCTGCTAACTAAACTCTGGAAAACGGTCAAGAAAATGATGGGATATGATGACCCAACAGTTTACTCTCCTATTTGGAATAACCGTAATTTACAGGAAGTTCTTAAAATAGGTACTTTTGGAGAATGGGTGAATCTTGGCATCAGAAGGCTAATCCAGCTTTATAACGACACCAAGCTAAAGAGTTTCCCGGAATTAGTAGGGGAATTCAAGCTACCTCAGAGCTCTTTTTTCCTAATACCTTCAGCTAGAACACGCTCTTAAAGCACAATTTAAAGCCCAGACTTTGCGCTGGGAAGAAATGCCTCTACTTCAGTGTATAATGCAGGTAAACCCTACTAGAGGTCTAATCTCAAGAATCTACGACCAATTAAGTAAACCAGACAACAGCGGGGGGTTACTCCTTGGATTAAAAGCCAAATGGGAAGAGGACATAGGGGGAATGACCCAGGAACAATGGGCGAAAACCCTGGAACTGAGTGTACAGGTCTCGGTGTCCCCTTCACAGCGACTCTCTCATCTACTTTTGTTGAATAGATCCTACTATACACCTAAAAGACTTTTTAAATTTGGGGGAAGGCCTAATGACAACTGTCCCAGATGTCAGAGGTCGGGAGACCTCATCCACATGTTGTGGAGGTGTCCCAAGCTATTTAGATACTGGGAAGAAGTGACCGGAAACCTGGGAAGTACTTTTAGCACTCTAGTAGTAAAAGAGGCCATAACCTGCATCCTGGGGTATAGAAGAGTTCTGGGAGAGAGACTGAGCACTACACTGGCCATCACGTGGGCCTTGTTTCAGGCTAGGAAGATGATAACACTAAGATGGCAATCAAAAGATCCCCCTTCGGTGAAAGATTGGATCTCCACTATAAATGAAACACTGAGTAGGGAAAGGGTGGAGTATATAAAGAGAGGCAACCTCCAGGAATTTGAAACCATATGGAAGCCATGGCTAGAGAAGGTAGGTGCTCCCTAGCAGGCAAGGCGTAGGACCAGTCCAAGAGAGGGGCCTTTGGGGACTATATAGGTAATAGAGATCTTTGAGATCAAGGAGTGCTATAGTAAAGTGATTTTGATACGCATATTCTCTTTCTGCTTTTTCTTTTTTATTGTTTTCTCCTATTTTGATTAACTAAATAATCTTGATGGTTTGCGGGTTAAATTTTGAAGGGGGGGGGGGGGGTTGATTTGGGAATAAGTAAACTTTTTGTGTAATTCTGGGCAGCTCAGCAAAGAATAGGCATGGGGAGCCAATAAGTCTTCTAGTATATACCCCTTTCCTGTTTTTCCTCCAGCTTTTCTAG
Organism: Lithobates septentrionalis; assembly: GCA_037952835.1. Classification (NCBI taxonomy): domain Eukaryota; kingdom Metazoa; phylum Chordata; class Amphibia; order Anura; family Ranidae; genus Lithobates; species Lithobates septentrionalis. The sequence goes on from JBBDGP010003041.1 coordinate 29,188, forward strand.
TTTTTCTCTTTTTCTTTTTTTTGTTGTCTCCTTAAACGAGTCCCCTCCCCCTTTAGCCTGACCCAGAAAAGGATAAAGATCCACCAGTCACTGGGCTTTAGGGCCACTACAGACTGAGTCTAGGAGCCGGGAAAAAGGGAGGACTTGCTGCTAAACTGGCATATTAAGGTGTTCAGAGGGACGATAAAAAAAAAGAGAAAGGAATTAGATGTAATGCAATATCCACGATGATGCAAACCGGAGAAGGCGACCAGTCAATGAACATCGAGCTGATTTAGCCCTCTACTTGTTGGTTTCTGAAGTGGAAAGAAAAAAAAAAAAAAAAAAAAAAAAACATAATCCTTCAATCCAAATTTAATTATTTTTGGAATCGCTCCCTCCATTATAGCTGCCTTGTGCGTTGGTCTGTCAGGGGCGGATCCAGAGTTTGCTGTCGGGACAGCCCGGGCACTGCCAGAAGATAAGGTGTTGCTGCTTAGTACACTAGTACTTACAGAACTATTTTTAATGTATTATATATATATATATATACGGTCCTAACCTAACCTTGTTTAAAACAGTGACACGTTTATCATTCCAGATTAGAATATTACATTAGTGACTCACAGTGACACTTTTTGGGCACCAGTGACACCAATACAGTGACCAGTGCTAAAGTTTGCATTGATTTCAGCATGCATGGAGCATTGCAGTACATGAACTTTCACTGGATGTGGACTGTTTAATGAGTTTGTAGTACGCATGGAGCACTTAATTCAGCAATATGATTTTTATGTAATATTCACGTTGAGCACTTTGTACTTTGCACAAGTAATAGTTAATTAGTGAAGGATTTAGGGAGGAACTGGTCTGGGACTGGGGGTCAGTGCAGTGGCTGTCGCAGTGCAGGAGAAAAAAGCACAGAGCCGAGGAGGAGGAGAAAACAAGGAAAGAAGGTTTGTACCTACCTAGGTTTCATAGTTTTAGCATGTGCAATGATATTGATGATTGATTGCATCTGCAATCATATCTGCATCCTGCAATCATCAGTACAGGCCCTGGCCAGGGCCCTGCTAGCTGCTACATCACTAGTGGAGATTTGCAGAAGCTGCAGGTCTGTTTGATGCAGTGCCAAGCAAGCTAATGCTAAGTTTGCAGGGAAGTTTTCAGGGAAGCATTTGCTTGGCACTGCATCAAACATGACTAGTGTAGTCCAAATGTTACCTTCCTTACCTTACCATAATTCCCCTTTTATACTCCACCTCTTGACCATAAACCCCACCTTAAAATGATGAGACCACACATTTTATTTTGGAGTAATATGGCCACAACAGCCCTTTTATTATAAAACAACTCCAAAATAAATCACTCCAATAAATAACCGATAAATAACCAATAACACAAACAATGACATATTAATAACGTAAACGGTTAACCCCAGTCTGATGGTCTCTGACGGTGACCCCCCTTTCCACCATATATATATATATATATATATATATATATATATATATATATATATATATATAACTATATATATAACCATGTATAACCATGTATAAACAACCATGTATAAACAACGCACTGCGGGACTTTTCCAACTAATAGGCCTCCAGCTGTAGCCGCTCGGAGACAACCGTTTTCCCGCAGCTCCACCAAAAACCAGTATTCCCTCCACCGTTCAGGAATACACCGGAGGGGAACATGCTAATGATGAGCCCCCCACCCCTTTAAATCCATCAGTTTTACCGCCCCCGTCAAAGACCACCAGAAGAAAACTACCGCCACAGCCCGAAAGCGTGACCCCTTACGTTTGAGGGCACCTCCACACCCTCAGAGCCTGCTGTATCCCTTCCTGTAAACCCAGGGACCATAAATCAATCCCCACGTCGGAGAGATGAACCCCATCCCTCCTAAGGTATAAACCCACATTCGTCTCCAGCTCTCGATGCCGAATAACAATCCCACCCTGCTGTCTGACGAAACGCCCAACCACTTTATTAATCCTGATGCGCGTTTTATTGATGCTCGCCACTGATCTAGCCCAACGCCAATTTGTTCTGGCAACTATGTCAGACCAAACTAAAAGGGTAGCTGGAAATTTTTCCCGCAACTGCATAAAATCTGCTTTGATGTCCGCCATCAGATCCCTGACCGACCGGACACCTAAGTCATTCCCTCCCGCGTGAATCACTAAAACGTCAGGGGGCCTATCCAACCTCACATACCTCTCCACCTCTCCCAATACTCTACCCCATAACATTCCTGGTCTACCCAACTAGCGTATATACGCCTCCTTTCTGGAAATCCCCAGCTGTCTGCCGTCCGGACGCACGTCACCTCTCCTGGCCCCCCCCCAGCAAACATAGGAGTGACCAACGATCCAGACAAGGCGCACAGGGTTTCCATCTGTAATGCAAACAAGACACAAGATAGCGGCACCCACTGATTCTAAACCTGACTCACTAAACCAACTACAAAATTAACACCCACCCCTTGAACAACCGTATGCTAATATGCATTAATTTATTCCATCACCAAATTAGGTCTTACATAAGACCGAAATCTCCTAGACTCCCACCTCCCAAGTCTGCGCACCGCCGCTTCGTCCAACCCGCATCTGGCGGCTTCTGTAGCTGCCCCTATGCGGAAGGAATGTGAAGCATAGTCCGACCCCACTAAACCAGCCCTTGTTAAACATTTTCGAAAGATCGTTATAAATTGAAAACGAGACAGATAAGACCCATTTTCATGCTTTAGGAACGGCCCCTCCCCCTTACACCTGATTGACCGAAATGCCCTTACAGCCTCAACTGGGCATACCCTGGACCCGGGCAACTCAAACAGGGACACCTCCACCCCTTTACCTTGCTGGTCAGTTTTGGACCTCCGCAAACGTAGGCATACCCTATCCTCCTTCAATCGTACATCTTGATCCAACAACCCGCCCCCAACCTGTTTTGACGGGCTGACCAATTCCCCTACACGAAAGGCCCCATAAAAAGCCAGTGAGAACGCTGCCGTGAACAATCTGATTTCATAATGCGACAAACAAATACCTCAACATGTCACATATGGAAACCAGGTTCGAAAAAGTGACCGGCCGTCTCGCATCCCGTTTTTTATATTGCTTCCTATAGCCTTTTAAAGCCTGCCGAACCCAAAAATCCTTGGACCAATCCTCACCCCCCATTAATTTAAACAAAAAGGACAATCCTGCCAATTTTCGGTCAATTGAAGACGCTGCACACCCCTTTTCCATATTCCTGGCTACTAAATACAACACCAGTAACCTGCCGTCTGACGCCCACATCCCCACACCAGCCTCCTGCACCAGCATCGACCACTCCTTCCATACCTTGCTGTAGGCCGTCCAAGTGGAATCACTTACTGACTGCCTGATCCATCCCGCGGCGACTCCAAAGGCAACTCCCACATCCAAACCGGGCAAGGAACTCCTTCCTTGTCTGCCTCCGGCGCCAGCTCCCTGAACTTGTCCCACTGAAAACGAGACAAGGAGTCAGCCAGTGCATTATCCACCCCTGGAATGTGAACCGCATAGATAAAAATGTTCAGACTCAAACACCTAAACACCAGCTGTCGCAACAGCCGAATAACCGGCTGCGAAGACTCTGACATGCGGTTAACCACCTGCACTACACCCATGTTGTCGCAGTTGATCCTCAGCTTCAAATTTCTGCATGCCTCACCCCATAACTCCAATGCTAACACCACTGGAAACAATTACAGCAGGACCAGATTGCCGAGGAACCCAGCCCTCTCCCACGACTGTGGCCAGGGCTCCGCACTCCATCTCCCCTGAAAATAAGCCCCAAAACCTGTTGAGCCCGCTGCATCGGTAACCAATTCCACATCGAAATTGCTCACCGGTCCAGACATCCACACCGCCCTCCCGTTGTATGAAGTTAAAAAATTATACCAAACTTTCAAATCGTCCCTATGTTCCCTCGTCAATCGAATGAAATGAGTTGGCCGTTTTACTCCTGCTGTAGCCGCCGACAACCGTCGGCAAAAAACCCTCCCCATTGGGATAATTCTGCAAGCGAAATACAACTTACCCAACAACGACTGAAGAGCTCTCAGTTGCACCTTCTTCAACCCGTGGATATCTCGAATTTCCTTCTGCAGTTCCAATAACTTACCCCTGGGCAATCGGCATTCCATAGCTAGCGAATCTATAACTATGCCTAAAAAACTAAGTTCTGTCGTGGGGCCTTCGGTCTTTTCCGCCGCCAAAGGCACTCCAAACCTGCCCGCGATGTGCTGCAACGTGGAAAGCAAAATCGCACACACAGCGGAGGCAGGGGGGCCTATACACAGAAAATCTTCCAAATAGTGTATTACTGAGTCTAGGCCAGCGACATCCCTAACCACCCATTCTAAAAAGGAGCTGAACGCCTCAAACATGGCACAGGATATAGAACAACCCATGGGCAAACATTTGTCAACGTAAAACTGTTCTTGCCAGTGACATCCCAACAGCCGAAAACTCTCCGGATGTACCGGCAACAAACGAAAAGCCGATTCTACGTCGGCTTTTGCCATAAGAGCCCCCTGGCCGTAGCGCCTCACCCACTTAACCGCCGCATCAAATGAAGTATAAGACACTGTACACTCTTCCGGGTCAATGAAATCATTGACCGAACCTCCTTTTGGGAAAGATAAGTGATGTATCAATCGGAACTTGTTATGTTCCTTCTTGGGCACCACCCCCAAAGGTGAGACCACTAAGTCCGGCCAAGGTTTGTAGGCGAACGGCCCTCCCATGCGTCCTAACGCCGCCACTTCCTTCTGCAATTTTTTCCCAACTATCTCTGGATGCTGTACTGCTGATTTGAGATTCCGTGCCATAGGGGGAACAATCGCCAATGAGCACGGAATCCTAAATCCCTCCGTAAAACCCAACTCCAAAAACCGAGCCGCTCCCTGATCTGGATACTTACCTAGAAAGGGGAGCATTCTTTCCACTCTCACCGGCGTCCTCCCTCTTTGGCGCAGCGTCACTGGCACGCTTTCCCCGTTTAAAACATCTCGACAACGGGTGGGCTCCCCCACACCCTGAGCACTCGTGTCTGAACTTACAGGTCCCCCAAATTTACAGGCGCCTTCGTTATACTGCCAGCACACACCCCACTTTTTGCCGGCCGAGGGTCCTGAGGAATTCGCACCCCCGGCCCCCCCATGAAACGGCTGAAACGGGGCCTTCGCCGATGACATAAGCCTCATCCATAAGCTAATATCCTTATGGTCCCAACGCAGGGACGGGCGAACCGCCATCCGCTGTCTGAACTGCTCGTCATATCTCAGCCAAGCAGAACCCCCATATACCCTATGTGCTTCTCCAATAGCGTCCATGTAACAGAATAACGCCGAGCAATGCTCGGGGCTCTTCTCGCCAATTACGCTCGCCATAATGGCAAACGCCTGAAGCCAGTTCACAAATGTACGTGGTATCAGCCGGTACCTCCTTTTTTCCTCATCCTCCTTCTTGGAAGAATCGGGTTTTACCCTGTCCAAATTAAATTTTTCCAATGGCAGCAGAGAAAAAATTTCCACATACTCACCCTTTTGAATTTTCTCCCTAACCTCCTGCTTCAGATGTGCTCCCAAGGGGCCCTCGAAGCAGACGTAAACCTCACACCTCGCAGCATCCGCCAACCTGACCACGTCGGACCTTTCCACCTGCGCCGTGTACCCTGCTTTCTCTGCCTCAACCACCAGCCCTCCGACCCCAGATTGTCCAGGAGGCGATATTACTGGGGGCACGCCTACCCTCTCCGCCCCATTGCTCCCCCCCCGGACTCCATCACCGGTGCTGTCCATGGGGCCACCTGGGGAGGTTGCCCGTGCCCCCCTTCCAATCTTCCCATTAGGGTCCGCAGGCCCTGCAAAAATTATGTCAGTTGTTGGCCGGACCCCGCACTGGCAGGCGTGATCCCCACCAGCTGCCGTTCCGGCCGGTCCCCTCCCGACTGCGTCCCCCGATCCCCTTGTGCTACCGTACCCACTGTAACCCCCCCTAATAAATCCTGAACTGCACCAGACAACAATACTGATGAGATCGACTTACCAGGCTGACCAGGCACACTCCCCACAGCCGTCACGGTGTTCGCCCTCGTTGGCACTTCCGGCTCCTCTTCGTCCGACAGCTCCCCTTCCGACCGGTCATCCCGTTCTCTCCTCTCTTGACTGGTAAGCCTCCCGGGTGGTGAAGCCCCCGAGGCCGTGGTGTGAGATAGCGGTGGGGCCATCCTTCCTCCAGAAGCACTGCTGCTGACAGACAAGCGTCGCTGCCCTGACCTGACAGCCTGTCTTCTGACATTCTTGTTCTTTCCTCCTCCCTGCTCGGTAGTCAGGCTGCTGCTCTTCTCCCGCCCGTTGCTGCCACTTCCTCCGGCCACACGTTCCTCCGTCAGGCTCCGCCCACTCTGGTTCCGCACCGACTGACTGGGGCCCTCTCCCAGGGCTCTGCTCGGCTCCCCGATCCTCTCCACCGACCCCTCTGGATGTCCTCTGTGCGGCATGGACGGACTGTCCCTTCTGCTTTGCTCCCCAGGCAGGGAACCGGCGCCATAACGGCCCGTGGCCCCGCCCCCCGAGTTCGGCCGGCGGCGTGTAGACCGCCCAGGGGCTGCTTTTTCTTGTCTCCGCTTCACCGGGGGGGGCGACCGCACATCCCCCGGGCTTCCCATCCTCTGAACGGGCCTGGATGCAGGCCCTGGTGAAAAACGCGCCGGAGGCCGAGACCTCCGCGCGCGGCCGGACACCTCACCCGCTGCCGATCTGCACGGTTCTTCTCCTCCAATGTCCCCTACTTGCTGTTTTAGCCATTCCGGTCCTTTCTGCGCTGCTGCCCTTCTCAGCTTCTCCAAAATTTCCTCTACGGCGGCCATTATGAAGGAGCAGTAGTGAAAAAACTGCCTCTTCTGTTAAACTTATTTTCTCACACTGACCTCTCTACTCCTCCCCCCCTTAAATATCACCACTCCCCCTTTGCTACCAACTTAACTTTCGGGCCTCCCCTTTCTCCCATAAAACCTTTACCTGCTCTTTTAACCCTTTCAGTGTCTCCATTAGACACACTGTCATGCCCGGCCCTCCACTACCCCTCCTTCTAGTCAGTTTCATTCCGGGCCTCACTAACCTGCAGCTTCTGCAAATCTGTTTCCTCCTCCTCGGCTCTGTGCTTTTTCTTCTGCGCTGCGACGACCACTGCACTGACCCCCATTCTCAGACCTGTTCCTCCCTGAGTCGTGTGACTGTCCCTGCTCCAGTGCCCCCTCAGTAGAAGAATAATAGTCTGCCGTGACTTACTCTATGGCTGCTGGACACCACTCAGATTCAGTCAGTCGGCTAGGCTTGGCTGGCTCCTTGGGCAACTTCCAGTTCCTTCTTCCTCCCCCACGTGAGGCCCGCGACTTACGCTGCTGGCTCTGCACATTTGCACAGAAGCCCAGCCCCTCCCTCAGAGATCACTCCACAGCAGGAAGGGGGCGGCGCCGCGGCCTGGCCGGACGGAATACAGAGACCTACAGCCTAGGTGGAGAGACTGCAGTGCAGTCATCATCAAATAAAAAAAAAGTCTGCTGCGGCCACGAACCCTGCAAGCGCCGCTCGCGGACACCTATCCGATCCCCGCCCACAATGTTAGCAAACTGTATTTGTGCGGGCAGAAGCCGGGACTCGGGGGAGCTTTCTTTTGTGGGGGGCGGCTTTTGCCTAGGCCAAGACACAGCACTGGTGGTGCCAAGTCACTGCAAGTCATTGCAAGTCAAATAGCCCAAGTCAAAGTCAAGTCGCAAGTCATTAGTGGCAAGTCAAAGTCAAGTCGAGTCATTTTATTTAATTTTGTCAAGCAAGTCGCAAGTCCTCAAACAGGTGACTCGAGTCCGACTCGAGTCAAGTCACGTGACTCGAGTCCCCCACCTCTGGGGTTAGGCAACCTCGGCCCTCCAGCTGTGGTGAAACTACAAGTCCCATGAGACATTGCAAGACCCTGACAATCACAGGCATGACTCATAGAGGCAGAGGCATGATGGGATTTGTAGATTTACCACAGCACTGACCCTGGCCTGTTAATCGACCATGTTTTTGCCTGCCACTTGGACTGATCTTTTGGCCATCTGCTTCAGTACACAGGGGTCTCACATATGTGAGGGGCTTCAGAATAGCGTTCTGAGTAGAGAAAACCCGGAGGCTTCAAAGCGATTTGGGTGGGAGAAGCCTCTACCCCTGTCCCCCTGGCCCTAAGCTTGATGGTCCTTAATACTGCCTGGACCAATACTTTGGCTGTGCTGACCATATTGCTGCCTGTAATGACCCATGACATTATGGTCCATGTTTCTTCCTGCTGCTTGGACCAATACTTTGGCTGTGTTGACCATATATCTGCCTGCTGCCTCTACTGACTTTGGACAGTTTTTCTGCCAGGACACCTCTGCCTGCTACCTGGACCTGTACTTTGGCTGTGCTTTGGCTGTGCTGACAGTATCTACTGAACTATGGACAGTATTCCTGCCTGCTGCCTGGATGATTGCTTTTGCTGTCGCTGACCTCATTCCTGCCTGCTGCCTGGACCGATGCTCTCCTCTGTGGACCACTGCACTTCTAAAACCACAGGTAATCTTTTGTTATTTGGTATGTACCTGCTATGTGTTAGAAATATGAAGGGCCTTCAAAAATGTGATCGGTAGTCAGAAAATGCTGCTAGAATGCCTGGAGGTGCTACTTGACTGTTGGGCCTCTGTATGTAGCCAGGCTGTGTAAAAGTCTCAAACATGTGGTATCACCATACTCAGAAGGAGCAGCAGAATGTATTTTGGGGTGTCATTTTTGCTATGTACATGCTATGTGTTAGAAATATCTTATAAAGGGACAACTTTGTGTAAAAAAAATGCATTTTCATTTTTTTCCACATTTTCCAAAAACTTCTAGAAAAAAATGAACCGTTCAAAAGACTCATTATGCCTCATAGATTATACGTTGGTGTGTTTGCTTTCCAGAATGGGGTCATTTTGTGGACAATTCTTGGTGCTCCAGGGCCTTCAAAAGTGTAATAGGTGGTTGAGAAAGGATATGTGCAATTAATGCTTGTAGAAAGCCTGAAAATGCTACTTCACTGTTGGGCCTTTGTATGTGGCCAGGCTGTGTAAAAGTCTCACACATGTGGTATCACCATACTCAGGAGGAGTAGCAGAATGTATTTTGGGGTGCAGTTGCAATTATGCATATGCTGTGTGAGAGAAATAACCTGTTAATATGACCAGTTTGTGTAAAAAAAAAAAAAAAAAAATCTTAATTTTCCCAAGAATTGTGTGAAAAAATTACAACTTCAAAAAACTCACCACGCCTATTAGTAAACATCTTGGACTGTATTGGGGGGTATTTGTACTTTCCTGGCTTCTAAGGCTCGATTCACATCTATGCATGTTGCTTTTGAGCGTTTCTGGAGTTTTTTTTGTGATGCTTGCCACGTTTTTGAGCAGAGTTTTTACAGCGTTTTTGCTGGGTTTTTTTGTTTTTTTTTTTTACAGTTCTTTTAGACTGTATACAGTCTAAAAAAAATGCCAAAAATGCAAAATGCATCAAAAACACTGCAAAAACGCTGCAAAAACACTGCACTTGCGTTTTTGATGCTGGTCCATTTAATTCTATTACATGCAAAATGCTGCATTTTGCATGAAAAAAAGTCCCTGACCCTTTCCAAAAACGCAAAGGTACAAAAAGGCATTGATGTGAACATGTTCCATAGGAACCCATGTTAAAAAATCCCCATGCATTTCTGCAAAATGCAAAATGCATCAAAAAACACGCTAGTGTGAATGGAGCCTAAAGCTGGCCATACACCTATAGATTATCTGCAGATTTTCTATGGTTAGATGGAAAAAGTGGGAGATTCCTCCACCCACACAGTTTAGCATACATGGAGAAATCTGTTGCACTTTTTCCATCTAACCACAAAAAATCTGCAGATAATCTATAGGTGTATGGCCAGCTTTAGAGCCCATTCACACAGGGGCAACACGACTTCCAGCACGACTTTGGGAGGCAACTTGGACACGACTTGAGTATGAATCACAGCACGACTTGGGGCAACTTACAACACAACTTGAAGTCGCCTCCAGGACAGGGGACTTTACAAGTGGCCAGAGCTTATCAGCTGTGTGTGAGAAGGAGGGGGCTGGCTGTTTAGTGGAGGAAATTACTTTCTGTTTCTTTTCTGCTTCCTGTAAAGTTGCCTCAGTATGAACAGTGATCAGACTTGGAGGCAACTTCCATTGAAATCAATGGGTACAAGTTGCCTTCAAGTCGGATTGAAGTGGTACAGGAACCTTTTCTGAAGTCGGAGCGACTGCAGTAGTGTGCATTAAGACAAATCCATTCACTTACATTGATTTTTTCGTGTAGCGCGACTTGAGGCGACTAGGGGCGACTTGGGGCGACTTGAAGTCGGATCCAAAGTTGCCCCTGTGTGATTGGGCTCTTAGTGTCTCAAGAAATGAGATAGGCCTTCAGTACATCAGGTGTGATCAGATGTGATCAATTTTCAGTGATTGGCACCATAGTTTGTAGACTCTATAACTTTCACAAAGACCAAATAATATACATTAATTTGGATTATTTTTACCAAAGATATGTAGCAGTATAAATTTTGCCACAAATTTATGAAGAAAAATGACTTATTTGCAAAATTTTACAATAGAAACTAAAAAAAGTGTGTTTTTTTTTTTTAAATTTTCGCTGTTTTTTCGCTTATATCGCAAAACATAAAAAACCCAGCGGTGATTAAATACCACCAAAAGAAAGCTCTATTTGTGAGAAGAAAATGATACAAATTTTTTTTGGATACAGTGGAGCATGACTGAGTAATTGTCATTCAAAGTGTGAGAGCGCTGAAAGCTGAAAATTGGTCTGGGCGGGAAGGTGCATAAGTGCCTGGTATTGAAGTGCTTAAGCCAACCCGGCAGTACTATGCAGTAAGATTACTTCAGGATACGTCCTTCAACCGAGTCACCAGGCCCCTCTCCAGACCAGCACTATGCATGATCCTTCCATGATGGGTCCTCGCCTGGGATCTTCTCGGTTGTCCAGCTTCTTCACTCAGGATAGACAGCTCAGGACCATTCCTTTGCTGCTTTGGTAGGCCCCAGACAGGCTTCTGGGCCCACCCACACGCCGCAGCAACGTGGGCCTCCAGAACGGAGGACCACGACGTGGTACTCTTAACGCATACCTGTCGGCCAGGAGGGCCAGCAGGTGGCTGAAAATGAACCCCTAAACATGGCGTCTGTCCCATAAATACCCTCTCCCAGAATGCAACTCGGAGGACCACCTCCACCGAGTTATCTCCGGGACAGAGGAGCATCCATACGCTTCAACACGTTGCCTTTCCAACACCAGCCCATGGTGACAATGACACCCACCGGCACAGTGTGGAACTACACGCAACTCCGCCAAGCTGGAACACAGGCAATTCTAACTTCACCTAACAAGTAACCCACAAGATTTACCTATCAGTGGTAGATTAAAAATCTACCAGGGCTACACATACAAAAACACAAGAGTATGTCAAAAAAGAAAAAACCCTTAGACGGGTAGAAAGGACCAAAAGGAAGTGGCTTCATTCAACCCTGGGGCATGGGTTGCCCTGAGTGAATGTATTCACCTCATTTCTCTCTGTAAAATACACCTGTCCTAATCTTCCCCACACGGATCCTGTGGGATATGTTCCAGGGTTATTCCATGTTTGCTGTGTCCCCCACATGGCTTCTCACAAACTGCAAACAAGACTTCTTATGACTTTCTTTCACCAATGTCTTTCTTCTTGTCACTCTTCCATAAAGAGCAAATTTGTGGAGAACACGACTAATAGTTGTCCTGTGGAAAGATTCACCCACCTGAGCTGTGGATCTCTGCAGCTCCTCCAGAGTTATCATGGACCTCTTGGCTCTTCTCTGATGAATGCTCTCCTTGCCCGGCCGGTCAGTTTAGGTGGACGGCCATGTCTTGGTAGGTTTGCAGTTGTGCCATACTCTTTCCATTTTCCGATGATGGATTGAACAGAGCTCCGTGAGATGTTCAAAGCATGGGAATTTTTTTTTTATAACCTAACCCTGCTTTATACTTCTCCACAACTTTATCCCTGACCTGTCTGGTGTGTTCCTTGGCTTTTATGATGCTGTTTGTTCACTAAGGTTCTCTAACAAACATCCTGAGGGCCTCACAGAACAGCTGTATTTTTACTGAGATTAAATTACACGCAGGTGGACTCTATTTACTAATTAGGTGACTTCTGAAGGCAATTGGATCCACTTGATTTTAGTTAGGGGTGTCAGAGTAAAGGGGCTGAATACAAATGTCTCTCCACGCTTCACATATTTATTTGTAAAAAAATATGGAAAACCATTTATCATTTTCCTTCGGCTTCACAATTCTGTGCCACTTTGTGTTGGTCTATCACATTAAATCCCCAAAAAATACATTTCCATTTTTGGTTGTAACATGACAAAATTTCAAGAGGTATGAATACTTTTTCAAGGCACTGTAAATGTTTATGTTCTGGTTTGTGATGAATTTTTTTCTTTCAATGAGTAAAATGAAATTTGCCCATAAGCAATACAAGAAGTCGCCAATGATGATTGATGGACATGAAAGAAGTCTTCAGTATTTATGTGGCTCGTGTTTATCTAATATCGGTAACAGAATACAATTTAGCCTTAAGGAAATATCTGAACAATTATAATTGGAATTTATGGCTGCTGCTGTCCGAGGCAGAGAGGCGTTATCTGTCCCCAGGGACATTTCTGTACTGATGAGGAGAAAACACGATCCTCCTCCGATCCCCGGAGATTTCCCTGCGAGTCGTCCCGACCCGACTGAGGATAAAGACAGGTGAGGTCCTTCCCTTTCTCAGGAAAAATCTGCCCGTCTATTGCCAGCTTTACTCTCTTCCCACCCGTTATTTACCTCGAGATCTACAAGCCACCCATAGCCAGGTACACAGATGTCATACAACCTCCACAGCCAGGTGAGCAAACATCACAAGCCACCCATAGCCAGATACACAGACATTACACATTACTCATACCCAGGTGAACAGATGTCCCATGAGGCTGATGGCCAGGTGCACAGACATTGCACACTGTTCATACCCAGGTACATAGGTGTCCCACGCTGCTCACAGCCATATGCACAGATACTTGATACTACCCAAAACAGGTGAATAAATAGAACATACTGTCCACAGCCAGATGTACATGTTCCAAGACATCCAGAGAAAACTGAGCCAGTCACATCAGTCTCTGTACCAGAGGAGCTTACACTCTAATGTCCCCTTCCCCTCTTCACACACTATTATCATTATACATTTATATAGTTCTGACATATACTGCAGTGCTGTACAGAGATCACTGAGCAATCACATCAGTCTCTGTACCAGAGGAGCTTACACTCTAATCCTCCCTGTCACACACTGTTATTATACATTTATATAGCTCTGACATATACCGCAGTGCTGTACAGAGATCACTGAGCCAATCAAATCAGTCTCTGCACTCTGGTGCTGTTTTGCAAGGTACTGTTGGCTCACTCTACTTTGGTCTGAGCTAGAGGAAACACCAAGCCTGGATCTGTCCTGCAGGCTTCTCCCCCAGCCCCCATGCAGTGGGTAGGGGGAGATGAAGGTGAAGGCTCTCCAGAGGCACTGAGGCCTACTCCATGTGCTCAAGCTGCAATGGATCTTGGGCCTGTCCCTATGCAAGTGGAGTCCTTACCAGTCTTCCGGGATAAAGTGGTGAAAAAGACTTTGCTGCATTGCTAAGGGGGAACAGAAACTTTCTGTCATGAAAGAAGATCTCAGGAAAAAGAAATCCCTGTATAGCAGTGGTCATTAACCCTGTCCTCAGGGCCCACTAACAGGCCAGGTTTGCAAGATAACTGAAATACATAACAGGTGATATCATTTGCTGCTCAGTGATTGGAGTATTCTAGTCTGCATCTCCCCAAGGTAATACATAAATCCTGGCCTGTTAGTGGGCCCTAAGGACAGGGTTGATGACCACTGCTGTATAGTAAGTCTGGAAACAGTAAGAGGGAAGTCTCCAAGCTGAAGTCTCTGGAAGAGGCATTGAAAAAGCAGGAGAAGTTGGTCGCCTCTCTGAAGGAAAGCAGCGGTGTGTTCAGAGAAAAGAGTGAGAATAAGGAGAGATGCCAACAGATGAAGGAGAGTGCCCGTGCGAGCACCAGCCAGAGGGTGGATGCCACAGCAATGGCCACAGTATGGATGGGAGGTAAGGAAGTGGCTTCACATGGTGGTCCCAGTACATGTTTTTATGAGTTTTGGCCACGTTTTTGATGTGGTTTGCATTAATTTCAAAGAGGAAGTGCATTTTTAGTGTGTTTTTTTTTTTTTTTTTTTTTTGCCGCACCAAACATGCACCAGAAATGCAGTAAGCAGAATTTTACAAAACTAATCAATTTGAAGAGTTCCAAAAGATTTCATAGTCATTTGTTTTTCTTCCGCTTCAAGAAAAACGGATCAGTGTGAAAGCAACCTGACTAAAACTGGAGAGTAGAGAATCTGGTGCAGCTCTGCATAGAAACCAATCAGCTTCCAGGATTTTTTTTGGCAAAGCTTAATTGAAGAAGCTGATTGGCTCCCATGTACAGCTGTACCAGATTTTGCACTCTCCAGTTTTAGTAAATCTCCCCCTTTGTGTTGTAGAAATGACTTTGAGGATAGTCATCTTTTGCCCCCTTGCTGTTTGTGGTGAGTGGTGACATCCCAGCAGAGTGACGATGGACGCCCCATGCTCAGTCACACCCCATCCACATTTCATTCATTCTCTGTAAGGCCTGATTCACACCTATGCATTTTTAGTGCTTTTTGCATTTTGCAGATTTGCACTACAGAACGTGGTCCATAGGAAACCATGTTAAATGAACTGTAGTGCAAATCTGCAAAATGCAAAAAGCACTAAAGATGCATAGGTGTGAATCCAGCCTAATGAGTGGTTTTAGAACAATTCTCAGTCCAAGGAGCACTGGGTGGGGTGATCCTTCTGGGCGGGGTGATCCTTCTGGGCGGGGTGATCCTTCTGGGCGGGGTGATCCTTCTGGGCGGGGTGATCCTTCTGGGCGGGGTGACTCCTCTGGGTGGGGTGACCCCTCTGGGTGGGGTGATCCCTCTGGGCGGGGTGACTCCTCTGGGTGGGGTGATCCCTCTGGGCGGGGTGACTCCTCTGGGCGGGGTGACTCCTCTGGGTGGCGTGATCCTTCTGGGCGGAGTGACTCCTCCCTCCTGACTGGTTCCACCCTCAGCAGACCTCCTATATATGAAGAGGTAGAAGTGCAGCTGATCACAAGTTTGTCTGATAAGGAAGCAGAATGGATGAGAATGTGAGTATGAGCACCGATGGAAGCTGGAAATGGGCACTGTAGGCAGTGGTTGGTATAGTGATGTGGGAAGTGGTGTGTATGATGCTGTTGGGTAAGGGCAGTGGTTGGTATAAGGCAGATGGATGTGGGTAGTGGTGCTGGTGAGGGTATAGGGTTGTTGGGTGTAGGTCAAGGTTTTGGTTCTTGTCCTTCCAGTTATTTATATTTAGGGTGTGATGAATGTATTTTGATATCCTGACACAGAGCTGGGTCTGCCTTCCTGGGTATTCTTAGTATATGGTATATACTGGGATGGCTCAGACACTCCCCTCCTCCACACTTGCCCTTAGTGACCCATCATTGCCATGTCTTTGCCTCGTTATCATTAATGTATGAATAAGTATATTAACTATTTGCTGTGCAGTTTTATAAATCTAATGGTCCTATTCTGAGATGTGACATGTCCAGTCCCTCTGGGTTACTCCATTGTGGCAGATCATTACCTCTCTCCATGCAGGATGGAAGCCGGGAGTTAGAGCAGGCCTTTTGCCAGTCTGTAATTGGCATCGTATTGCTGTCTGTAGATAGGAATATAACTTATAAAAAGATCTGGGCAGCCGGCATACATGACCTGAACATTATAAGAGAAAATGTATATATTGTCAGTCATTTCTGTCATTAGAAGACATTTGTGATCTGATGGGGATGTCTGAGCTCCCTCCCCTCCCCCACACAAAGGATCCAATAAAGTGCTGCGAACCACGAAAATCACAAATTTATCCTAAGTACAGTAACTGCAACCATGAGACGTCTCATCTGTTTATATACAGGGTGTAATAATCATCTCCTCTCTCTCTCTCTCTCTATTATACAAGGTGTAATAATCATCTCCCCTCTCTCTATTATACAAGGTGTAATAATTCTCTTTTCTCCCATACAGATTTTTTCCTTGTATAACTTCAGCCTCAAACCCGGTCACTGTGTGGAGGTGGAGGCCTTCATTCCGGAGGACTGTAAAAGGTAGGTGAAGATGCTCAACTTGGCTGCTTCTTATATAATGTCTGATCTCTGTATAATACAAGTTTTCCAAAAGTAGAAGTGTGCTCTGTGTACAGTACATCCTACTGACCCCTCATTACTGGGAATTTGGGGGGTGTGGTCCCTCAAATAATACCCGACATCAGATTGTTTTGCTTTAGAGCAAGTTTAGCTCCAACATTTTTGCTTCTACTTTGTGACAAAATGTCATCCTGGATAAAACTTGTCTGATGACTTATCAGCCATCTGAAATGTAACAAATGACATACATTCTGTCTTTCTTTAATCCTGGACCCCACTAACCTGTATAGCTGCAGGCACTGTTGAGAAATTCAAAATTTACAGTAGAAAGCACTTCATCACTAACGTATACTTGGAGGTCCAAACACCCCTGAAATGGCAATAGGGAGGTAAATGGCACAAAGTGGTGGTGACTCCTCAGTTCAGCTCCTCCATCTCCCAGCAATGACTGAGTAGCTCATCTCACCTTCCCAGCTTAACTTTCTTCAGCTCCCCCCTCCTAGTAGTGTCTCCTTAGCCCAGTTACACCTTCTCCTTCCTACAGCAGAGACTTTGGAAGTCTTGTCTCACTTTGCTCTTTCTCCAAGCAGCAGCCCATCTCTCCAATCTCTCTTTCCCAGTTGCTCGGGTCACTCTGCTCCCTCATCAGTGACTCAGCAGCTCAGATCTCCTTCTCCCTCTCACTAGTAGGATGGGAGAGCTGAGACCAGACTTGAATGACTTCACTGTTTCTTGTGAACTTTTCAGGAAGAATTGTTCCACAGTGGCTGCAACTACAAATCACAAAAGCGGGTGCACCGACCTAGTGCATTACCATAAATCTATTTTATGTGGCAAATTAATACTCAAACATCATACATAGGCATATCTAAAAAGCTGCTCAGACCACCTCCAGATCCACCATAACCCCCAGATGGAATGGGAAGACCTCATAGTGTACAGGAAGGGCTGACGTGTTTTGAGGCTCAAGCTTTCTTCTCAGAGCAAAATGCATGTGTAACAGAATACCATTTTAAATACTAAAATGTACTATTGACAAAAATTGGGGCCCCCCCCTGGTGCAGGGTAACACAGGATACATGAGCACTTTAAAAAAAATAAATCCCCAAACATGATGCACAAGCATAGAGTTAAATGTATGTAGTGAATTCCTGAGCCCTTTTAGTCTAATGGAAACCTCCAGAGTCTGGGACAGCTGACACCCTTCTATGTAGAGTGGGTTACAAGGCATGGTGGATGTAATGAATTAGAGCGGAGATTGCGAGCCAGGCCTTCTCGTCCAACATCAGTGCCTGACCTCACAAATGCGCTTCTGGAAGAATGGTCAAACATTCCCATAGACATTCTTCCAGAAGTGCATTTGTGAGGTCAGGCACTGATGTGCATGAGAAGGTCTGGCTCACAGTCTCTGCTAATTCATCCCAAAGGTGTTCTATGGGGTTGAGGTCAGGACTCTATGCAGGCCAGTCAAGTTCCTCAAAGTTGGGAGCAAGTCCAAAATGTCTTGGTATGATAACGATGCCTTAAGAGTCCCTTTTCTCTGGTACTTGGGGGCCAAGTCCAACCCCTGAAAAAGCACACCATAATCCCCCCTCCACCAAATGATTAGGACCAATGCACAAAGCAAGATCCATAAAGACATGGATGAGTGAGTTTGAGGTGGAGGAACTTGACTGGCCTGCACAGAGTCCTGACCTCAACCCGATGGAACACCTTTGGGATGAATTAGAGCAGAGACTGCGAGCCAGGCTTTCTCGTCCAACATCAGTGCCTGACCTCACAAATGCTCTTCTGGAAGAATGATCAAACATTCCCATAGACACACTCCTAAACCTTGTGGACAGCCTTCCCAGAAGAGATGAAGCTATTATAGCTGCAAAGGGTGGGCCAACTCAATATTGAACCCTATTTGCTTGTAAAATTGGATAGATAATAAATGTACATGTGATAGAAAATATTCAATGGCAAAAGTCAAATTAATTGGTCTATACTTTGCATTCTGTAAATACACAAAGCCATTGTGAACAAGGCTACATGATAGGAGTGTGTGAAGATAAACATACAGTGACTTTCTCCATATAGAGAAGTGGAGGGGTTCCTCATGTGCAGCCCATTGGGGGGCACCTGTATAATACCACCATGGCCCATGGGGAGCTCATAGGTCAATCCTTAACCATATGTGCAGGGCTGGTGCAAGGATCTGACACCCTAGGCAATACCTAATTTTACCGCCGCGCCCCTGACTCCACTTTACCCTGCCCCTGCAACACATGTGACCTATCTGACCCCTACACTGACCCACCTGACTCCTACTTCCTGCACCACTCACATTACACTGACCTACCTGACCATTACACTCACCTACCTGACCATTACACTGACACATACACTCTCCCACCTATCTGACACCTACACTGACCCCCCCTTCCTGACACCTACCTGACACATACACTGACCCACCTGACTTCTACTTCCTGCACTACTCACCCCCCCTCCCCTCCCCTCCCCTACTCCACACAGCTCGGTGCAGATCCATCCTCATCCTTACCTCTGCTCTTCATGGCTTCATCAAACATTGTCAGGGCTCTCCTCAGCACTGGGTGTGCAGAATTGCTTAGGAGTCCCCTCCAGCGCCATCCACCCGCTCCATGATCTCCCTACCGGGGCCAGGCCAGCGCCATCCACCCGCTCCATGATCTCCCCGCCAGGGCCAGGCTAGCGCCATCCACCCGCTCCATGATCTCCCCACCGGGGCCAGACCAGCGCCATCCACCCGCTCCATGATCTCTCCGCCGGGGCCAGGCCAGCACCATCCACTCGCTCCATGGTGTCCCCGCTGGGCGGGAGTCAGCTAACAGACGCTGCACCTCCAATTCTCCCATCTCCACCAAGTCCCACCCCTCCGCTCTGCTGCACACACAGACACACAGCACCAGAGGGACATGCTGGAGCAAAGGAGTCCCGGAGCGGCACTGTGAGATTTTATTGTGTGAAGAGATGTCACGGTGCAGCGCGGCGCTCAGCGGGACACATGGGGGATTGGTGGTGGCACACAACGGATGTGTTCCTGACATTGAATGGGGCGAGCGATCAGGAGAGGAGAGCCAGCTCACACACGCCTGGAGCTTCCCCAGGACAGAGGCTGTGGTTGCGCCCTAGGTGGTAGTGCGCCCTAGGCAGCTGCCTACTACGCCTAGTGGTAATGCCAGCCCCGTATGGGCTCTCAATAAGTGTGCATTATTTTGTATTTTATAGTTTGCTTAAAGATACTTTTATAGTCCTGAGAGAGCAGCAAGACTATCGTGCATGTTTAGCCAAGAGGACAACTTTTATTTATTTATTTTTTTCTCAAGCACCACACCTGAGTGCAGGAGGTTACTGTTTTGCTGCACTAAGGCTGCAACTAGAAATGTCAGTGAGGGATTGTCTGAAAGCTTACTTACCGCTTGTTAAGAACATGTAAATACCCGAATGTCCATATCCAGGCTACAGGTTCACTTTAGGTATTATTTGGTTTGGGGACGTGTATTACCAGGACCCCATTTGTTTATAAATGTGTTAACCATTATAGTTTTTAAGTCTCCAACAATCTTAGATCTAATGTGTGTGTGTGTGTGTATTAATTTTGCTATTATGACTTAATTGACAGAAGTACCTCTGATACCCATGGGAGCACCACTGGTGACTGACTCGAATATGATATCCAACAAGGTCAGCTGAGCAGAATAATTTCTGTTTCTGTCTTTTTAGGATTATCATAAACTTGGGAACAGCTGAAAATAATCTAGTGATACACTTTGATGCTCGAATTGACTACCTTGGAGAAAAGCGCACCATAGTCTTGAACTCGATGAAGAACGGTGTCTATGGAGAGGAGCAGAGGGAAACAGTCTTCCCATTCCAGGCGGGGTCGGACACCACGGTATGTCTATACTGGGAGGGGCAGGACTAATATTGATGGGGCAAAGTGGCATCACTGTTCATATTGGACCCCTATTATATCCCTAAATGATGGAGTAGGCAGCGATGGCTTAGGTCAAAGGCATGTAGGCTGGTATGATGGTTGTCCCTTCAGCCCATTTCATGAATGATCCATAGGAAGATCCAATGGATACCATCATGCTGCCATTGTGTGCTATGATAAAATTAGCTTGCAAAAATTTTTCGTGTATGCATGTGTTATTGAAAATATTATGTTTGAGATGATTATTATAGGAAGAGGAAGGAACGGGGATCAGGAAATCCCTGACATGGAATGTCACTATAAAGTCCCCTGTAAAGGCTCAATCTGGGGAGTAGTGGGGGGGGGGGGGGCGGGAACTGAAGCTCATCAGTCTCATGCTACAACTGTTATGAAGGGACCAATGTGTGTGTGCTGGGGACGGGTGAATGCTCTGCTCATCTAAATTCATCTCTGGGGAAATAATTAATCGAACTATAAAAGTGACAAGGCTTAATTCTATTTGGGGTAGGATAAAAAATAACTGACCCAGAATAATCATGTTCTCATTTACCCCCAAGTCAGTCATGGTAGATGGGACCCTTGCCAAGGACACATGTGAATTGGTAGCCAAGGGGGGACATTGGCAGATGGAACCCTTATCAGGACAGATGTTTGATGGGGCCCCCCGGAAGGGGGAGATTATTTATCAGTATTGAAAGATGCAAGAATTACATACTTTGCAGACATGGTTAGTTCATGGTGATTTGCAGAGGACAAACCACATTCAAAATAACAAACAAAAGGCATAATATTCCCATTGTTATACACACATCAAATGTTAAGCCCAGCCCCCTAGGATTCACTGTCAAATGTCAGAGCATCAGTGCACAGACGAGTCGCAGGACTACTGCATGATTCTCACCTATTGGCATGTAATGTAAACACTATATACTTGGCATGGCATACAGCAGCCTTTCACAACTTTTTTTTACCCCCCAGAGGAACCCTTACATTTTTTAGGTTGGGGGGAATGGCCCTTGAATTGGCGGCCAGTGTTAAGAATGTCCCACTTACAGGGATGGTCAACATGCCACTCTTATGCCACGTACACACGGTCAGACTTTCTGACAACAAATGTTGGATGTGAGCTTGTCGGAAAGTCCGACCGTGTGTATGCTCCATAGAACATTTGCTGTTGGACTTTCCGCCAACAAATGTTTGAGAGCAGGTTTTCAAATTTTCTGACAACAAAACTTGTTGTTTGAAATTCCGAGTGTGTGTACACAAGTCCACGCATGCTCAGAATCAAGCAGAAGAGCTGCACGGGCTGAACTTCATTTTTCTCGGCTCGTCGTACATGTTGTACGTCACCGTGTTCTTGACGTTTGGAATTTCTGACATTTGTGTGACTGTGTATGCAAGACAAGTTTGAGCCAACATCCTTCGGAAAAAAATCCCCGGTTTTGTTCTCAGAAAGTCTGATCGTGTTGAGGGGCTTTACAGGCAGCAAAAAAGCATTGGTGTCATGAAGCTGGCCCTGACAAGTGTTAGGCCATGAAGTAAGTGGGCACCATCAAATGGGAGGTTAATCAGCCACAGCTCAAGGAACCCCTAGAAACCTCTGAAGGAACCCTGGGTGAGACTGGTTCTCATACAAGCAAAACTGTCCATCTGCTATTGATCTCCTGAGGGCTCCAGTCATTATTCTAGGTGATGGATGATCAGTTCTTAGACTCTGTCACTAAAACATTGCAGCACAGAAGCACCTCCTTCCATTTTTCCTTTCCATTAACAGTTTTCTGCCACACATAAAGAATACATAAGATGAGCTACGTGCAAATATCATCTTGTGGAAAGATTTTTGTTGAAATGAAGGGTTTGGTGGTAGTCTGTTTCTACAGCCAACACTCATTGACTTTTTATTGTCCATCAAGCCGACACTGTGCCATCTCTTTTCTTACAGGTTTGCTTCCAATTTGAGGAAGACAAGATCATCGTACTATTGCCTGCTGGCAAACCTTTCTCATTTCCAGTCCGCTTTCCCATAGAGGAGATCTCCTACTTGAACACAGGAAAGATCAGGACAAGGTGCATCAGACTAAAATGAAGAATCCCACAATAGAGGAGCCGCCTGTCCCACGTGTCCATATCCAGGCTCTGTGAAATGACCATAGTGGATGAAGGGGGAGGTTATTTAATCGTGTTTTGTAACCCCCTCCCCAATCTGCATCCTTTGCTGCTCATGTAAACATACATTGTGCTTTGCTCAGTACTAGAAATGCATTTCATCCACATTTCAAATAAAATCCAATGAGCTCTATTGTGTCTGATCAATCTTTTTTTATCACTAAACTGACTTTGGATCAATTGGTGTAGCTGATGGCAAATCACTGCCTGCTGCATAGCGCCCCCTGCTGGAGGTTTTTGCATTACTTTTAAGTTAGTCACCAGCAGAGGGTGCTAATGCTACATTTTCTGCCTGCATAGTCTGAATTCTTGGATTTCTAGTAAAACAATAGAAATCCTTTTATCTTATATTTTTGTGGCTCCAGATAAAGCTGCATCCAGATAGTTATCCCAAGCTTTACCCATAAACTTCCAACAAGAACAATTGCAGGCTGAAAATTGCAATTTCACAAGGTTTAACTGTCTGTAAATGACAGAAATGGAAGCTGCCATGGATCTGCCCAGTACAGGCCGTGGTTGGGTATGGGCAGTGAATGAAGTAGTACTCCAGTAAGGTAAGGTGACCAGATTTTCAAAATGAAATCCGGGGACATTTTTTTTTTTTGGCAAATGGTAAACGATTTTATAAGCATATATTCCTCAAATTATATATTCAGTGTATGTGGTATATGTTTATGGAAGGATTATATGATATATACTTTATTTCTCACATTTCGTCCATGAGATAAAAAAAAAGAAGATTCTTACAATTTTTTGGAATACGACTACCAAATGTTAAGACGATAAGATGGAGATAAAACTTTTCAATGCATATTTTGTATTTTATTCTTGCCAAAGAATTTTGGTTCAACAATAACAATGAACAATAAATTAACAATTCAGAACAGTAAAAGGTTGCATGGTAACAACACGTAGGATACCTTCAAACATAAATAATCAAATATTAATAGCTAACTGTTCTAAGACTACAAATGTTACAGGAACAAAAGCAATATAAAATACTGGAGGAGTTTTACAACATTTTGCGGAGTAACCCTTTAACTTGCATATTTCTCAGTGCAGAGCCCCCCCATTAGTATAGAATCCCCCCAGTGCAGAGCCCCCCCATTAGTATAGAATCCCCCCAGTGCAGAGCCCCCCCCATTAGTATAGAATCCCCCCAGTGCAGAGCCCCCATTAGTGTAGAATCCCCCCAGTGCAGAGCCCCCCATTAGTATAGAATCCCCCCAGTGCAGAGCCCCCCATTAGTATAGAATCCCCCCAGTGCAGAGCCCCCCCATTAGTATAGAATCCCCCCAGTGCAGAGCCCCCCATTAGTATAGAATCCCCCCAGCGCAGAGCCCCCCATTAGTATAGAATCCCCCCAGTGCAGAGCCCCCCATTAGTATAGAATCCCCCCAGTGCAGAGCCCCCCCCCCATTAGTATATAATCCCCCCAGTGCAGAGCCCCCATTAGTATAGAATCCCCCCAGTGCAGAGCCCCCCCATTAGTATAGAATCCCCCCAGTGCAGAGCCCCCATTAGAATAGAATCCCCCCAGTGCAGAGCCCCCATTAGTACAGAGCCCCCATTAGTATAGAATCCCCCCAGTGCAGAGCCCCCCCATTAGTATAGAATCCCCCCAGTGCAGAGCCCCCATTAGTATAGAATCCCCCCAGTGCAGAGCCCCCCCATTAGTATATAATCCCCCAGTGCAGAGCCCCCATTAGTATAGAATCCCCCCAGTGCAGAGCCCCCCCATTAGTATAGACACCCCCTCACTGCAGAACCCCCATTAGTATAGAACCCCCCCAGTGCAGAGCCCCCCCATTAGTATAGAATCCCCCCAGTGCAGAGCCCCCATTAGTGTAGAATCCCCCAGTGCAGAGCCCCCCATTAGTATAGAATCCCCCCAGTGCAGAGCCCCCCATTAGTATAGAGCCCCCCCATTAGTGTAGAATCCCCCCAGTGCAGAGCCCCCCATTAGTATAGAATCCCCCCAGTGCAGAGCCCCCCATTAGTATAGAATCCCCCCAGTGCAGAGCCCCCCCATTAGTATAGAATCCCCCCAGTGCAGAGCCCCCCCATTAGTATAGAATCCCCCCAGTGCAGAGCCCCCATTAGTATAGAATCCCCCCAGTGCAGAGCCCCCATTAGTACAGAATCCCCCCAGCACAGAGCCCCCCATTAGTATAGAATCCCCCCCAGTGCAGAGCCCCCCCATTAGTATAGAATCCCCCCAGTGCAGAGCCCCCCCATTAGTATAGAATCCCCCCACTGCAGAGCCCCCATTAGTATAGAATCCCCCCAGTGCAGAGCCCCCCCAGTGCAGAGCCCCCATTAGTATAGAATCCCCCCAGTGCAGAGCCCCCATTAGTACAGAATCCCCCCAGCACAGAGCCCCCCATTAGTATAGAATCCCCCCCAGTGCAGAGCCCCCCCCATTAGTATAGAATCCCCCCAGTGCAGAGCCCCCATTAGTATAGAATCCCCCCAGTGCAGAGCCCCCCCATTAGTATAGAATCCCCCCCAGTGCAGAGCCCCCATTAGTATAGAATCCCCCCAGTGCAGAGCCCCCATTAGTATAGAATCCCCCCAGTGCAGAGCCCCCATTAGTATAGAATCCCCCCAGTGCAGAGCCGCCCCATTAGTATAGAATCCCCCCAGTGCAGAGCCCCCCCCATTAGTATAGAATCCCCCCAGTGCAGAGCCCCCCCATTAGTATAGAATCCCCCCAGTGCAGAGCCCCCATTAGTATAGAATCCCCCCAGTGCAGAGCCCCCCCATTAGTATAGAATCCCCCCAGTGCAGAGCCCCCATTAGTACAGAATCCCCCCAGTGCAGAGCCCCCCATTAGTATAGAATCCCCCCAGTGCAGAGCCCCCCCCATTAGTATAGAATCCCCCCAGTGCAGAGCCCCCATTAGTATAGAATCCCCCCAGTGCAGAGAGCCCCCATTAGTATAGAATCCCCCCAGTGCAGAGCCCCCCCCCATTAGTATAGAATCCCCCAGTGCAGAGCCCCCATTAGTATAGAATCCCCCCAGTGCAGAGCCCCCCCATTAGTATAGAATCCCCCCAGTGCAGAGCCCCCCCCATTAGTATAGAATCCCCCCAGTGCAGAGCGCCCATTACTGTAGAATCCCCCCAGTGCAGAGCCCCCATTAGTATAGAATCCCCCCAGTGCAGAGCCCCCCATTAGTATAGAATGCCCCCAGTGCAGAGCCCCCCATTAGTATAGAATCCCCCCAGTGCAGAGCCCCCCCCATTAGTATAGAATCCCCCCAGTGCAGAGCCCCCCCATTAGTATAGAATCCCCCCAGTGCAGAGCCCCCATTAGTATAGAATCCCCCCAGTGCAGAGCCCCCATTAGTACAGAATCCCCCCAGTGCAGAGCCCCCCCATTAGTATAGAATCCCCCAGTGCAGAGCCCCCATTAGTATAGAATCCCCCCAGTGCAGAGCCCCCCCATTAGTATAGAATCCCCCCAGTGCAGAGCCCCCCCCCATTCGTATAGAATCCCCCCAGTGCAGAGCCCCCATTAGTGTAGAATCCCCCCAGTGCAGAGCCCCCCATTAGTATAGAATCCCCCCAGTGCAGAGCCCCCCCATTAGTATAGAATCCCCCCAGTGCAGAGCCCCCCCATTAGTATAGAATCCCCCCAGTGCAGAGCCCCCATTAGTATAGAATCCCCCCAGTGCAGAGCCCCCATTAGTACAGAATCCCCCCAGCGCAGAGCCCCTATTAGTATAGAATCCCCCCAGTGCAGAGCCCCCATTAGTACAGAATCCCCCCAGTGCAGAGCCCCCCATTAGTATAATATCCCCCCAGTGCAGAGCCCCCCCAGTGCAGAGCCCCCATTAGTATAGAATCCCCCCAGTGCAGAGCCCCCCCATTAGTATAGAATCCCCCAGTGCAGAGCCCCCCCATTAGTATAGAATCCCCCCAGTGCAGAGCCCCCCCATTAGTATAGAATCCCCTCACTGCAGAACCCCCATTAGTATAGAATCCCCCCAGTGCAGAGCCCCCCATTAGTATAGAATCCCCCCAGTGCAGAGCCCCCCCATTAGTATAGAATCCCCCCAGTGCAGAGCCCCCCCCCCCCATTAGTATAGAATCCCCCCAGTGCAGAGCCCCCATTAGTGTAGAATCCCCCCAGTGCAGAGCCCCCCATTAGTATAGAATCCCCCCAGTGCATTAGTATAGAATCCCCCCAGTGCAGTATAGATTTCTGCACAGTGCAGTGCAGCGGAGAGTTATGCCGCGTACACACGGTCGGACTTTCTATCCTACTTGGTCCGGCACACTTTCCGATGGACTTTGTCCGCCAGGTGCGCCGGACTTTAAAACGGACGGACTTGCCCACACACGCCGGGACTTTCCGGCGGGCTAAGTCCGCCCGTCTTTCCGACGGACTTTCGCCGGAGTTCCGGCGGACTTTCAGAATGAACAGACTTGCCCACACATGGACAAGTCCGTTCATTTTGAACGTGACTCAGGTGCGACGGGACCAGCAAAGGATGTCAATCTTGCCGCTTTTATCGGCGAGATTGACACCTTGCGAGCCCCGTCGCGGTGCATACCAGGCCCTTAGGTCTGGTATGGATTATAAAGGGGAACCCCCTACGCCGAAAAAACGGCGTGGGGTCCCCCCTAAAATCCATACCAGACCCCGATCCGAGCACGCAGCCTGGCCGGTCAGGAAAGGGGGTGGGGACGAGCGAGCGCCCCCCCCCCCTCCTGAACCGTACCGGCTCCTCTGCTGTGTTCAGGTAGCTCTCTTGCCAGCAGAGGTCCGGACTTCTGGGCTTCTTCTCTTCCCCAGATGTTGACACGACGCTCTCTCCGGCTGGACTGCTCTCCGAGGGCTGCGTTGTGACTTATATAGGCGGAGACCCCGCCCCCTTTTGATGTCACAGTCCCTGGGCATGCTGGGACTGTGACGTTTTAGGGGGCGTGGTCAACATCACCCAGTGACCACGCCCCCTAAACGTCACAGTCCCAGCATGCCCAGGGACTGTGACATCAAAAGGGGGCGGGGTCTCCGCCTATATAAGTCACAACGCAGCCCTCGGAGAGCAGTCCAGCCGGAGAGAGCGTCGTGTCAACATCTGGGGAAGAGAAGACCAGAAGCCAAGAAGTCCGGACCTCTGCTGGCAAGAGAGCTACATGAACATAGCAGAGTAGCCGGCCGAAGAACTCGAGAGAAGAGAGCGGAGAAGAACCAACCGGACGCCGGGAGAAGATGAAGCGGAGGGACCCCCGAAGCCGGAAGAAGACCCCCGAAGCCGGAGGAAGATCCCCCCGGAGCTGTTTAATAAAATATTTTAAAAACCTGTGTAGTGTGTTTTATTACTTACACTTTTTTCATAGGTGAATGGGTAGGGGTACCATGTACCCCATACTCATTCACATAGGGTGGGGGGCCGGGATCTGGGGGCCCCCTTATTAAAGGGGGCTCCCAGATTCCGATAAGCCCCCGCCCGCAGACCCCGACAACCAACGGCCAGGGTTGTCGGGAAGAGGCCCTTGTCCTCATCAACATGGGGGCAAGGTGCTTTGGGGTGGGGGGGGCCCGCAGGGCGCCCCCCTCTCCCAAAGCACCCACCCCCCATGTTGAGGGCATGCGGCCTGGTACGGTTCAGGAGGGGGGGCGCTCGCTCGTCCCCACCCCCTTTCCTGACCGGCCAGGCTGCGTGCTCGGATCGGGGTCTGGTATGGATTTTAGGGGGGGACCCCACACCGTTTTTTCGGCGTAGGGGGTTCCCCTTTATAATCCATATCAGACCTAAGGGCCTGGTATGCACCGTGCTCGCCGCAATAGGAAAATTTGTTTTTCCTATTGCAGCGAGCGCGAGATGCAATACCCTGCCCTCGTGTTGTATCTGTGCTACAGGAGGGGGAAGTAATGCCGCCCACACACGGGCGGATTGTCCGGCACACTCTGGTCCGCCGGACCAAGTTTGCCGGAAAGTCCGACCGTGTGTACGCGGCATTACTTCCCCCTCCTGTAGCACAGAGCTGAGGAGATGTTTCAGGGCTCCTCGGCTCCGATCTACAAAGACTGATTACCGGCGGCAGGGATGGAAGCGTCCTCACTAAGGATGCTAATAAACCTGAGAAACCAGGACCAGTCTATATGGCAAATTCACATAGGTTGCTGCCTCCCTTGAACAAAGACACTCCTGAGAGTGTCCTGCCTATTAGAAATTTATTTAAGGAATATTATAGGGATAGAACGGCGCTACCTAAAAAACCTGTATGGCTAGGCATATACAGGAAACAGCAAAATTTAAAGAAACATTATGTAAAAACGTTTTTTTTTCTTATACAGAGAATCCTATATAAAAAAAATACAATGTTGTCACAACTTGGTGAAGGTAAAAAATGACTAGAAATATATATATATATATATATATGTGGGTCAGCATAAACTTGCATACATCCTACATAGAAAATAAAATATAAGGCATGTCCAGGGCCGGTACAAGGCAGGGGCGGAAGGGGCGGATGCCCTGGGCGGGACAAATTACTAGAGGAAGGGGGGCGCAGGTGAAGTGGCTGGACTGTACACACAGAATACTGCACAGCCAGTCAGAGCTGCTATGATGTCTGTGCCATGCGCTAGTGCACAGCGAGGACGAGCCCTTCACTTCCCTGTCAGACAGAGCAATCTCCGCCCGACTGCCGTTGTTCTGACAAGAAAGTCCCCCCCCCTATGGGATAGTGTTGGGCAGGGCCGGATTAACATAGGGGCTGGTGGAGCTGCAGCTCCAGGCCCCTCCCTCAATATAGGCCCATGGCAGTGGCTTATGAATATCTGTGTGCCTTCCTGAAGGAAGAGGAGGAGCCCTCTGTGCTCACATGGAGGAGACAAGAGTCAGTGCAGCCGAGTCCTGTCTCTGTCCATGCCTGACTCCTATCACAGGATCTGTTCATTCACACAGATCGTCCTCAGTGTCTGGGAGCTGTCTGGGGGAGGGGCGCTGATGTCCTAACCAGCAGGAGCCCGGGAGATAAGGTTAGTACATTTGTTAGGGAGGTGTTTTATTGCGCTAGTGGAAAGACTGCTGCTTCCCCCCATGTAATGTGCTCTTGTGCCCAGTGCCCAGCATGTCATGTGCATTGCAGTGCCCCATATAATGTGCTGTGCCCACCATGTGCTGTGCATTGCAGTGCCCCCATGTAATGTGCTGTGCCAACCATGTCATGTGCTGTGCATTGCAGTGCCCCCCATGTAATGTGCTGTACCCACCATGTCATGTGCCTTGCAGTGCCCCCATGTAATGTGCTGTGCCCACCACGTCATGTGCTGTGCATTGCAGTGCCCCCCATGTAATGTGCTGTGCCAACTATGTCATGTGCTGTGCATTGCAGTGCCCCCATGTAATGTGCTGTGCCCCCCATGTAATGTGCTGTGCATTGCAGTGCCCCCATGTAATGTGCTGTGCCAACTATGTCATGTGCTGTGCATTGCAGTGCCCCCATGTAATGTGCTGTGCCCCCCATGTAATGTGCTGTACATTGCAGTGCCCCCATGTAATGTGCTGTGCCAACTATGTCATGTGCTGTGCATTGCAGTGCCCCCCATGTAATGTGCTTTGCCAACTATGTCATGTGCTGTGCATTGCAGTGCCCCCATGTAATGTGCTGTGCCAACTATGTCATGTGCTGTGCATTGCAGTGCCCCCATGTAATGTGCTGTGCCCCCCATGTAATGTGCTGTGCCCCCCATGTAATGTGCTGTGCATTGCAGTGCCCCCATGTAATGTGCTGTGCCAACTATGTCATGTGCTGTGCATTGCAGTGCCCCCCATGTAATGTGCTGTGCCAACTATGTCATGTGCTGTGCATTGCAGTGCCCCCCATGTAATGTGCTGTGCCAACTATGTCATGTGCTGTGCATTGCAGTGCCCCCCATGTACTGTGCTGTGCCAACTATGTCATGTGCTGTGCATTGCAGTGCCCCCATGTAATGTGCTGTGCCCCCCATGTACATGGGGGCACTGCAATGTACAGCACATTACACGGGGGGCACAGCACATTACATGGGGGCACTGCAATGCACAGCACATTAATGTGCTGTGCCAACTATGTCATGTGCTGTGCATTGCAGTGCCCCCATGTAATGTGCTCTGCCAACTATGTCATGTGCTGTGCATTGCAGTGCCCCCATGTAATGTGCTGTGCCCCCCATGTAATGTGCTGTACATTGCAGTGCCCCCATGTAATGTGCTGTGCCAACTATGTCATGTGCTGTGCATTGCAGTGCCCCCCATGTACTGTGCTGTGCCAACTATGTCATGTGCTGTGCATTGCAGTGCCCCCATGTAATGTGCTGTGCCCCCCATGTAATGTGCTGTACATTGCAGTGCCCCCATGTAATGTGCTGTGCCAACTATGTCATGTGCTGTGCATTGCAGTGCCCCCATGTGATGTGCTGTGCCAACTATGTCATGTGCTGTGTATTGTAGTGCCCCCCATGTAATGTGCTGTGCCCACTATGTAATTTGCTGTGCATTGCAGTGCTCACTATGTAATGTGCAGTGCCCACCATGTCATGTGCTGTACATTGCAGTGCCCACCATGTCATGTGCTGTACATTGCAGTGCCCACCATGTCATGTGCTGTGCCCACCATGTCATGTGCAGTGCCCACCATGTAATGTGCTGTGCCCACCATGTCATGTGCTGTGCCATGCAGTGATCCCACCAAGTAATGTACAGTGCCCACCATGTAATGTGATGTGCCATGCAGTGATCCCACCATGTCATGTGCAGTTCCCACCATGTCATGTGTTGTGCCCACCCTGCCATGTGTGTGCCTAGCATGTAGTGTGTTGTGACCACTGTGTAATGTACTGTGCTGTTCAGCAGTGCCCACCATGTCATGTGCAGTTTCTAACATGTAATGTGCAGTTGCATTGCCCATGAAATGTGCTATGCCATGCAGTGCCCACCATGTAATGTGTTGTGCCATTCAGGGCCCACCATGTAATGCGCTGTGCCCCCCACATCATGTGCTGTGCCATGCAGTGCCCACCATGTAATGCACTGTACCCACAATGTAATGTGCTGTGCCATGCAGTGCCAACCATGTCATGTGCAGTGGCCACCATGTAAATTACTGTGCAGTGCCCACCCTGTCGTGCTGTGTTGTGCCCACCATGTCATGTGCTGCACCATGCAGTGCTTACCATGTAATGTGCTGTAAATTGTCCACCATGGCATGTGCTGTGCAGTACCCACAATAGAATGCCCTATGCAGGGCTCACCATGTCATGTGCGGTGTCCACCAATTAATGTGCTGTGCTCACAATGTAATGTGCTGTGTCATGCAGTGCCCACCATATCATGTGGTGTCATGCAGTGCCCACCTTGTCATGTGCTGTGCAGTGCCCACCATGCCATGTGCAGTACCCACCATATCGTATGCTGTGCCCACCATATAATGTGCTGTGCAGTGCCCACTTGTAATGTGCAGTGCCCACCATGTAATGTGCTCAGCTGTGCCCGCCATGTCATGTGCTGTGCCCACCATATAAGGTCCTGTGCCCACCGTGTGCATGTGTTGTGCCCACCATGCAATGTGCTGTGTTGTGCAGTACCAACCATGTCATGTGCTGTGCCCACCATATAATGTACTGTGCCTACCTTTGTAATGTGCTGTATTGGGCAGTGCCAACAGTGTAATGTGCTGTGCCCGCCATGTAATGTGCTGTGCTTCGCCCACCATTAAATGTGCTGTATCCATGTATCCACCATGTAATGTGTAGCGCCAACCATGTAATGTACTGTGCTATTCCCCCCCCCCCCCCCCCCCGTGTAATGTACTATGCCACAGACTCACCCCCTCACTCTCACCCCCCTCTCTCTCTCTCTCTCAACCCCTCTCTTTCACCCTGTTCTCTATCTTGCCCCCTTCAACCCCCTCTTTCCTACTACCCTCTCTCTCTTTCACCCTCTCTCTCTCTCTTTCACCCTCTCTCGTCCCCTCTCTCTCATTCAACGCCTTTCTCTCTCTTTTCCCCTCCCTCTCATCCCCACTCTTTCAGCCCCCCTATCGCGCTATAACCCCCCCCCTCTCTCTCTCTCAACCACTCTCTCACACCCCTCTCTCTCTTTAATTTAATTCAACAAAGAATTGTTTGCGTTTTTCATTTTATTTATTTTCATAAAAAGGCCCACCAAAATCCTTAGCACCAGGCCCATGTTGCTCTTAATCTGTCCCTGGTGTTGGGCTGTCCGCCCTGTACTGCGCAGGCGCAGCGCTGTTCCGACGAGAAAGGTCCGCCCTGAACAGCCGTTCATCTTCGGAGACTTTCGGCGTCTCCTTTGTGCGCATGCGCAGTACAGGGCGGACACTATCAGATAGGGGACGTTTCTCGACAGGAGCGAGTGTGATCTAGAGGAGGAGGAACCGAGCAATAGTAAGTAAGCCATCTGCAGATGAATTTGTTAACTCCTTTTTTGGGGGGCGGTTGATATATTACCAATGGTATTTTT
This sequence comes from Lithobates septentrionalis, assembly GCA_037952835.1. Taxonomy (NCBI): domain Eukaryota; kingdom Metazoa; phylum Chordata; class Amphibia; order Anura; family Ranidae; genus Lithobates; species Lithobates septentrionalis. The sequence continues at coordinate 62,235 of JBBDGP010003041.1, forward strand.
TTAATATGCATGAAGGGTAGTTAATGTGTATTATCAATGCTGCATTAGTGACAAGTGGCAGTTATTTAACCCCTTTGGGCTGCATTAGTGGCACCAGTGTCAGTGTTAATTAACCCCTGCATACTGCAGCAGTTAATTATCAGTGATGCCACTAATGCAACACAAAGGGGTTAATTAACTGCCACTTGTAACTAATGCAGCATTGATAATACACATTAACCCCTTCATGCTGCATATTACAAATACCATTGGTAATTAACCACTTGCCAACCCGTCTCACCCATTCGATCTGATTCCTGTCCGAATCCACAGTTCGCACCGCAATCTGCAAACCGATCCGGGGGTGTCATTAACATTCTATTGACACCCGCAGCGGTTCTCAGAGGGCAGCGTGAACTGCCTGCGGGAGAGATGCGATGCGGGAACCGGCGCTGGAATCGCACTGGTTCTCACATTGCTATAGTGTGAATCTAGGCTTAGGGTTTCGGGTACATGCCCCTGCCCGCCTACTCCCCTGTGATTTGACACAGTGGGAGTATGTCAGCAGATCCCAACCAGTGATTCATGGCCGGGACCTATTGACTGGCTGTGTCACAGCCCAGAGCCCTGTGTTGACAATCAACACAGGGCTCTATACAAAGGAAATGTTCGCTTGCAAAGCAGGGAAAATAAACAAGCCAGTCAATGGTAAAAATCAGTACACACATTACACATTGTTGGGCACACAATTAACCCCTTGGATGCCCCTAGATATTAACCCCTTCTCAGCCGTTGTCATTAGTACAGTGTCGGTGCATATTATTAGCACTGATCAGTGTATAAAGCTACATTCATGACCTAGGTATTCCAGAGCTTCTTTTGGGCAACAAGCGTCCCACAATTTTGTCGCAATTTGTTGAGGGACAATTAATTTGGAAATTGCAGGCAGAATCACAGCAATCCGGAATGCCTAGGTGTGAACTGAGCCTTAGTGTCACTGGGTCCCACTATAAGTCGCTCCTTCTTTACAACCGGGGGGGGGGGGGGGGGCGCAGTTTGCCATCTTTGCCCTGGGCACCAGATGACCTTGTCCCAGCACTGGGCATGTCACCAAACAGCTATCTACAACCCATGTATTCCTGATAGGTCAGTGTACTCTCTCCAAATCAGGAACTGCATATATCCCTTAATGCAAATGGAAGCATACTCTATGCACAAAGAAACATATATTATTATACTTATTATATATATATAAGCACAATTATAATAATTCCTGTGAAGGAAAAAAGATTTTTTTCATACAGCAGTAGCATATATATCTGTATTTCAATGGTAACACATATTCTGCTTATTCTGCTTTAATCTCCACAGCACACGAACTGTATATTCTATAATATTCTATAATAGGAACTATAATATTCCTTAAATAAACTTTCACTAAAGATGAGCTCCGGCGTGTTCACATGCTGCACGTGCCGAGCCCGCCAGGAAGTCGGCACAGCGCTAATCACAGGCAGTGAGACATTTTCCCGATGTGCGGCTGCAGAGATCGGGTAATGTCTCACTGCCTGTGATTAGCGCAGCGCCGTGCCGACTTCCTGGCAGGCTCGGCATGTGCAGCATGCGAACACGCCGGAGCTCATCCTTAGTCCTCACTAATTACTGCAGCAGCTGAAGGTTGGGACCTCGCCGGTGATCGAGGGCAGCAGCTGAAGGTTGGGACCTCGCCGGTGATCGAGGGCAGTAGCTGAAGGTTGGGACCTCGCCGGTGATCGAGAGCAGCAGCTGAAGGTTGGGACCTCACCAGTGATCAAGGGCAACAGCTGAAGGTTGGGACCTCACCAGTGATCAAGGGCAACAGCTGAAGGTTGGGACCTCGCCAATGATCGTGGGCAGCAGCTGAAGGTTGGGACTGTGCCGGTGATCGGAGGCAACAGCTGAAGGTTGGGACCTCGCCGGTGATCGAGAGCAGCAGCTGAAGGTTGGGACCTCACCAGTGATCAAGGGCAACAGCTGAAGGTTGGGACCTCGCCAATGATCGTGGGCAGCAGCTGAAGGTTGGGACCTCGCCGGTGATCGAGAGCAGCAGCTGAAGGTTGGGACCTCGCCGGTGATCGTGGGCAGCAGCTGAAGGTTGGGACTGTGCCGGTGATCGAGGGCAACAGCTGAAGGTTGGGACCTCGCCGGTGATCGAGAGCAGCAGCTGAAGGTTGGGACCTCGCCGGTGATCAAGGGCAACAGCTGAAGGTTGGGACCTCGCCGGTGATCGAGGGCAGCAGCTGAAGGTTGGGACTGTGCCGGTGATTGAGGGCAACAGCTGAAGGTTGGGACCTCGCCGGTGATCGAGAGCAGCAGCTGAAGGTTGGGACCTCACCAGTGATCAAGGGCAACAGCTGAAGGTTGGGACCTCGCCAATGATCGTGAGCAGCAGCTGAAGGTTGGGACCTCGCCGGTGATCGAGAGCAGCAGCTGAAGGTTGGGACCTCGCCGGTGATCGTGGGCAGCAGCTGAAGGTTGGGACCTCGCCGGTGATCGAGGGCAGCAGCTGTAGGTTGGGATCTTGCTGGTGATCGAGGGCAGCAGCCCTGAATGTGCAGCGCTAGCACAGAGAAGCCAGGAAGTGAGCTGTGCAGAAAACGTCCTCTACTGGCTTCAGTATTAAATGACAGGCTGGAGAGGAGAGGGCTGTCAAAGGTTCCGGAATGCAGTTCCAGTGCGTTCTGGCTGAAAAAAAGCCCTGAGTAAAAACATAGTAAGAGTAGTGGTAGCAGTAACAGCACTGTGATAGGATAGTTTGGGTGAGGTGGTAGTAGGTAATAGAAGTTGTAGCAGATTAAGCCTAGGTTTCCACTATTGCGACCGGAAAGTCACGCGATTCTGCCACCATTTTTTTGCTGTGATTTTGATACAACTTGAAGCAATGCCTGTGTGATCTTGAGGTCTATGGACATGAAAGTCGGACCAAAGTAGTGCAGAAACTACTTTGAAGTCGCACAGATATGAACGGTACTCATTGGAAATCATGGGGTACAACTTTTCATGTAACTTTGCAGTCCCAAGTCGCAGGACAAGTTTCATGAGTGAAAATGGAGCCGCAACCACTTCAGCCCCGGGCGATTTGGCTGGCAAAAGACCAGAGCGTTTTTTGCGATTCGGCACTTCATCTCTTTAACTGATAATTGTGCGGTCGTGCGACGTTGCTCCCAAACAAAATTGACGTATTTTTTTTCCCCAGAAATAGAGCTTTCTTTGGTGGTATTTGATCACCTCTGCGGTTTTTATTTTTTAATATAAATATATAAACAAAAAAGTAGCATAATTTTTTAAAAAAAGCATTATTTTTTTTGCTGTAATAAATATCCCCAAAAAATATATTAAAAAAACTTTTTTCCTCAGTTTAGGCCGATATGTATTATTCTACATATTTTTGGTAAAAAAAAATCGCAATAAGCGTATATTGATTGGTTTGCGCAAAAGTTATAGGGTTTACAAAATAGGGGATAGTTTTATGGCATTTTTATTAATAATTTTTTTGTACTAGTAATGGCGGACACATCGGACAATTTTGGCGCTATTTTGGGACCATTCACATTTACAGGGATCAGTGCGATTAAAAATGCATTGATTACTGTGTAAATGTGACTGGCAGTGAAGGGGTTAACCACTAGGGGGCGCTGTAGGGGTTAAGTGTGTCCTATGGAGTGATTCTAACTGTGGGGGGCTACATGTGACACGACATTGATCACCGCTCCCAATTACAGGGAGCTGTGATCAGTGTCACTAGGCAGAACAGGGAGATGCTTGTTTACATCAGCATTTCCCCGTTCTTCCTCTCTGTGAAACAATTGCGGGTATCCCCACAGACATCGAGTCCGCGGGACCCACGATCACACTCACGGAGGTCGTGGCGAGTGCAAGCGGGTAAGGATAAGCATCTCTTTGCAGGTAAAAACAATGGGCAATTATATAACTTTCTTTACTAGGAGCCTGGAAAGCATCGCACCCACGATAAGCAGATCGCAGGTGCCATGCAGCCGTCCTGCAGGCTGTCAGTGTAAGCTGTCTAATAGTATTTTTGGACCCCTTACACAGCTTTAGGCCTGGCCCCCCCCCCCCCCCCCCCCCCGGGCCTGACCACCAACATTCCCCAGGATTTGCCCACGGGCCATCCCACCGAATCCAAACACCGACCACCTCACCTGTACGCACTCAGCCCCCCCCCCGCAATCCTGTATATATGTCAGCCCCCCCGCACACACCTGTATATATGTCAGCCCCCCCGCACACACCTGTATATATGTCAGCCCCCCCACACACCTGTATATTAGGGTTGCCCCCTGTCCGTGATTTACCCGGACAGTTCGGGTTTGGAATCATGTGTCCGGGTTTCAAACTGCCTGAAACCCGGACACATTATTCAGACTGGACTATGGCTTCTCAGCAGGGTTGCTGGCTTCAGATGTCTAAGCCGAGAGTGTCTGTTACACTCTCACACTGTCCAAAGCCAACACTAACAATCCCCCCCCATACACACATATGTCAGCCCCCCTCACACACCTGTATATATGTCAGCCCCCCACACCTGTATATATGTCAGCCTCCCCACACACCTGTATATATGTCAGCCTCCCCACACACCTGTATATATGTCAGCCCCCCCACACACACCTGTATATATGTCAGCCCCCCCACACACACCTGTATATATGTCAGTCCCCCCCACACACACCTGTATATATGTCAGTCCCCCCCACACACACCTGTATATATGTCAGTCCCCCCCACACACACCTGTATATATGTCAGCCCCCCCACACACCTGTATATATGTCAGCCCCTACACACACACACACACACACACACCTGTATATATGTCAGCCCCCCCACACACACACCTGTATATATGTCAGCCCCCCACACACACACACCTGTATATATGTCAGCCCCCCCACACACCTGTATATATGTCAGCCCCCCCACACACCTGTATATATGTCAGCCCCCCCCACACACCTGTATATATGTCAGCCCCTACACACACACCTGTATATATGTCAGCCCCCCCCACACACCTGTATATAGGTCAGCCCCCCCCCCCACACACACCTGTATATATGTCAGCCCCCCCACACACCTGTATATATGTCAGCCCCTCCTCACACACTTGTATATATGCCAGCGCCCCCCCACACACACACACCTGTATATATGTCAGCGCCCCCACACACACCTGTATATATGTCAGCACCCCCACACACACCTGTATATATGTCAGCGCCCCCCACACAAACCTGTATATATGTCAGCCTCCCCACACACCTGTATATATGTCAGCGCCCCCCACACAAACCTGTATATATGTCAGCCTCCCCACACACCTGTATATATGTCAGGCCCCCCACACACACCTGTATATATGTCAGCCCCCCACACACACCTATATATAGGTCAGCCCCCCCCCCACACACACCTGTATATATGTCAGCCCCCCCCACACACCTGTATATAGGTCAGCCCCCCCCCCCACACACACCTGTATATATGTCAGCCCCCCCACACACCTGTATATATGTCAGCCCCTCCTCACACACTTGTATATATGCCAGCGCCCCCCACACACACACCTGTATATATGTCAGCGCCCCCACACACACCTGTATATATGTCAGCACCCCCACACACACCTGTATATATGTCAGCACCCCCACACACACCTGTATATATGTCAGCACCCCCACACACACCTGTATATATGTCAGCACCCCCCACACACACCTGTATATATGTCAGCGCCCCCACACAAACCTGTATATATGTCAGCCTCCCCACACACCTGTATATATGTCAGGCCCCCCACACACACCTGTATATATGTCAGCCCCCCACACACACCTGTATATATGTCAGCGCCTCCCCCCCACACACCTGTATATATGTCAGTCCCCCCCACACACCTGTATATATGTCAGTCCCCCCCACACACACCTGTATATATGTCAGCCCCCCTACACATCTGTATATATGTCAGCCCCCCCCCCACACACCTGTATATATATCAGCACCCCCTCACAAGACATGTGCAATTCGTTTTGTTCCAAATTGTTAATTCAGAAATATCCGAGTTGACGAAAACCCATTTGACAAATTTTTTGGAATATTCTTAAATTAGAATATTCAAAAATGTGTAAATTTGCACATTTGTAAATTCGTACAGCGCGCCCCCCCCCCCCCCACACACACACACCTGGCCTGGGCCCCCCCAACCCTATAAAAACCACACAAACTTATAGTGCTAAATTTGTTGGAGATACAACAGATTTCAGCTTAGCCTATTAACGGCAGTTCTCAAACAGGACACTAGATGTCGCTAATGCTCAGTGGTATGCTGTGCTGTGCAGTTTTCTATTATATGTTGTATTTCCTGTGTATAGTGTTGTACTTGTTGGTTTCTTTTTCCTGTCTGTGTTCTTCTTACCATGTGAGGTAATATCTGTGTACTTCTTGCCAGTTATGTTCCAATAAAGAAGTCAGTTCCTGTTACTCCACAATGTCTGATCTGAATTGACTCCGTTGCACCTAGCAATCGCACTCTGCAACAGGTTAGGGAGCCCAGTGTCTGGATAAAGTCATACAACCAGGTGCGGCCCAGGCAGAACAAAGCCTTGAACGGAAGACAGTGTGGCTGATGTGGAGATCGACATAAGGAAGGTTTCCAGTGACATCTCCTACAGACAAGTAAGACTGTTTGTATATAAAGGAGGGAAAAAATGGCCGGAATCTCAGAGCTTAAACTCTGTGGCCAAGCTGAACAATGACAATTATCAGTTATGGAAGTTCAAAGTGGAAATGCTATTATCCAGAGATGACTTGTGGGAGGTTACCACCACAGAGAGGCCACAGGATAATAATCAGGACTGGGACAAGAAAAACAGACAGGCACGGGCCACCATAAGCTTACTAGTGGAGGGTGATCAGCTCATTCATATACGTCATGAGGTCACAGCGAAAGGCATGTGGGACGTACTGAAAACACGGTGTGCGGAAGTGACGTTGTACGTGCCAAGATAGTCCCGCCTTACGTGTTTCGTCATACGGCCGTCATCGGAGAGCGCCTCCGATGACGTCCGTATGACAAAAACGGCATAGGAATTCCCCAAGGGGGAAGCCCGAACCAAAATTAAAAAAAAAAAAAGACGTTGGGTTCCTCCTAAATTCCATACCAGACCCTTCAAAACACCTTGTCCCCATGTTGATGAGGACAAGGGCCTCATCCCCACAACCCTGGCCGGTGGTTGTGGGGGGGCTTATCGGAATCTGGAAGCCCCCCTTTAACAAGGGGACCTCCAGATCCCGGCCCCCCCTGTGTGAAATGGTCGGGGGGTACTTACCCCTACCATTTCACTAAAAAACTGTTAAAAATGACAAGAGACAGTTTTTGACAATTCCTTTATTTAAATGCTTCTTCTTTCTTCTATCTTCCTTCATCTTCTGGTTCTTCTGGTTCTTCCTCCAGCGTTATCGGCCAGCATCTCCTCCGCGGCGTCTTCTATCTTCTTCTCCTCGGGCCGCTCCGCACCCATGGCATGGAGGGAGGCTCCCGCTCTTCTCTTCATCTTTTCTTCTCTTCTTCTCCTCTTCATTTTCTTCTCCTGGCCGCTCCGCACCCATGCTGGCATGGAGGGAGGCTCCCGCTGTGTGATGGCGCTCCTCGTCTGACAGTTCTTAAATAACGGGGGGCGGGGCCACCCGATGACCCCGCCCCCCTCTGACGCACGGGACATGATGGGACTTCCCTGTGACGTCACAGGGAAGTCCCGTCAAGTCACCGTGCGTCATATTTATTTAAGAACTGTCAGACGAGGAGCGCCGTCACACAGCGGCAGCCTCCCTCCATGCCAGCATGGGTGCAGAGGGGCCCGGAGAAGAAAATGAAGAAGAGAAGAAGAGCGGGAGCCTCCCCCATGCCTCGGGTGCGGAGTGGCCCGAGGAGAAGAAGATAGAAGATGCCGCAGAGGAGATGCTGGACGAGAACGCCGGAGGAAGAACCAGAAGATGAAGGAAGATAGAAGAAGCATTTAAATAAAAGGAATTGTCAAAAACTGTCTCTTGTCATTTTTAACATTTTTGACAGTTTTTTAGTGAAATGGTAGGGGTAAGTACCCCCTTATCATTTCATACAGGGGGGGTGGGATCTGGGGGTCCCTTGTTAAAGGGGGCTTCCAGATTCCGATAAGCCCCCTGCCCGCAAACCCCCACAACCACCGGCCAGGGTTGTGGGGATGAGGCCCTTGTCCTCAACATGGGGACAAGGTGTTTTGGGGGGGGCTACCCCAAAGCACCCTCCCAATGTTGAGGGCATGTGGCCTGGTAGTGCGCTGCATTTGGTCTCCACATCCCTCCCTGATAGTGAAACTGTAGACAGCGATCTATCAGCTGCTTCCTTACCAGCAGTCCCCTTGGATTCTCTCATCCCCACTTCATAGCTGGATCACTGGAATTTTCCTGTGTTGACCCACGCAATACATTTGCCGGTGTCTTGCCAAGAAAGTTCCCCTGGCGCATAAGGACTCCCCTGTACTGCGCAGGGCTTGTGCAGTACGAATGACTAAGGAGCCGCCGAAGATAGCCGAAGCTGAAAACCTCCAATCAGCTGTACAGTCCAGGTTCAAGCCCCACCATCCAAGTGGACCCAGAGGTAGAATAAAAAAGTGCCGAGCGAAGCGAGGCCGTGCCCGAAGCATGGCAAGCGAAGCGAGCCCGAGAAGGGCCCTGTTACAGGCACCGTGTACAGCCAATTTACACCTATTCAGCTTCGGCTATTTCCGCTGACTTTTACTGCGCAAGCGCTGCGCAGTACAAGGAGGTCCTTATCCGCCGAGGGGAACTTTCTCGGCAGAACACTGGTATTAACCCCCTGACAGCTGGCGATACTGATACTATTTTTTCAACTATGGAATTGGTATTGCTCCATTCAGCTTTTATTATTGACTCCTTAATTTTGGCATGCATTATATTAAATGCTATCCAGTTTCACAACAGTCCTTTCATTTCTGACTCCATTAAAAGCGCTGTTTGTTCATCTCCCCCCCCCCCCCCAAGCCTGACCACCAACATCCCCCAGGGTTTGCCCACAAGCCATCCCACTGAATCTGCACACACCACACACACACACACACACACACACACACACACAGGTTGCTGCCTGTCTGGGATTCACCCGGACAGTTCGGGTTTGGAATCATGCGTCCGGGTTTCAGACTGTTTGAAACCTGGACACACTATTCACACAGGACTATGACTTCCCAGCAGGGTTGCTGGCTGCAGTTGTCCAAGCCAGAAGTGTCTGTCAAACTCACACTGCCCAGCACTAACACCCCCCCCCCCCCCCCCATACAGATGGGAGAGGAGAGAGGGATCAGTCTGCTCATACTCCAATCCCCAGCGCTGTGCCTCAATAGTGCTGCTTTGTTATATAATAACTGTATGCCACTTTCAGTCTGGAGACAGAAAAGTTAAGCTATAAGATCAGAAAGGTTTAGGGTTTATGGAAAACCAAGACTACGCAGGCAGAATATAACATTAGCACCCTCTGTTGGTTACTTTTAAAAGCACACTGTAATGCAACAAACTCCCAGCAAGAGGGCGCTATGCAGCAGGCAGTGCTTTGTGAGCGACTACAGCAATCCACCCATAGTCAGATTAATGCCAAATAAAATGATTTGTTTGATCAGACACAATAGAGCTCATTGGATTTTATTTGAAATGTGGTTGAAATTCATTTCTAATACATGAACTGAGAAAAGCACAATATATAGGTCTACATGAGCAGCAAGGATGGGGATTGGAGTTACAAAACAGGATACAAGAATTTTCTCCTCTTCATCCACTATGGTCATTTCACAGAGCCTGGATATGGACACGTGGGACAGGCGGTTCCTCTATTTTAGGATTCTTCATTTTAGTGTGATGGACTTGAGCTGGAGGTCCACCACAGACAAGTACGAGATCTCCTCTATGGGAAAGCGGACTGAAAATGAGAGAGGATTTCCGGTAGGTAATTGTATGCCGATCTTGTCTTGCTCAAAGTGGAAGCCAACCTGCAAGAGAGAAAAGTGAAATAGTGTCAGCATGCTGGACTATAAAAAAAAGTCAATGAGTGCTGATGTCCATAGAGACAGACTACCACCAAACCTAGCTTGTCTTATGTATTGCAGGAAACAGTTAATGGAAGAAAAAAAAAAAAAAAAAAAAGGGGAGGAAGTATGCGCTTCTGTGCTGCAATATTTTAGTGACAGGGTCTGGGTGTATCTGTCACATAGAACAATGCCTGAAGCCCTCAGGAGATTAATAGTTGGCTAGTTGAGTCCCTCTACACCAGCCATAATCACCCAGAGTTCCTTCAGAGGCTTCAAGGGGTGCCTTGAGTGGGGGGTGGATAAACATCCCATTTGATTGCGTGCTTATTTCAGAGCCCACCACCACTTAGCAGGAACAGCTTCATGACACCAATGATCCTTCTCACTGCCTGCAAAAGTGGCATTTGGACCACCACTGAAAGTGGAGCATTCTTACCAATATAAGGGGCATTTTTTTCCACTGACAAATGAATTGGTTTACCTGAAGATTAAGGGTTTTTCTGTGGCAAAAATGTTGAGAAAGGCTCCCGTATGCCATGCCAGCTACACTACATGCTGAAGGCAAAAACCGTGCCGGAGTGCCATGACACAGCTGTGCACTGAGGCTCTAGCCTTTGACAGTGTATCCTAGGGGGCGGGGCTTAATGTCAAAAGGGGCTGAGCTTACCATTTGATGTGTGCATAACAATGGGAATGTTCTGCCTCTCAGTTGGTATTTTCAGTAATACTGTGTCTGTTATCTGCAGATCACCATGAACAAATCATGTCTGCAAAGTATCTTCTGCTCTTTTCTATATGAATAAACCATTTCCCCCTTCCAGGGGCTCCAATACATATCTGTCCTGATAAGGGCCCCATCTGCCACTGTCCAAGCCATGGCTCCAATACATATGCATCTTTGACCAAGGGTCCCATCTACTATAACTGACTTGGTATAAAATGAGAATACGTTTGTGGGTCAGTTATTTCATATTCTACGCCCATATAGAATTAAGCCTGATCACTTCTGAAGAATTCTGCCCCAGAGATGTATTTAGAGGAACAGGGTCATCAGCGGTAATATCCATTCCCTGAACCCCCCCCAAAATCATAAACACATATTGGAATTTACTCCAATCACACCCTTCCATGTATCCTACACTCAGGACCCACATTGGTTACGGCCTTGTATCCTCCCACCCAGTCACACACATTGGACCTTACCCGGTCTGTCTTTCTCCAGTCAATCACATTGCTCCCTTCCCTGCATTCCTCCCCCATTGGTCTCTCCATAACCGATCTAGCATGTTGCTAATGGAGCTTCAGTTCCTGGCCAACCCCTCCCCCCACACTACTCCCTGGATTGAGCCTTTACAGGAAGCCTTGGCAGCATGATGGAATCCATTGGATCTTCCCATGTGGGAGACTCTCATACTTTATGGAATGAGCTGAAGTTGTTATCATCATAGAAAAGCCTATATACCCTTCACCTAAACCCATCACTGGCTGCCTACTACACCTTTTGTCACTATATTATATGTCCAAAATGAACAGCAATGCTACATTGCCCCATCCAACATTTGTCCTGCCCCTCCCAGTGTAGACATACCGTGGTATCTGATCCCTCCTGGAAGGGGAAGAAGCTTTCCCTCTCCTCCGCTCCGAAGACATCGTCCACCATAGAGTTCAGGATTATAATTTTCTTATCTTGAGAGTAGTCAAAGCGAGGGTTAAAGTGTAGCACAAAATTCTTCTCATCTGTTCCCAAGTTTATGGCAAACCTAGAAAGACAGAAACAGCAATTATTCTGCTCAGCTGACCTTGTTGGATGTAGTACTGGAGTCATTCACCAGTGGTCCTCCCATGGGTATCAGAAGTACTTTTAATTCATTAATCTCAAAACTTTAGCTAATTTTTGGAGACTTACATAAAATAGTTTGTTTGAAAAACACATAAACAAATGGGGTCCTGGAAATACAAATCCCCACATAATAATATACCTAAAGTGAACCTGCAGTCTGGATATGGACATACGTTATGTATATTTTGTAAACAAGTCATAAGTAAGCTTTAAGGCAATCCCTTACTGACATTTGTAGTTGCAGCCACTGTGGAACAATTCATCCTGAAAGTTCACAAGAGAAACAATTAAGTCACTCTAGTCTGGTCTCTGCTCTCTCATCCTACTAGTGAGAGAAGAATGATCTGAGGTGCCGAGTCACTGCTGGGAGAGGGAGTAGGGCAGTGATGGCGAACCTTGGCACGCCAGATGTTTTGGAACTACATTTCCCATGATGCTCCACTACACTGCAGAGAAGAACTTGGGTAAAGAGTCACTACTAGGAGGGGGAGCTGAACAAGTTATAGCTGAGAAGGTGAGCTGAGCTGCTCAGTCACTGCTGGGAGATGGAGGAGCTGAGAAGTCACTACTACTTTGTGCCCTTTCACTCTCTGCTGCCATTCCAACCTCTAACTAGGTATGTGATAGTGACAAAGTACTTTATGCTGTAAATTTGAGGATTGATTTCTCCACAGAGCCTGCAGCTACACAGGTTAGTGGGGTCCAAGAGGAGAGAAAGACAACAATGTATGTCAGTTGTCAGATTTCAGATGATGGCTGTTAAGGCAAAACCGTTTTATCCAGGATGACATTTTGTCACAATGTAGAAGCACAAATGTTGGAGCTAAACTTGTTCTGAGAAAAACAATCTAATGTCAGGTATTATTTGAGGGACCACACCCCAAATTCCTAGTGAGGGGGGGGGGGGGGGGTCAGTAGGATGTATTGTACACAGAGAACACTTTTCTATGTTGTACTTTTGTAAAAAAATTGTATTATACAGAGAGCAGGAAGTATATCATATAATAAGTAGCCAAGGCTAGAACCGGGACTTACTGTTTACAGCCCTCCAGAATGAAGCCCTTCACCTCTATGGAGTGACTGGGTTTTAGGCTGAAGTTATACAAGACAACACCCTGTATCGGAGAAAAGGAGAGAATTACTACACCCTGTATAATAGACATTTAAATGGGTGCAGTTACTGTACTCAGGGTAATTTTAGGATTTTCGTGGGTCGCAGTACTTTGTCAGATCCTTTGGGGGAGGGGAGGGAGCTCAGATATCCCCAGCAGATCACAAATGTCTTCTAATGACAGATCAATGACAATATATACACATTATCTCTTACAATGTTCATGTCATAAATGCCGGCTGCCCAGACCTTTATATAACTTATAGACCTATCTACAGACAGCCAGATGGTGCCAATTACTGACCGGCATAAGGCCTGCCCAGCATTCATGTTTAGTAATAATTATGTACAGTATGAATTGAATTCTGGTCAGCATGTTAGTCATCATGTGTACATCAAATATCTGATTTGTCTGGAGTATCCCCCCTACCCCACCCCCACCTTCCATCCTGCATGGGGAGAGGTAATGATCTGCCACAATGGAGTAACCCAGAGGGACTGGACATGTCACATCTCAGAATAGGACCTTTATATTTATAAAACTGCACAGCAAATGGTTAATAGTCACACAAAAAAATAAAAATAAATAAAAAAGGGGGGGGGGGGTGAATGGGGAGATATGGAAACAAGACACTAAGAGCAAGCATGGAGGAGGGGAGGGTCTGAGCCATACCAGTATATACCAATATTATTCCCACACCCAGCAACCCCACACACTGCACCAACCACTTCCACACAACCCATTTTCCCAGCTTTTATCAGTGCCCATACTCACATTATCTGCCATTCTGCTTCCTTATCAGACAAACTTGTGATCAGCTGTACTTCTACCTCTTCATATATAGGAGGTCTGCTGAGGGCGGAGCCACTCAGGAGGGAGGAGTCACCCCGCCCAGTGCTCCCTGGACTGAGAATTGTTCCAGAAGCGCTCATTACAGAGAATGAATGAAATGTGGATCCGGTGTGACTGAGCATGGGGCGTCCATCGTCACTCTGCTGGGATGTCACCACTCACCACAAACAGCAAGGGGGCAAAAGATGACTATCCTCAAAGTCATTTCTACAACACAAAGGGGAAGATTTACTAAAACTGGAGAGTGCAAAATCTGGTGCAGCTGTGCATGGGAGCCAATCAGCTTCTCACTTCAGCTTCTATACTTCAGCTTCTTCAATTAAGCTTTGCCAAAAAATCCTGGAAGCTGATTGGTTTCTATGAAGAGCTGCACCAGATTCTTTACTCTCCAGTTTTAGTAAACTGACCCCAAAGTAACAATTTCCATTCCCTGCCCCCACCTCACACCCCGATACCAACCACTACATCCCCACCAGCAACACTATACTGATACACATGACATCACATGAGATGCAAGAGAAGCATAAAAACAAAGATAAGTGACAGCAGAAAATAGATCAAGTGGTTCATCAAGTCTGCTCCTTTTTTAACTGGTTGCCGCCCGCTAGGGTGCCCATGTGTCCTGGATTGCCCGGGATTATCCCGCAATACACATTTGTGTCCCATGTCCTGGGCAGCCTCATTCCGGGACAATACTGTGAAATAAGGACACACAGCCGCCATAATAAATGATTGTCAAACTGATTGGTAGGGGCCGCCCCGCGCTCATGTCTAGCAACCAGTGGCGGCCCGTCCATAGGGGGTGCCTGGGCGCCGCCCCCCCCCCCCCCCCCCTCCAGGCAGCAAAAAAAATAATTTTTATTACTGGCCCTTTAAAAAAAAAAAAAAAGGAAAAAAAGGTCCTTAAGTGCACTGTGTTCGGACGCCGGACACAGTGCGACGCCAGACACAGTGCACTTATAGGAAGCACCACGTCTATGCAATCACGAGATTGCAGACGTGGCGCTGCATTTGCGGGCGTTTAGCCCGCCTTGTGGCGTTTTCTGAGGCGCCGAGTAGCTTCCGCCCGGCCATAGTAATACATACTACAGGCGCCGGGTCGGAAGCTACTCGGCACTTCAGATTTGATTGACATCTGCCCTGAGGTCAGATGTCACTTCCTGCCTCTCTCTCTCATTGCGCCCGAGAGAGGAAACAGGAAGAATGCTGGTGCCAGTGTGAGGAGGAGGCGGAGGACACCGCAGGAGACCCAAGGTAAGTACTGCTGGTGCTGTATGGAGAATGGGGGGGACAGAGGCTACATTTGGGGGGCAGAGGCTGCATTTGGGGGGACAGAGGCTGCATTTGAGGGGGACAGAGGCTGCATTTGGGGGGGGGCAGAGGCTGCATTTGGGGGGAGAACTGCTGTGGGGGGGGGCTCTGATGGGGACACCTGCTGTGGGGGGGCTCTGATGGGGGGACACCTGCTGTGGGGGGGCTCTGATGGGGGACACCTGCTGTGGGGGGCTCTGATGGGCGACTCCTGTTTTGGGGGACTCTGATGGGACACCTGCTGTTGGGGGACTCTGATTGAGACACCTGCTTTGGGGGGACACCTGCTGTTGGGGGACTCTGATTGGAGACACCTGCTTTGGGGGACACCTGCTGTGGGGGCTCTGATGGGGGACACCTGCTGTGGGGGGACTCTGATGGGGGACACCTGCTGTGGGGGACTCTTATGGGGACACCGGCTGTGGGGGGCTTTGATAGGGACACCTGCTGTGGGGGCTCTGGTGGGGGGCTCTGATAGGGGACTCTGATGGGGGACACCTGCTGTGGGGGGACTTTGATGGGGACAACTGCTGTAGGGGATACCTGCTGTGAGGGGGCTCTGATGGGGACACCTGCTGTGGGGGGAGCTCTGGTGGGGACACATGCTGTGGGGGGTTTCTGATGGGTGACACCTGCTGTGGTGAGCTTTGATAGGGGACACTGCTGTGGGGGGCTCTGGTGGGGGGCTCTGATGGGGGACTCTGATGGGGGACACCTGCTGTGGGGGACTTTGATGGGGACACCTGCTGTGGGGGGACTCTGATGGGGACACCTGCTGTGGGGGACTCTGATGGAGACACCCTGCTGTGGGGGCTCTAAAGGGGACACCTGCTGTTGGGGGCTCTGATGGGGACACCACTGTGGGGGGCTCTGATGGGGGACACCTGCTGTGGGGACACATGCTGTGGGGGGCTCTGATGGGGACACATGCTGTGGGGGGACACTGATGGCAACTCTGATGTAAGGGGACAGAGGCTGTATTGGGGGGGGGGGCAGAGGCTCTATTTTGGGGGGGGCAGAGGCTGCATTTTGGGGGGGACAGAGGCTGCATTTTGGGGGGGACAGAGGCTGTATTTGGGGGGGACGGAGGCTGCATTTGGGGGGGGGCATAGGCTGCATTTTGGGGGGGCAGAGGCTGCATTTGGGGGGACAGAGGCTGTATTTGGGGGACAGAGGCTGCATTTGGGGAACAGAGGCTGCATTTGGGAGAACAGAGGCTGCATTTAATGGGACACAGGCATGCTGCATTTGGGGGGACAGAGGCTGCATTTGGGGGGGGGGGGGCAGAGGCTTCATTTGGGGGGGCACAGGCATGCTGCATTTGGGGGGGACAGAGGCTGCATTTGGGGGAACAGAGGCTGCATTTAATGGGACACAGGCATGCTGCATTTGGGGGGGCAGAGGCTGCATTTGGGGGACAGAGGCTGCATTTGGGGGAACAGAGGCTGCATTTAATGGGACACAGGCATGCTGCATTTGGGGGGGACAGAGGCTGCATTTTGGAGAACAGAGGCTTCATTCAATGGGACACAGGCATGCTGCATATAATGGACACAGGCATGCTGGATTTGGGGGGGCAGAGGCTGCATTTGGGGGGCAGAGGCTGCATTTGGGGGGGACAGAGGCTGCATTTGGGAGGGAAAAGAGGCTGCAATTGGGGGAACAGAGGCTGCATTTTATGTGACACAGGCTGCATGTAAGGACGAACTGCTGGTTGTAGGCGACGTGGCTAGTGACAGATTTGGGGCTCCCACTGATTCTGCATTATGGTGAAGTTGAATGATTTCATTTTATTTTACAACGCGCTTCAATCATCCTGACACCATAACAACCATGGTGCCGGGATGATTGAAGCGCTAACACCAGGGTTTGGAGTATCTTTATCTGCTGATTGTTAAACTTTCTAGAATACACATTTCTATTGTTGTGTAGGATCTGGGCCTGCTGTCCCTCTCCCCTCTCCCTCCATCCCTCGTTCATCTCAGACGCTAACCACACCACCTTAGAGCCATGCCCACTATTTCGCTGAAACCACGCCATTTTTCACCAAGTGGGAGGGGTCAAAAGGAAGGGCGGGGTCTGGCGCCCCCCATCCTAAAACTTCACCAGCCGCCACTGCCAGTGACGTCACATTTGCAGAGTACTTCAGTATCAGAGGGAGGCCGAGGGAACAAGGCCTCTACCCAGTGCTGCCCTGCGCTCTCCTAGTCCACCCACCACCTCTCCTCCCCCTGGCACGGCAGCAGCAGCAGAGAGAGCAGCATCAGTCATTTCTGACTCCTCCCGTGACCTCTCGGCACCGTCAGTGGCGGCATTCTGCAGTGCCAGTGCTGGCTAGCCTTAGCTAGCTCAGCTGTTCCCGGTCCCGACTCCCACTGAGTCCCGCTTGCAGTGCATTGCATCAGCCGGCGTGACATCTCTGACCTCCTCCCTCCCGACTGCCTGAGGTTGGCCCCCCACGCTGACCCGCTGCGAGACAGGTAAGTGCTGGGCAGCATGTGATGGGGCACAGTAGCAGCAATTAATGGGCACACTGGCAGCATTTGATGCGGCACAGTAGCGACAATTGATTGGCACACTGGCAGCATCTGATGGGGCACAGTAGCGATAATTGATAGGCACACTGGCGGCAATTGATGGGTACAGTGGCAGCGATTTATGGGTACATTGGCGGCAATTTATGGGTACAGTGGCTGCATTTGATGGCACAGTAGCTGCGTTTGACACAGTAGCTGTGTTTGATGGGCACAGTGGCTGCAATTGATGGCTTTTTTTTTAGTTTGTTTGCGCCCCACCAAAAATTTTGAGCACCAGCCGCTACTGCTGTCCCCCACTTGTCAGCCTAATTTATTACTGTCCCCCACTTGTCAGCACCATTCATTACTGTCCCCCACTTGTCAGCCCCATTCATTACTGTCCCCCACTTGTCAGCCTAATTTATTACTGTCCCCCACTTGTCAGCACCATTCATTACTGTCCCCCACTTGTCAGCCTAATTTATTACTGTCCCCCACTTGTCAGCACCATTCATTACTGTCCCCCACTTGTCAGCCTAATTTATTACTGTCCCCCACTTGTCAGCTTCATGTATTACTGTCACAGTAATACACAAAGCTGACAAGTGGGGGTCGGGGGGACAGTAATACATGAAGCTGACAAGTGAGAGATTTGAGGGTGATACAGGGGAACAACAACTGAGGGGACAGCAATAAAGAAGGTGACACAAGCGGGGGACAGTAATGAAGGAGAAGGTGATATAAGCGGGGGACAGTAAAGAAGCTGACAAGTGAGGGGATATGAAGGTAACACAGGGGAACAATTGAGAGAAACGGTAATGAAGGTGACCCAGGGAACGGAGGGGACACTAATAAAGGTGACACACAGGGAACTGAGAGGACATTGATGAAGTGAATTGAACTAAGTGACTTAATTTAAAAAAGTATCAAAAATCATCTTTTTTTGGGTGGGCATGGGTGGGGGGTGGGGTGTCCCTGAATGGCAGTTTGGAAATGTGGTCACCCTACCGTCTGCCCACCGTCAAATGACAGCGGGCGGTGCTGCTCTTGTTCTGGGACGCCGTCATATAACCTCGCCTCACACACAGGGGGACATTTAGGAATGTAATCAGGGCACTGATCATTAGTGAAAAACAGTATCATAAATCAGTGCCCACCAATGCCACCAATGCCACCAATTAATGTCCATTAGCGATGCCAGTCAGCGCTGGCAATCAGGCCGCCTATCAGCCCGCAGTCCAAGGACCTCGACTATGGAACGCTCTTCCTACCAACATCCGCATGGAAGAAAACCACCAGGCCTTCAGAAAAAAACTAAAGACCTTCCTTTTCTGAGAAGCTGACAGCAGAGAATGCATCAAGCGCCTTGAGGCGATTCAGTTCGCATTTGCAGCGCTTTATAAATCATTCATTCATTCATTCATTCATCAGTGCTGCCCATCAATGCCCATTGCTGCTGTCAATCAAAGCCCATCAGTGCCCCCCATCAATGCCCATCAGTGCCCATCAGTACCGTCTATCCGTGCCGCCTATCAGTGCCCACCAGTGCCGCCTATTAGTGCCCACTAGTGCCACCTATTAGTGCCCACCAATGCCGCCTATCAGTGCCCACCAGTGCCGCCTAATAGTGCCCATCAGTGCCGCCTAACAGTGCTCATCAGTGCCACATATTAATGCCACCTATCAGTGCCCATAAGTGCGGAATATTAGTGCCTCCTCATCAGTGCCACCTAATCAGTGCCTATAAGTGCCGCCTCATCAGTGCCCATAAGTGCCATCTCATCAATGCCCTCTAGTTCAGCCTATCAGTGCCCATCAGTGCCGCCTCATCAGCGCACATCAGTGAAGGCAAAAAATTACTGTTACAAAAAAAGTGAAAAACATTTTTTTTTCTAAATTTTTGGTCTTTTTTTTGTAAAAAATAAAAAACCCAGCAGTGATTAAATACCACCAAAAGAGAGCTCTATTTGTGTGAAGAAAATGATAAAAAATGTGTTTGGGTACAGTGTAGCATGACCGCGCAATTGTCATTCAAAGTGTGACAGTGCTGAAAGCTGAAAAATGGCCTGGGCAGGAAGGGCAGGAAGTGCCCTGTAGGCAAGCGGTTACATTTATAATTTTTTTCATCTGAGTCTCTGTTTGTCCCAATCATGTTTGAAGCCATTTCCTGCTGACGGACTCACTACCTCTGCTGGAGGTCTATTCCGAGCATCAACTACCCTTTCAGTAAAATATTCCTTCCTAAGATGAGTTTGGAACTTTCCTCCAGTTAGTTGGAGGTCATGTCCTGTGTTCTTCATCTTGGCTTCATATTGGAAATCCCGCCCTCCAGATCCTTATTCCGCCTCTTGATGTATTTTAAGGTTTTGGTCATGTCCATCCTTTCCCTTCTTTCCTCCAGACTGTACATTTTAAAGTAGAACTATAGGTACAACATTTTGTTTCATCTTGGATAGAATAATTGAGGGTTATATAACCCCTGTCAGATTTTTTATTTTTCTTTCTTGGTGCCTCCATGGCAGCATACATGTGATAGAGCTCTGCCTTCAGGACAAGTGAAAAGCATAAATTAAAGGGCATAGCCCCTCCCCCAACATTCATTCTCCTTTTTTTCCTCATACCTCTGGAACTGGTGAAGAGTAGCAGGACTTTTATCGGCAGAGTCCGCTGGGTTAAGCCTCTCCCATGCGCAGTCCCTGTTCTTGGGCCGCTATTAGCGCTGATAAGACTGGGAACCCCTTTTGAGGATCTTTTAGGGTCTTGCAAAGTTTCCTCATAGGAACGCAGTCTGCTGGTGTTTCAAACACAAAAGAATGATTGGTGAAGGCAGCAGGAGGATTAGCTTTTTCGGTTCCTTGGTCAGGTTTGATTCTCTCTCTTTCGTTCTTTAAAATAAAAGATGTGAAGGTGGAAAAAGTAATAGCTGGTGCATTTACATAAGAAAGTAAAATTTGTATCCTTTAAGATGTTTTATTCCTGGTTCACGCATGCACGACCCGGCCTTTGTATCCTCTTTTTCTTAAAAGCTGTATTGTACCCTTAGATTAGGGTTCCTACCGTGTCCTTAGTTTATTTCCTCTCCCCACTCGCGGTACGAGCGGTGGGGAGAGAGGGGGTACAGCGGCGTCTCTCCTGTATGATCGCGGTGTGTTCCGGGTCTCTGGGTGCCTGCGCAGCCCGGAATACACGGCGGCCACTGTTGTCAGTGGGATCGTCTGGTAGACTGTACTGTGCATGCGTGCGCGCAAGCGCACGTGACTCTGAAGCCTTGGCCGCCATCTTTGTTGAGGGAAAAAGGTCTCCATATTAGTATAGGTTGCCAGGAGGGGGTTGGTTGTGATTGATTAATTGATTAGGTGATTCCCACCCTCTCTTCCTTTAATGTTGGCTCATTTTGGAGCTCAGAGCTGCTCGTCTTAGCCAGTGTGTGCCCTGCAGCTCAGAATTTTTTTTTTCTCCCAGCTAAAGGTATGGTTCATCCTTTTCATTACTGTCCTGGTATGGGATTTGTTTCATTTATTTTTTTTTCTCTTTTGGGTTTTATTTCTATTCTGTTTCTTTTCCTATTTCTACAGCTGATCCTCCTGCACATTTCACCATGAGCCAGTCGTCTGACAGTCAAGATCCTCTTGTATCCAATAGGTATGGGACCACTTATACGTGAGTATTAAAAAAAAAAAAAAAAGAGTGCGCCACTTTTAATTAAACCCTGTTTGTTGCAGCCCTGTTCCTTCCAGAAAGTCTTCAAGATGCTATGATAATGGTGACAGCTCTAAACGAGAGTCAAGTTCTTCACATCATAAGTCTTCCAGGAGATCTGGGTCTAAAAGACGTCATCACTCTCTCTCACCCCCATCTGGAGGGTTAAACAAGAGGTGTTGAGCATGTGGCGCTGTACCACTCTCTGATAAATTGGTCTGTAAGGACTGTTTCAGGAAATACGCAGCCAATCGAGAGCTAGAAAGCCACCAGGTGGTCAATCTGCTCATGCGACTTCTCAGGCTGTTCAGGCTCAAGGCCTAGACCCCAACACTCCGGGTCCTTCATCGGGCAGTAACCCACTATCTACTTCAGGAAGCAAAGCCAGACACTCTTCCCCTGAGGATCCTTCTGGAGAGTCGTTGGAGGAAGCTGAACCATCAGCTTTCAGTTTTTTTCCTTGGTCCAAACATTTGTTGAGGCAATTTAGCCGCAGGAGCAGTCTGCTGACCTGCCATTGCATTGACGTCTGTGTTTCCAACGCCATTAGGTCATGGACAGAGAACATTGAGGCAGCTCTCCGCCAGGATGTCCTCAAGGATGATATAATCAAGGCTCTGGAGGAGCTTAAGTGGGCAGTAGATTTTGTGGGTGAAGCAGCTATTGATACGGTCCACTGTTCGACCAACTCAATGCTTCACTCATAGCAAAAAGGGCCCTATGGCTGAGGCCATGGACTGCTGATCTTGCGTACAAAATAAAATTGGTGCAAGATTCCGTTTGATGGCAAATTCCTCTTCAGAGAAAGGCTGGATAAAGCAATTTCCTGAGTAACAGGAGGAAAGTCCGGCTTGCTTCCTCAGGACTGGAGGGTCCGGAGAACAAGAAATTATGCATCTCGCTTCCGGCAGTCAAGCTCCAGAGATTGTAGGCAAACTCGTCCCTTTTAAGGACAACAAGAGGTCATGACGAGTCTTCCTTTCTGGGTGCCAGAAAAAACAAGACTCTCATTGCTCCCCAGGTCTTTTTGATGTCAAAGGGGCGGAGACGCACCCAGTAGGAGTCGGGCTAAAACCTTTTTTCCCAGTCTGGGCTGCCAGGTGCCAGGACCCATGGGTCCTATCAACAATTCGGCATGAAAATTTCTGGATTTTCTGTCATCAGCTTCCACACACTTCCTTCACGGAAACCCAGGTTCCAGCCTACCCGGAGAAAGCTCTAGCCTTAGGAGGGTTTATGAAGTCGCTTCAGCTTCAGGGGGCCGCAGTACCCGTCCCTCCATTGGATGGAGAGACTCAACAAATACATTCATCTCAAGAGTTTCAAGATGGAGTCACTGCAGACAATCATTCAGGTCATACAACCAGGAGATTGGTTGATATCAGTAGACCTGCAGGACGCCTACTTTCATGTCCCTATCCTACCATATTTCCAAAAATATCTAAGGTTCGCAGTGGGTCATGTCCACCTGCAATTCCAGGCTCTACCTTTCAGGCTGTGCACCTCCCTCCCCTTGGGTGTTTACAAAGGTGCTAATATCTGTCTTGGCCCCCTAAGGGAGAAAGGGCTAATAATTTACCACTATCTGGACGACATCCTATTGTTATCAAACAATCAGGATCAACTTATAGCCCCCAGAGAGATACTTCTACAGTCGTTGTCAGATCTAGATTGGTTGGTGAATCACTGGAAGAGCCAGCTGATCCCAACACAACAAATGGTCTACCTAGGAGCAATGTTCAATACACATCTGGCCACAGTTTCTTTACCTCAATAGTAGATGGAGGGCATCATTCAAAAGATGTTGACGATTTTACAGAAGTCCCACTTGTCAGCTTTACAATGTCTGAGCCTCATAGGCACAATGTCTTCCTGTATTCCTATGGTCCCATGGTCTCACTGGCATCTGAGATACTTCCAGACAGGTTTTCTAGAACAATGGAAAAAGCAACATCTATCCTAGACAATTCTGTTATCAACCCTGATGTCCAGAAGCTTGCACTAGTGGACCAGGCTGGAAAATCTCTCCCGTTCTCATAATCTGGGTTCCCACTAGGGATGAGCCGAACACCCCCCGGTTCGGTTCGCACCAGAACCCGCGAACGGACCGCAAGTTCGCACGAACGTTAGAACCCCATTGACGTCTATGGGACTCGAACGTTCGAAATCAAAAGTGCTCATTTTAAAGGCTAATTTGCATGGTATTGTCCTAAAAAGGGTTTGGGGACCCGGGTCCTACCCCAGGGGACATGTATCAATGCAAAAAAAACTTTTAAAAACGGCCGTTTTTTCGGGAGCAGTGATTTTAATGATGCTTAAAGTAAAAAAAAAAAAGTGAAATATTCCTTTAAATATCGTACCTGGGGGGTGTCTATAGTATGCCTGTAAAGTGACGCGTGTTTCCCATGTTTAGAACAGTCCCTGCACCAAATGTCATTTTTAAAGGAAAAAATCTCATTTAAAACTGCTTGCGGGTTTAATGTCATGTCGGGTCCTGGCAATATGGATGAAAATCAGTGAGACAAACGGCATGGGTACCCCCCAGTCCATTACCAGGCCCTTTGGGTCTTGTATGGATATTAAGGGGAACCCCGCACCCAAATTAAAATAAGGAAAGGTCCCTATATACTCTGAACAGCAGTATACAGGCGGTGCAAACAAGACAGGGACTGTAGGTTTGTTGTTAAGTAGAATCTGTTTGTAATTTTGAACATTTTTAATGTGTTTAGCTCCAGCCAAAAAATCTTTTCTAAGCTTTTTGGAAAACATAGGGAAGGGTTATCACCCCTGTGACATTTGTTTTGCGTCTTTCCTCCTCTTCAGAAGATTTCACCTCACTTTTTTGTCCCAATGAAAAATGTTTTTTGAAAATTTGGGTTTTTTTGTGGAACAAGGATTGGAAAGCATCAGTGGAAAGGAGAAATTGTTTTCCCATATTAACTCTTACATGAGAGAATTTCCCTTCCTATGGGTAGATTTCATCTCACTTCCTGTTGTCTCCTTCCGTTTGCAAGTAGGAGTCGTTTGTAAGTTAGATGTTTGAAAGTAGGGTCCTGCCCTATATACTCAGCAGAAATTTGGGCCTTAGGTGTTGCTGTGGCCAAAACACTGTAAGCCCTCACAGGGCCCTGCTGTGAAATATTAGATCAAGAATTGTAATTACATGCCCCTGTTGAACAGGAGCTGAAAAATTAGGCCTTAGGCACTGGTGCTGGTGCCACAACACTGCAACCCCTCACAGACACTCTAGTTGGAACGCAGGAACGAGCACTGCTGCAAAGTATTGCATCAAAAATTGTAATTACACGCCCCTGTTAGACAGGGGCAGAAAAATTGGGCCTTAGGCACTGGTGCTGGTGCCACAACACTGCAACCCCTCACAGACACTCTAGTTGGAACGCAGGAACGAGCACTGCTGCAAAGTATTGCATCAAAAATTGTAATTACACGCCCCTGTTAGACAGGGGCAGAAAAATTGGGCCTTAGGCACTGGTGCTGGTGCCACAACACTGCAACCCCTCACAGACACTCTAGTTGGAACGCAGGAACGAGCACTGCTGCAAAGTATTGCATCAAAAATTGTAATTACACGCCCCTGTTAGACAGGGGCAGAAAAATTGGGCCTTAGGCACTGGTGCTGGTGCCACAACACTGCAACCCCTCACAGACACTCTAGTTGGAATGCAGGAACGAGCCGTGCTGCAAAGTATTACATCAAAAATTGTAATTACACGCCCCTGTTATACAGGGGCTGAAAAATTGTGCCTTAGGCACTGGTGGTGGCGCCCAGAACCAAAAATGTTCTTACAAGCTATCAGCGTGATGATTGAGGAGGAAGAGGATAATTACTCAGGGATAATCACTCAGCATCAGCATAGGCAGTCTTTGAAGGGATCTGAAAAAAATTATTCAGTTACATCAGCATCAGGTGCTTGGTAGCTGGTGGTGATCCAAGACTGATTCATTTTTATGAAGGTCAGCCGATCGACCGAGTCAGTGGACAGACGCACCCTGTGATCGGTTACCACGCCTCCAGCAGCACTGAATGTATGTTCCGAAAGAACGCTGGATGCAGGACAGGCCAGTAGCTCAATTGCATACTGTGCAAGCTCTGGCCAGTGATCCATCCTCAAGACCCAGTAACCCAGAGGATTTTCGGTGGGAAAGGTGTCCAAGTCTGATCTTGCCCCTAGGTATTCCTGCACCATGTAAAACAGATGCTGGCGATGGTTGCTGGAACCGATCATACCTTGGGGCTGCGGACCAAAAAATTGTCTGAACGCATCGGTCAGACGGCCACCTTCTCCACCGCTCCTTCTTTGACTGACCGAAGCCTCAGCAACACGTTGTCCAGAAACAGGAGTTTGTAACCTCCCAGTCTCTGGGAACGCGTTGCACAGACCTTTCTGCAAGGCCTCCCGAAGATGTTTCATCCTCTGCTCCCTCTGCGATGGCAAGATAAGGTCCGCAACCTTACCCTTGTAACGTGGATCAAGGAGGGTTGCCAGCCAGTATTGGTCCTTCTCCTTGATACCACGAATACGAGGATCCTTACGCAGGCTTTGCAGGATCAGGGAGGCCATGCAGCGTAGGTTTGCTGAGGCATTCGGTCCGGAGTCCTCTGGGTCACTAAGGACAACAACGTCCGCAGCCACCTCCTCCCAGCCACGTACAAGTCCATGTGTTCCTTGGGACTGATCCCTTAAAGACTGCTGATGCTGAGTGCCAGGCTCCACCTCCATACTGACACAATCTTCCTCCTCCTCCTCCTCCTCCTCCTCCTCGTCCTCTTCCTGTGTGATCGGCGGGCACGCAGGAACACTGTCTGGATAAAGGGGGCCTTGAGAGCTAAGGAAGTCCTCCTCTTCCTGCCTCTGTTCTGCCTCAAGTGCCCTGTCCATTATTCCACGCAGCGTGTGCTCCAACAGGTGGACAAGGGGGACAGTGTCACTGATGCATGCACTGTCAGTGCTCACCATCCTCGTGGCCTCCTCGAATGGTGACAGGACAGTGCATGCATCCCTGATCATGGCCCACTGGCGTGGGGAAAAAAAACCAAGGTCCCCTGACCCTGTCCTGGTGCCATAGTCGCACAGGTACTCATTGATGGCCCTCTGCTGCGTGTGCAGCCGCTGCAGCATGGCCAACGTCGAGTTCCACCTGGTGGGCATGTCACAGATTAGGCGGTTCTTGGGCAGGTTAAACTCCTTTTGGAGGTCCGTCAGCCGAGCACTGGCATTATATGACCGGCGGAAATGCACACAGACTTTCCTGGCCTGCCTCAGGACATCCTGTAAGCCCGGGTACCTGCCCAAGAACCGCTGCACCACCAAGTTAAGGACGTGAGCCAAACAGGGCACATGGGTCAGTTGTCCCTGTCGGAGGGCAGAGAGGAGGTTGGTGCCATTGTCGCAAACCACCATTCCTGCCTTAAGTTGGCGTGGCGTCAACCACCTCTGAACCTGCCCCTGCAGAGCTGACAGAACCTCTGCCCCAGTGTGGCTCCTGTCCCCCAAGCACACCAGCTCAAGCACCGCATGGCATCTTTTGGCCTGCGTACTTGCGTAGCCCCTTGAACGCCTACGGAGCACCGCTGGTTCCGAGGAAGAGGCCATGGAGGAAGAAGAAGAGGAGGGGGTGGAGGAGAGAGGTGTGTCACAATCAGCATTTTGGAGGCGTGGTGGCGGAACAACCTCCAACACTACTGCACCTTGTCCTGCATCCTTCCCAGCTGCCAGCAGAGTCACCCAATGCGCCGTGAAACTTAAGTAACGTCCCTGTCCATGCCTGCTGGACCATGAGTCAGCGGTAATATGCACCTTACCGCTGACCGCCCTGTCCAGCGAGGCATGGACATTGCCTTCCACATGCCGTTAGAGAGCCGGAATCGCCTTCCGTGAGAAAAAGTGGCGTTTGGGTACCTGCCACTGAGGAACCGCACATTCCACAAACTCACGGAAGGGGGCAGAGTCTACCAACTGAAAAGGCAGCAGTTGAAGTGCTAGCAATTTTGCCAAGCTAGCATTCAACCGCTGGGCATGTGGATGGCTGGGAGCAAACTTCTTTCGGCGGTGCAGCAGCTGGGGCAGGGAAATTTGCCTGGTACAATCTGACGTCGGTGTACCAAAAGCAGATTGCCCACAAGTACTTGGCTGTGACACACCTAATTCTACACCTTCATTCCTCTCACTGCAGGTCTCAGAGAGGACTGAAGGTCTAGTGGGGTTGGAAATCTCAGCTGATGAGGAGCAAGGAGAGATCCTCTTTGTTCTTTGGTGTGGGTCTTTCAGATACGCTTGCCAACGAACTGCATGGCAGGTCAACATATGTCTGGTCAAGCATGTGGTACCCAAGCGGGAGATGTTTTGGCCACGCGAGATACGCTTGAGACATATGTTGCAAATAGCAGCGGTGCGATCTGATGCACTCGTCTCAAAAAAGGCCCACACCAAAGAACTTTTTGAATAACGCGCAGAGACTGCAGCGCCCTGCACATGTGGAGCTTTGGGGTGTGATGCAGTCAATGTGCTGCCCTTAGGCTGGCCCCTGGAGGGCATCCTGCCTCGTTGGTGATGTGCCGCCTCCTCCTCCTCCTCCTCTCTCCTATCAGGCACCCACGTTGAGTCAGTGACCTCATCATCCCCTCCCTCCTCATCACTGGAGCAAACCTGGCAGTATGCTGCAGCAGGGGGAGCATGACTGCCAGATTGCTGTCCTTCTTGGGCACCCCCTCTGTCCGTGCTCATGTTACTGCCTTCATCGAGCTCAGTATCATCATCAGAGCCTTCCAAACGCTGGGCATCCTCCTGGAGCATGTACCCAACACTGTGGTCAAACAGTTCGAGGGAATCCTCATGAGGACATGGTGGAGCTAGGGAAGGAGTCACTGATGACATTGAGCTGAGGGAAGAGGCCGCTGCTTTGCCAGACAAAGCACCCTGGGCATGGGTGAGAGAGGATGAGGAGGATGAGGACGGCTTGGTCATCCACTCGACCAAGTCTTCCGCATGTTGCGGCTCAACACGGCCAGCTGCCGAAAAAAAGGCCAAGCGTGTCCCATGGCCACGTGCTGATGAGGATGCACCGTCTCCACGACCAGCACTAGACACAGAGCCTGCTTGCCCTCTCTTACTGGCTTGTGACTGTCTGCCTCTCCTTCTTGGCCTTCCAGACATACTAATGGCCTGTAGCTGCACTAAGCTGGGATAGAACACCTGTAATTTTCTTCAGGTAGCTTTATATACTGTAACCAGACAAGCCTGCCTGTCAGTAGGAAGATAACAGGAACGGATCTAGCTGAACACTGTGAGCAGGACACACTGTACTAAATGTAAATAGTCTAGCTGCCTGACCGTGGTACTAATAGGATCAAAAAGAACACCTGTAATTTTCTTCAGGTAGCTTTATATACTGTAACCAGACAAGCCTGCCTGTCAGTAGGAAGATAACAGGAACGGATCTAGCTGAACACTGTGAGCAGGACGCACTGCACTGAATGTAAATAGCAGGAACGGATCTAGCTGAACACTGTGAGCAGGACGCACTGCACTAAATGTAAATAGCAGGAACGGATCTAGCTGAACACTGTGAGCAGGACGCACTGCACTGAATGTAAATAGCAGGAACGGATCTAGCTGAACACTGTGAGCAGGACGCACTGCACTGAATGTAAATAGCAGGAACGGATCTAGCTGAACACTGTGAGCAGGACGCACTGCACTGAATGTAAATAGCAGGAACGGATCTAGCTGAACACTGTGAGCAGGACGCACTGCACTGAATGTAAATAGCAGGAACGGATCTAGCTGAACACTGTGAGCAGGACGCACTGCACTGAATGTAAATAGCAGGAACGGATCTAGCTGAACACTGTGAGCAGGACGCACTGCACTAAATGTAAATACCAGGAACGGATCTAGCTGAACACTGTGAGCAGGACGCACTGCACTGAATGTAAATAGCAGGAACGGATCTAGCTGAACACTGTGAGCAGGACGCACTGCACTGAATGTAAATAGCAGGAACGGATCTAGCTGAACACTGTGAGCAGGACGCACTGCACTGAATGTAAATAGCAGGAACGGATCTAGCTGAACACTGTGAGCAGGACGCACTGCACTAAATGTAAATACCAGGAACGGATCTAGCTGAACACTGTGAGCAGGACGCACTGCACTGAATGTAAATAGCAGGAACGGATCTAGCTGAACACTGTGAGCAGGACGCACTGCACTGAATGTAAATAGCAGGAACGGATCTAGCTGAACACTGTGAGCAGGACGCACTGCACTAAATGTAAATACCAGGAACGGATCTAGCTGAACACTGTGAGCAGGACGCACTGCACTGAATGTAAATAGCAGGAACGGATCTAGCTGAACACTGTGAGCAGGACGCACTGCACTGAATGTAAATAGCAGGAACGGATCTAGCTGAACACTGTGAGCAGGACGCACTGCACTAAATGTAAATACCAGGAACGGATCTAGCTGAACACTGTGAGCAGGATGCACTGCACTGAATGTAAATAGCAGGAACGGATCTAGCTGAACACTGTGAGCAGGACGCACTGCACTGAATGTAAATAGCAGGAACGGATCTAGCTGAACACTGTGAGCAGGACGCACTGCACTGAATGTAAATAGCAGGAACGGATCTAGCTGAACACTGTGAGCAGGACGCACTGCACTGAATGTAAATAGCAGGAACGGATCTAGCTGAACACTGTGAGCAGGACGCACTGCACTAAATGTAAATACCAGGAACGGATCTAGCTGAACACTGTGAGCAGGACGCACTGCACTGAATGTAAATAGCAGGAACGGATCTAGCTGAACACTGTGAGCAGGACGCACTGCACTGAATGTAAATAGCAGGAACGGATCTAGCTGAACACTGTGAGCAGGACGCACTGCACTGAATGTAAATAGCAGGAACGGATCTAGCTGAACACTGTGAGCAGGACACACTGCACTAAATAGTCTAGATAGAAGATAACAGGAACGGATCTAGCTAAACTGAATACAGTGTATATATATATATATGCAACACCTGGGATGCATATATATACACAATACACTGTAAGTGCAGCTAACTGACTGACTGTTCTGCCTAATCTATCTAACTCAAATCAAATGACACTGTCTCTCTCTATCTCTCAGCACACCGGAACACACACTACACAGGGCCGCCGTGCAGGCGGCCTTATATAGTGTGGGGTGTGTACTAAATCCCCTGAGCCATAATTGGCCAAAGCCACCCTGGCTTTGGCCAATTACAGCTCTCTCTACTGACGGCGCTGTGATTGGCCAAGCATGCGGGTCATAGTGCATGCTTGGCCAATCATCAGCCAGCAATGCACTGCGATGCCGCAGTGAATTATGGGCCGTGACGCGCCACACGAATTTGGCGCGAACGGCCCATATCGTTCGCAATTCGACGGACGGTCGAACAGCCGATGTTCGAGTCGAACATGGGTTCGACTCAAACACGAAGCTCATCCCTAGTTCCCACTCTTGAACCACAATTAATTCAGTTGCGGGTGGTCAGGGGTGGGGTGCCTATTGCGGAGAAGTCAGGATCCAGGGGAGATGGTCCTTTCCCACCAGGGGGATAGTATCCAATGTATTGGAGATCAGAGCAGCTTTTTTAGCTTTACTTCATTTGCACCCCAAATCAAGGGATAGAGGGTGCTTCTGCACCTGGACAACAAAGCTGCAGTTTCCTATCTTCAGAAACAGGGGGCACCCACAGCCAGACGCTTCTGAGAGAAGTGGAACCCATAATATTTTGGGCCGAAAGGAATCCGGTGGACCTCAGAGCGATATATCTCCCAGGAAAGATGAACACAGAGGCAGACATCTTGTCGAGGAGATTTTGGGACAATGAGTGGTCACTCCACCCCATGTGTTCGATCAGATTTCCCATCTATGGCAAGACCCCACAAGTGGACCTCTTTGCCTCCCAGGAGAATTCCAAATTCAGGAGATTCTTTTCTCAACTGCCACACCCACAAGCGGAGGAGTAGACGCATCATCATGCCTTTGGGACTTCAAGATGGCTTACGCCTTTCCTCCTCCTCCTCTCATATCAAAGTTTCTCCTCAGACTCTTAAGGGAACCAGTTCAAGTTCTGGCAGTATTGCCTTACTAGCCAAAGAGGCCTTGGTTTCCCCTAGCCTTGCACATCATTGTGAATCCTACTATAAAGATTCCCCCCTTCACTAAACTAAATCAACGATTTTCAGAGTTTCTCTGGGGCCCCTCCCCACCCAGATACAAGCTGTCGACATTGATGAGGCCACTGACACAAGGCGGCATGGCTTTTCCGGATTGCCAAAAATACTTCTTGGCGACACAGCTTGTGATGGTGGTGGGGTGGTTAAACCCCGATAAAACCAACGTGGCTTCCGCTCTGGAGGCCACGGTGGTGGGCTCTTGGGAATCCCTCCGATATTTAATCTATAGAGGCCCACGTGCCCCATATTTACTAACCCCTTCCATGTCTACCACCCTGCGGGCCTGGAGAATGGGTCTAGTCATCGAAAAATATAATCAGACTGAAACTTCCCCTAATGCCCCCTTGTGGTTAAACCCCAATTTATCACATTTCCATAAACTTACAGACCCTCAGGCATGGACCAGATACAGCATAAAACTAATTTCACAGGTGGTGTCACAGGCTTCATTGCTTTCCTTTTCCCAGCTCTCCTCTCAGTATAACTTACCGCAAAACACTATCAGTTCCGCTATTTTCAACTTTTGCACGCATTTGAGGCTCAATTCCCACGCTCCTCCTGTATCCTATCTCAGTCCAGGTTGGAGAAGACACTTAGATCCGGTTGCACTGAGAAACCCACATTGCGCTTATATGCGCATCTGGTTTATGTGTCTTTGCCACCGCTGGACGGTCTTTGGTCCCGTTGGCAGCGCGATATTCCCGCTTTGGACGGTGACGATTGGGATGAGGTTTGGGACTTTCCCTTCAGATCGCTAGTTTCTATACGTGACAGACTAGTACAATTCAAAATAGTACACCGGGCGTATTTCACTCCACACAGACTTCATTTGATGAATCCTGCCCACTCTCCTGAGTGTTGGAGATGTGGCTCCACCCCAGGAGATTTTTCTCACATTTTTTGGCATTGCCCAAAGATACAACAATTTTGGGGGGAGGTGCTTGCTTTAACTAATAAGGTTGCATCGACTAATTTACCACTGTCAATGGAGATCTGCATCTTGGGCCTAATAGAAAACCTGGTTCCCATAATAGCTAAATGCACGATGATCGGGTTATTGCTATTTTATGCTAGGAAAATAATAGCACTGCAATGGAAAAAACCCTATCCCCCTTCTAGCGCTCAGTGGAAACGTCTGGTTAATGAGAGCCTCCCGCTATATAAAGACACCTATGCTAATAGAGGTTGCCAGTTGAAATTTGATAAAGTCTGGGGTAAGTGGATGGAGGAATTGAATATCACCCAGTGATTAGTTCTAGTTATTATATCATAGGATTGCTGAATATAGATAGCTTCTGGTTAAGCATTATCTGTTTTGGTAGGCCCCCTTTTCTGTTTACCACTCCGAACGTAGTCTACCTCCGGGCAGGAGGAAAGCGATTTATGTACCCTGTCTATGTGCCATGGCGGTAATTTATTTTGGCCATATGTTGTATTTGCTTTTATACCTGTACAATTTAAGCAACCAAGCTGTATATGTTTGTATGTCTTTCTAAAACTTGAATAAAAATAAATTAAAAAAAAAAAAAAAAAAGATTCCCCCCTTCCCGCAGTTGTTAACCCAAAGCAGGCTAATCCATCCAGACTCACAAAAGCTGGATCTTTGAGTATGGAGGTTGAAAGGAGGGGGTTTGAGCTGTTAGGATGTTCCCAGGAAGTTATATCCACCTTGCTGAAAGCCCGGAAACCAGCAACCAATGCAATATATGCTAAGGTTTGGGACAAGTTCCTAACTTACGCCACAGGAAAGGGTTTTGATCCAGTCTCTCCGACAACTGTTGATATTTTGAGCTTTCTTCAAACAGGTTTTGGTTTGGGCCTCAGCCAGAATTCCCTTAAAATTCAAGTGTCTGAAATCTCAGCAGCAACCAACACATGGTGGCCTAAAGATCCTCTAATGGTCACATTTATGAAGGGTGTACTGAAGATGCGGCCTCCAACCAGGCGTTCCTTTCCAGATTCTTGACAAGTGTCCTGGTAGAATTTGGATATTACAATAGAATGCGCTCCCCTCGTGGGACACACTCCTTGCTCGCCTGGATAGGCCTCTCTCACTTGCCTAGCAGCCAGTACGTAGCACGAACAAAAGTCTCTGCCACAGACTTATTTGGGATAAACCTGTACGATCCTCTGCCACAGGATGTATTGGTCTTTCTGCAATGAACGTCAGTCACAGTGCTTGAACCTTTAAGCCAACCTGGCAACACTATGCTGTATAGTTACTTTTAGGATACGTCCTCCAACCGAGTCACCAGGCCCCTCTCCAGACCAGCATGCTGCGTGATCCTTCCATGACGGGTCCTCCCCTGGGATCTCCTTGGTTGTCCAGCTTCTTCACTCTGGATAGACAGCTCAGGACCATTCCTCGGCTGCTGTGGTAGGCCTCAGACAAACTTCTGGACCCCCCCTGCGCAGCAGCGACGTGGGCCTCCAGAACGGAGGACCACGAGATTGCTCCCTAACGCATACCTGTTGGCCAGGAGGGCCAGCAGGTGGCTGTAAAACAAACCCCACAATATGGCGTCTGTCCCATAAATACCCTCGCCCAGAATGCAACTCGGAGGACCAACTCCACCGAGTTGTCTCTGGGACAGAAGAGCATCCATACACTTTGACACGTTGCCTTTCCAACACTGACCAGTGATAACAGCAACACCCACCGGTCAGCATGGAAACACACACAACGTCAGCCAAGCTGGAACAGAGGCAAAACTAACCTATCTAACAAACAAGTTACTAAATTTTTAGCTAACATATGGTAGATCGCAAATCTACCAGCGCTACATCATCCATGTGAGCTAGTTATTTATCACATGTATGTTGCCATGGAGGCACCAGGAAAACTGAAAATTGTGTCATACTTACCCTAATTTTCCTTTCCTGGTACCAATCGATGGCAGCATAAGCTCCCACCCTCAGTATTCTATATTACAAAGAGTTTTGGGGGAGGGGCTATGCCCTTTAATTTATGCTATTCACTAGTCCTGAAGGCGAAGTAGAGGCGGAGCTCTATCACATGTATGCTGCCATGGATTGGCACCAAGAAAGAGAAATTACGGTAAGTATGATACAATTTTCCATTTTTGCCATCTCTGTCCCATTGCGGAGATTTTCCTTCACTTCCCCTCCCATAGCCAAATGGGAAGTGAGAGAAAATCCCTGCAAATAAAGGAATTTCCTTGGGGACCTCCAATCATCAGAATTAGTTTCCCCATCGGAAGATTTCCCCTCTATTACTTTTCTGTGAACAACATAAAATTTGGGAATTCTTTTTTATATCCACTTTCATTGATAATAGTAAACAGGACAAATAAGAGAGTGAATCTCCACAACGGGGACACAGATAACAATAAAAACTGCCTAGTTACATTTTAAGTTTCTGCAGTCTCTCCTGATATGTTTTATCCCCCCAGGACCCTTCACCATTTTTAAACTAAAAACAAAAAGGTCAGCGCTAGGGAAAAAAAAGAATATTTATGCAGATAGCAAGTAGGGATGAGCTTTGAGTTCGAGTCGAACTCATGTGGGGGTTCGCGGCAACAATTTGGGGTGTTCGCGGCAAATTCGAATGCCACGGAACACCCTTTAAAAGTCTATGGGAGAAATCAGAAGTGCTAATTTTAAAGGCTTATATGCATGGTATTGTCATAAAAAGTGTTTGGGGACCTGGGTCCTGCCCCAGGGGACATGTATCAATGCAAAAAAAGTTTTAGAAACGACCGCTTTTTCAGGAGCAGTGATTTTAATAATGCTTAAAGTGAAACAATAAAAGTGTAATATCCCTTTAAATTTTGTAGCTGGGGGGTGTCTATAGTATGCCTGTAAAGGGGCGCATGTTTCCCGTGTTTAGAACAGTCTGACAGCAAAATGACATTTCTAAGGAAAAAAAGTCATTTAAAACTACTCGCGGCTATTAATGCAATGCCGGTCCGACAATACACATAGAAGTTCATTGATAAAAACGGCATGGGAATTCCCCACAGGGGAACCCTGAACCAAAATTTAAAAAAAAAATGACGTGGGGGGTCCCCCTAAATTCCATACCAGGCCCTTCAGGTCTAGTATGGATATTAAGGGGAACCCCGGACAAAATTAAAAAAAAATGATGTGGGGGTCCCCCTAAATTCCATACCAGGCCCTTCAGGTCTGGTATGGATATTAAGGGGAACCTCGCGCCAAAATTTTTTTTTTAAACGGCGTGGGGTCCCCCCAAAAATCCATACCAGACCCTTATCCGAGCACGCAACCTGGCAGGCTGCAGGAAAAGAAGGGGGGACAAGAGAGCGCCCCCCCTCCTAAACCATGCCAGGCCACATGCCCTCAACATTGGGAGGGTGCTTTTGGGTAGCCCCCCAAAACACCTTGTCCCCATGTTGATGAGGACAAGGGCCTCATCCCCACAACCCTGGCCGGTGGTTGTGGGGGTCTGCGGGCGGGGGGCTTATCGGAATCTGGAAGCCCCCTTTAACAAGGGGACACACATATCGCGGCCTTCCCCCCTGTGTGAAATGGTAAGGGGGTACTACCCCTACCATTTCACTAAAAAACTGTCAAAAATGTTAAAAATGGCAAGAGACAGTTTTTGACAATTCCTTTATTTAAATTCTTCTTTCTCCTATCTTCTATCTTTCTTCATCTTCTTCTTCTTCTGGTTCTTCGGGTTCTTCCTCCGGTGTTCCTCCAGTGTCACGAGGAATGCCACAGGGAAGTCCCGTCATGTCCCCGTGCGTCAGAGGGGGCGGGGTCACCGGGTGGCCCCACCCCCATTATTTAAGAACTGTCAGAAGAGGAGAAGCGTCACACAGCGGGAGCCTCCCTCCATGCCAGCATGGATGCGGAGCGGCCCGAAAAGAAGATGAAGAGAAGAAGATGAAGAGAAGAAGATGAAGAGAAGAAGATGAAGAGAAGAAGATGAAGAGAAGTGCGGGAGCCTCCCTCCATGCCATGGATGCAAAGCGGCCCGAGGAGGAAGAACCAGAAGAACCAGAAGAACCAGAAGAAAAAGAAGATGAAGGAAGATAGAAGATAGAAGAAAGAAGAAGAATTTAAATAAAGGAATTGTCAAAAACTGTCTCTTGTCATTAACATTTTTGACAGTTTTTTAGTGAAATGGTAGGGGTACTTTTGTACCCCCTTACCATTTCACACAGGGGGGAGGGCCGGGATTTGGGGGTCCCCTTGTTAAAGGGGGCTTCCAGATTCCGATAAGCCCCCTGCCCGCAGACCCCCACAACCACCGGCCAGGGTTGTGGGGATGAGGCCCTTGTCCTCATCAACATGGGGACAAGGTGTTTTGGGGGGCTACCCCAAAGCACCCTCCCAATGTTGAGGGCATGTGGCCTGGTACGGTTGAGGAGGGAGAGGCTGCTCTCTCGTCCCCCCTCATTTCCTGCGGCCTGCCAGGTTGCATGCTTGGATAAGGGTCTGGTATGGATCTTTGGGGGGACCCCACGCCGTTTTTTTAAAAAAATTTGGCGCAGGGTTCCCCTTAATATCCATACCAGACCTGAAGGGCCTGGTATGGAATTTAGGGGGACCCCGTCATTTTTTTTTAAATTTTGGTTCGGGGTTCCCCTGTGGTGACTTCCCATGCCGTTTTTATCAATGAACTTCTATGTGTATTGTCGGACCGGCAATTCATTAATAGCACCGAGTAGTTTTAAATGACTTTTTTTCCTTTGAAATGTCATTTTGCTGTCAGACTGTTCTAAACATGGGGAAACATGCGCCCCTTTACAGGCATACTATAAACACCCCCCAGGTACGAAATTTAAAGGGATATTACACTTTTATTGTTTCACTTTAAGCATTATTAAAATCACTGCTCCGGAAAAAACGGCCATTTTTAAAACTTTTTTTGCATTGATCCATGTCCCCTGGGTCAGGACCCAGGTCCCCAAACACTTTTTATGACAATAACTTCATATAAGCCTTTAAAATTAGCACTTTTGATTATTCATGTTCGTGTCCCATAGACTTTAACGGTGTTCGCGTGTTCGAACAAATTTTTTGCCTGTTTGCATGTTCTGGTGCGAACCGAACCGGGGGGTGTTCGGCTCATCCCTACTAGCAAGTAAGGTGGTCTCCCATCCAAGGACTGGCCAATCCCAGCCCTGCTTGGCTTCCACACTGAGCAAGTGCAATACTTAGCAGGTGCCAAACTATTTTTGCAGTGCTTTGTGGTGTTTTTCATAGGTCATGTGACTCAAAAACATAACATGGTGCGTTATTGATGCATTTTTGCTGTGTTTTCAATGCATGTCAATGAGGAGGTGTTTTTTTGGTGGGTGTCTTTTTGGCGTGTGTTTTTTTTTTATGACCAAAAATGCAGCAAGACTAACACCACACAGGAAGTGTGACATACCTGTGGGAAGACGTACATAGAAGTGTGTGTGTGAAATTCATTTTGGTCCGAATACAAATTCTAATGTATCTGAATCTCAAAACGAAATAGCAATTTTGTTGAAATTCTTTTTCTAATTTGTTTTCTAATGAATTCCAACTTAATTCTAACCTGTTAAAATTTGTTTTCTAATGAAGTCCAACTTTTCAGAACAATTTAGAATTTGGATCGATTCAAATTCTGTGTGAAGAAATATCTGGTTGTTAAGTAGCGGGCAGGGCTGCTTCCCCACTGACTGAATAATGTAAACTAAAGAATTCCGGCATTTCCGGGCAATAGGAAACTGTTTAAAGACAACATTTTTTAAAAAAAGGCATAGGGTCCAACCCAAAA
The DNA here is from genome assembly GCA_037952835.1 of Lithobates septentrionalis. Taxonomy (NCBI): domain Eukaryota; kingdom Metazoa; phylum Chordata; class Amphibia; order Anura; family Ranidae; genus Lithobates; species Lithobates septentrionalis. The sequence continues at coordinate 100,653 of JBBDGP010003041.1, forward strand.
TTTATACAAGACCCTTATCCGAGCATGGAGCCTGGCAGGTCAGGAAAGGGGACGAGCAAGCCCCCCCTCCTGAACCATACCAGGCCACATTTCCACAACATCCACCTCAAAGCACCTTGTCCACATGTTGATGGAGACAAAGGCCTCTTCCTGACAACCCTGGGCTGTGGTTGTCGGGGTCTGCGGGCAGAGGACTTATTGGAATCTCAAAGCCCCCTTTAACAAGGGAGCCCCCAGATCCTGCCCCCCTTTGTGAATGGGCATCAGGTACATCATACCCCTGCCCATTAACCAAAAAAGTGTCAAAGTAATAACCACACGAGACAGTTTTTGACAAGTTCTTTATTAATGATGTTAACCCATCATCAATCACGATGCCTGCCGAACCCAAAAAATAGAAAAAAAATAAATGCTCCGCCCTCTGGGAGGCTACCCCCCTGTATGCCCGTTCTGCGCTTTGACAGTTTAATAGGTAAGGGGCGGGGCCACCTGGCTATATCACCCGTGGCACTGCCCCCTCCTGACGCAAGAACTTTTTCCATTCTGCACATGTTTGGTAATGATCCTCCCTCCCCCTCTATTATACAGGGTGTAATAATCCTCCCTCCCCCTCTATTATACAGGATGTAATAATCCTCCCCCCTCTATTATACAGGGTGTAATAATCCTCCCCCTCTATTATACAGGGTGTAATAATCCCCCCCCTCTATTATACAGGGTGTAATAATCCTCCCCCCTCTATTATACAGGATGTAATAATCCTCCCCCCTCTATTATACAGGGTGTAATAAACCTTCCCCCCTCTATTATACAGGATGTAATGATCCTTCCCCCCTCTATTATACAGGATGTAATAATCCTTCCCCCCTCTATTATACAGGGTGTAATAAACCTCCTCCCCTCTATTATACAGGATGTAATAATCCTTCCCCCTCTATTATACAAGGTGTAATAATCCTCCCCCTCTATTATACAGGGTGTAATAATCCCCCCCTCTATTATACAGGGTTTAATAATCCCCCCCCTCTATTATACAGGGTGTAATAAACCTCCCCCCTCTATTATACAGGGTGTAATAAACCTCTCCCCTCTATTATACAGGGTGTACTAATCCTCTCCCCTCTATTATACAGGGTGTAATAAACCTCCCCCCTCTATTATACAGGGTGTAATAATCCTCCCCCCTCTATTATACAGGGTGTAATAATCCTCACCCTCTATTATACAGGGTGTAATAATCCTCCCCCCTCTATTATACAGGGTGTAATAATCCTCCCCCCTCTATTATGCAGGGTGTAATAAACCTCCCCCTCTATTATACAGGGTGTAACTATCCTCCCCCCTCTATTATACAGGGTGTAATAATCATCACCCTTCTATTATACAGGGTGTAATAATCCTCCCCCCTCTATTATACAGGGTGTAATAATCTCCCCCCCCTCTATTATACAGGGTGTAATAATCATCCCCCCTCTATTATACAGGGTGTAATAATCCTCCCCCCTCTATTATACAGGGTGTAATAAACCTCCCCCCTCTATTATACAAGGTGTAATAATCCTTCCTCCCCCTCTATTATCCTCTTCCCGCCGAGCGTACGCAGATGTGCGTACTTGGCTTTCGGAGGTTATACCAGGATGATGCCCGCAGCTGCAGGCATCATCCCGGTACTGTTTTTAGGAGCCGGCGATCGGCTTTCCAGGTATAACAACCGATGGGGCTAAAAGTCGCTCGGCTGTTATACCAGAGGAGCAGGAGGGGACGTCCCCCCCTCCCGCCGCCTCCCGCCACTCTTACCAATTGGCCGCCTCCGGCGGCTGGGGACGTGAGCGGCTTCGTTCCAGCCTCCTAATAGTAAACACGGAAGCGACGTCATGATGTCACTTCCCGTTTACTTAGCTGCCAATGGCGCTGGTTTTAAAAAAATATACAGTATTCAGAATCACCGAAAATGGCGATCTGAATACTTTGAAGTGCAAAGGAGGGATCGGGGGTCTTTTAGACCCCCGATCCCTCCATAAAGAGTACCTGTCACCACCTATTACTGGGATGTTTACATTCCTTGTGACAGCAATAAAAGTGATCAAAGTGATTTTTTTTTTAAAACACAGTTTATTAATATAAAAAAAAAAAAAAAAAAATAAGATTTTTTTTTTTAAAGTGCCCCAGTCCCCGCGAGCTTGCACAGCAAAGAAAACGCATACGGAAGTTGCACCCGCATATGTAAATGGTGTTCAAATCACACATGTGAGGTATTGCCGCGATTGTCAGAGCGAGAGCAATAATTCTAGCACTAGACCTCCTCTGTAACTCTAACCTGGTAACCGTAAAAAAAATTTAAAGCATCGCCTATGGAGATTTTTAGGTACTGTAGTTTGTCGCCATTCCACGAGTGCGTGCAATTATAAAGCGTGACATGTTTGGTATCTATTTACTCGCCATAACATCATCTTTCACATTATACAAAAAATTGGGGTAACTTTACTGTTTGTTTGTTTTTTTAATTTATGAAAGTGTCCCCTTTCCCAAAAAGTTGCGTTTAAAACACCGCTGCACAATTATCGTTTGACATAAAATATTGCAACAATCGCCATTTTATTCTCTAGATTCTCTGATAAAAAAAATATATATAATTCTGGGGGCTTTAAGTAATTTTCTAGCAAGAAATACGGATTGTAACTTGGAAACACCAAATTTCAAAAATAGGCTTAGTCATGAAAGGGTTAAACAGGGTGTAATAATCCTTCCTCCCCCTCTATTATACAGGGTGTAATAAAGCCCCCTCTATTATACAGGGTTTAATAATCATCACCAGCCCCCCATATTAAGCAGGGTGTAATTCTCTCCTTTCTCCTATACAGATATTTTCCTTAAATTATTTTGTCTTCAAATTTGGAGGGCTTTATTCCTCAGGACTGTACAAAGTAGATGAAGAGGTGATTGCATAGTTGCCAACAGTCCCAATTTTCCCGGGACAATCCCGATTTTGGGACCCTCGTCCCGATTAAAGCTTCTCCCGATTGTTTTCCCAGGATTTTGGTTTTGTCCCGAGAAAATCGGTAATGTTTTTGGCAAAAAACGGCAACGGCTACACAAAAATGTCCACCTCTGCCGGGTTAGCCCCCCCATATCTAAATTTTTGAAAAAATCTTATGCAGTTTGTTAGATCTTTGTTAGATCAGGTTAGATCAACCGTTGTTTGCGTTAGATCTCACACAGAAGAAGCAATATTAACAGTTATTTGCTAGAGGGGGGCTAACCCGTCATCAGCCCCCCCTTATCAAAAAATTGACCAAACAGTTAGCTATTTTGGAAGCAATTTGTTAGATCCGGTAAGATCAAGTGGTTTTAAAGTTAGATCTCACATAATTAGAGACTTATTAAGTTATTAATGAGGGGGGGGCTGGCCAAAAATCATTCAGACTAATAGATATGCGTTAGATCTGGTAAGATCAAGTGGTTTTAACGTTAGATCTCACATAATTTCAGAGATATTCCACATCAAAATAGAGATATTAGGTGGTACATATGGACCGGTTAGCCCCCCCCCCCCTTGTTAAATTTTCTGGTCAAAAATCCATCAGGCTAATAGATATTCATTAGATCTGGTAAGATCAAGTGGTTTTAACGTTAGATCTCCCATCATTTCAGAGATATTCCACATCAAAATAGAGATATTAGGTGGTACATAAGGACGGGTTGGCCCCCCCACATGCAATTTTCTGACCAAAAATCATTTAGGCTAGATATTTGTTAGATCCAGTAAGATCAAGTGGTTTAAACTTTAGATCTCACATAATTTCAGAGATATTCCATAAAAAATAGAGATATTAGGTGGTACAGAAGGTACATCCATTTTCAACCGTCTCTGGATGGTCTCTGGAACCTTCTTTGCATGGTTCTTCAGCGGGTGCCTGTAGTCTCTCCTCACACCTCTGTTCACCTCCCTGCCTCATGGTGATCTCTCCTCAGACCAACAAGCTTAAGTCTTTAGCTAGCCCCCCCTTCTTGCAAAGCAGGCTGGGCTTGGTAGTTCCACCCCCTGTAGAAATCAATGGGGCTGTATCGTGGGCCATGGTCCTCTGCTGCTGCTTGATTGGCTCACTCTCCCTGACAATAGTGACACAGGAAGAGGAGAAGGAGGGGGCGAAATCTCCCACAGGGACTGACAGGCGTGCTCTCCCTCAGTGTGTGCCTGTGTCAGTGTCTATTCCGTCTGGCGGTCACTGGCAGGAATGGCAGGAGGTGCGGGACCACGGGTGATAGAGTAGCCCCCGCTACACACTCCCCCCACCAAAGAACCTTTGGTCCGCCAAAGGAGGTAAAGAGTCTATGACCTGTTACATGCTTTTGATATACACACGGAAAAAAAAAAACAGGTTAGTGTGCACAGGAAACCATACAATTTACATCTGCATAAAACCCTGGCAGAGGAACATTCACCAATTAGCATAGAAGGGGAGGTTGCCCTGCCTACAGGCCACCTTAACTGAAAAGGCCCAGCCAGGTGTGCCAGGGGGGGAGTGTCAGAAACCAAGTAATCAGGCCGAGACAGAAGTACAGTTAAATCACACTTGTTTAATAATAAAAGTAAAAATAACAAACGTAGTCAAAACATAGCCAAAGTTCAGTAAATGTAACGGATAGTCAGCCAAGCCAGAAGTCAGGGATCAATGTAGTGGACAGCAAGCAGGATCTGGAGCGAGAAGGGATGTCAGCAAAGCAAGTCTTGAACAGGATCGCAGGAGATTGTTTCTGTGATGTTAACCAAGGCGAAGGCAGAGATCCTCTGGACTGGACGGCTTAAGTAGGCAGGACTGACGAGCAGGATATCATCAACTGCTGAGTAACTGTGAAGAGATAGGAGCTGGCAATTATCCGACAGCTGAGCGGCCAGCTCAGAGAAGGAAGCGCTGAGCCCAGCCCTGACAGTGAGTTGGGATTGTCCACCCCCAAATCTGCGGTGGAAGGGTCAGTTACTTCAAGAGTCCTTTTTGCAATGAGAACCACCTCCTCAGAGCTTTCACCCAAAGTATCATATGTTAGTCTTTTGGGTGGGTGAATAACTCTTCGCTCTCGCTGTTCTTTAGGTTCTGGGGTTACAGGCACACTGGTCTCTTCTTCTTCCCGCATTTCAGTTTCCTCAATAAAGGATCGAAAGTCTTATGCCGCGTACACACGAGCGGACTTTACGGCGGACTTTGCCCGGCGGACTGGATTTCGTCGGACAATTCGATGTGTGTGGGCTCCAGCGGACTTTGTTTGCTCAAAAGTTGGACGGACTTAGATTTGAAACTTGTTTAAAATGTATCCGTTGAAATCGAGTCCGGTCGAAAAGTCCGCCGTCTGTATGCTAGTTCGACGGACAAAAAGCCACGCTAGGGCAGCTATTGGCTACTGGCTATGAACTTCCTTGTTTTAGTCCGGTCGTACGTCATCACGTACGAATTCGACGGACTTTGGTGGATTGTGTGTAGGCAAGGCCATTCATTCAGAAAGTCCGTCGGAAAGTACGTCGAAAAGTCCGCCGGGCAAAGTCCACCGTAAAGTCCGCTCGTGTGTACGCGGCATTAGGGGTCTGTTGTCAGCAGGGAAGATTGAGGGTCTTCCAACTCTTCAAAAGGTGGACTTTGAGGTACAAACTCAGGATCCTCTGGCCTGAAAGTCACCTCAGTCACCTTGGTAGGAGAAGACAGGGGGGGTGGCAGGCCCTGGCATTTGAGATGGCCACAGACAATCTTTCTCTTCATCCTCGCTGTTTTCATCTTCAGCAAGGGGGACAGAGTGAGATCTAGTCACTGGCCGGGATCTTTGAGAGGCCGTGGGTGTGGACTGTAAATCTGGCTGTAGTGGCACATGAACTGCTACTGACAGAGGCAACAGATGATTGTGATGTCAAATCTTCATCAGGTCTGTGCTTCCCTCTGGCCGGATTTGATATACCGGTTGTCCTGGCAGATGCTTGCAAACGACATAGGGCTGCGACTTTCAGCGGTTAGCCAACTTGTGCTTTCCAGGGACACGCAGGTTTCTCAGCAGTACCTTGTCATCCGGCTGTAGGTCCTGCACTCGTACCCTGAGGTCAAAGTTTATTTTGTTTATCTGTCCTCGGGCATATGAGGCAGCTTGAGCCTTATCATAGGTGGTTTTCAGACGTCTCTGCAGGCGATCCACATACCCTCTGTGGAAAGTTGCTGAGGTATGGTTGAGGGATGTACCGAAGGCCAAGTCTACTGCCCTATGGTCCAAACATCAAACTATAGGGAGAGTAACCTGTGGCATCATTGGCGGTGCTGTTATAAGCATGCACAATAGCCACTATATCTATATTGCTCCAGTGCTGCTTTTGTTCTGAATTTAGAGAATTTAGAGCATATCCAGGAGGGTTCGGTTGAATCTCTCTGGTTGAGGATCTCCTTGAGGATACTACAGGGTGGTTTAAGACTTCCTGATGACCAACAGGTCTAAAAGTCTCTTGATGAGACTACTCTTGAAATCTCACCCTTTAACAGAGTGGATGCGTTGGGACAGACCATATTGCACAAATAATTTATCCGCAAAGATCTTGGCCACCATGGATGCTTGTTGGTCCCTCGTGGAAAATGCCTAGGCATACAAAGTGAAATGGTCAATCACTACCAGGATATTTCCCTGCCCGCTCAGATCAGGCTCCAAGCACAGAATGTCAATGCACACCAGCTCCATGGGTCCTTGACTCTGAAGATGGTCCATTGGGGCAGCTCGTGAGACAAAGTCTTCCTTTGAATACATCTGATGCAGGAGTGGCAATAGTCCTCAATTTCAGCCTGCATGCAGGGCCAGTAGAACCGGTCCCTCACCAGCAGAAAAGTCCTCTTGGGCCCTAGGTGGCCATGGTTGTCATGTAGGTGTCAGGGCTGGGCTCAGCCCTTCCCTTTCTGAGCTGGCTGCTCAGCTGTCGGCTAATTGCCAGCTGCCATTTCTCTCCACAGTTACCCAGCTGTTGTTAATTCTGCTCGTCAGTCCTGCCTACTTAAAGTCGTCCAGCTTACTTGATCTCTGCCTTCGCCTTTGTCAACATCACAGGATCTCCTGCGTTCCTGTTGAAGACTTGCTAGGTTGACGTTCCTTCTGGCTCCTGATCCTGCTTGCTGTACTACTACGTTTATCTCTGGCTCTCTGACATTTGCTTGGCTGACTACCCAATCCGGTTACTGAACTCTGGCTTGTCTTGACTACGCTTACTCTGTTTACCTTATTATTATTATTATTATTATTAATAAATAAGTGTGATTTAACTATACTTCTGTCTCGGTCTCATTCATGGCTCCTGATAGAAGGGCAGTTAATACTGTCTCCGTATGTTTTTCAGGTAGGAATAGCTGCCATTTTTCTTCAGAATCAACAGAGGGGCCCCTTCGGTAGACAAACCCTCTGTGCACCTGAAACCGATCCCACTCTCAGTGCAGCAGATGGGTTTCCTTCGGAGAGTCAGTGAGGAGCAAGTCAGGGCATTGGCTCTCCAAGGTCTTCAATGCCAAGCTACAGGGAGGGTCCTCCAACTGGTCCTTCCGCAGGTCTTTGACAGCTTGGGTAGAACTTCATTGCAATAACATCTGGGGACACCAGCGGCTGACACTCCAACCTCTTCGGTCCTGGATCCTACTCCAGGTTGATGTTCTGCTCCTTGACATAAGGAGTCATCAAGTGTCAGCTGGGCCTATTCTTCTGGAGGGTCTCTGGAACAATGGGGCCTTCTTGACAAAGCATCCGCGTCTTGTTTCCTGACCCCAGTCGATACTTCAGGCTGAAAATAATCCCTGATAGAGCAGCCAACCATCTGTGGCCCATGGTGTCCAACTTGGTGGTAGTGAGGATGTAGGTGAGAGCATTGTTGTCGGTCTTGATCACGAACTCTGCTCCATACAGATAATCTCTCAGCTTATCCACCACCGTCCACTTCAAGGCCAGGAACTCAAGTTTGTGCATGGGATAGTTCTTCTCGGCGGGGGCCAAGTTCCGACTCACGTAGGCAACAGGCCGTAGTTGGCAGTCATGCTCTTGATATAGCACCCCACCTAACCCATCTCGACTGGCGTCAAAGTGTAGCTCGTATGGCTTGGTTGGATCTGCATAGGCCACGACTGGAGCGGTTGTTAGGCTTCACTTCAGCTGCCTAAAACCTCTTCACACTTCGGAGTCCATTGTTCCTGAATGGACTCTCTGGGTTTTCTGGGCCCTCCAGCTGGTCTGACAGGCTTCGCCAGATCAGGTCAGCGTCTTAGTAAATCCCTTGACAAATCTTCTGTATTAAAAGCAGAATCCCAGAAATGACCTAAGCTCAGTCACGTTGGTAGGCCTCGGCCAGGAGGTGACAGCTTCCAGCTTCTGGAGGTCAGTGGCCACTTCATCAGCAGACACAATGTGATCAAGGTAGTTGACCGAGGGTTGATAAAACTGGCACTTTTCCAGAGACAGCTTCAACCCCCTTATCATGGAGTCTCTTCAGGACCTTCTGCAGAAACTCTTTGTGCTTTTCCAGGGTCTTGCTGAAAACGATGATGTCGTCTAAGTACACCAACACCTCGATCAGTTTCATGTCACCCACGGTCTTCTCCATTAGCCTTTGGAAGGTGGCTGGGGCACCAGGCAGGCCTTGATGAATACGGTCAAATCAAAGATTCCCTCCAGGGTAATGAAAATGGTCTTCTCTCAATCCTCAGGGTGCATGGGGATTTGGTAATACCCACTCTTCAAATCCAGCATGCTGAACCACTTCGCTCCTGACAGGATCTGCAAGGCATCTTCTATCCTTGGGGTGGTATATTGGTCGGGAATAGGGATGAGCCGAACACCCCCCGGTTCGGTTCGCACCAGAACCTGCGAACGGACCGAAAGTTCGCACGAACGTTAGAACCCCATTGATGTCTATGGGACTCGAACGTTCGAAATCAAAAGTGCTCATTTTAAAGGCTAATTTGCATGGTATTGTCCTAAAAAGGGTTTGGCGACCCGGGTCCTACCCCAGGGGACATGTATCAATGCAAAAAAAACTTTTAAAAACGGCCGTTTTTTCGGGAGCAGTGATTTTAATGATGCTTAAAGTAAAAAAAAAAAAAAGTGAAATATTCCTTTAACCACTTCAATACCAGGCACTTAGACACCTTCCCGCCCAGCCCAATTTTCACCTTTCAGCGCTGTTGCAATTTGAATGACAATTGCGCGGTCATGCTACACTGTACCCAATACACTGTACACAATTTTTTTATCATTTTGTTCCCACAAATAGAGCTTTCTTTTGGTGGTATTTGATCACCTCTGCGGTTTTTATTTTTTGCGCAACAAATAAAAAAAGATCGAAAATTTCGAAAAAAAACAAGTTTTTCTTTGTTTCTGTTAAATTTTTTTGTAAATAAGTACGCTTTCTCCTTCAATAATGGGCACTGATATAGCTGCACTGATGGGCACTGATAGGCGGCACTGATGGGCACTGATAGGTGGCACTGATGGGCACTGATAGGTGGCACTGGTATGCGGCACTGATGGGCACTCATAGGTGGCACCGATGGGCACACATAGGCGGCACTGATGGGCACTCGTAGGTGGCATTGATTGGTATATATGGGTGGCACGGATGGGTACTTATGTGTGGCACTGATGTGTGGCACTGATGGGCACTGATAGGTGGGCACTGATGGGCACAGATGGGCACAGATGGGCACTGACAGGTGGCACCGATGGGCAGTGACAGGTGGCACAGATAGGCAATGACAGGTGGCACTGATATAGCATTGCTGGGCATTGCTGGGCATATCATTGGCATAATAGTGCCAATCAGTGCCCATTTGTGGGCACTGATTGGCACAGATTGGGCACATGTGGATGTCCATGGGGTACATACCTGGCCATCCACGTTGCCCCTTCCCTGGTGGTCCTAGTGGCATCCCTGGTAGTCCAGTGGGGTGATCTGCGGGGGGGCTGCGCTGATAAACAATCAGCGCAGACCCCCCCTGCCAGGAGAGCCGCCGATCGGCTCTCCTCCACTTGCGTCTGTCAGACGCGAGTGAGGAAGAGCCGATCAACGGCTCTTCCTATTGACAGCATGATCAGCCGTGATTGGACACGGCTGATCACGTGGTAAAGAGCAGGGCCGGTACAAGGCAGGGGCGGAAGGGGCGGATGCCCTGGGCGGTACGATTTTCTATAGGAGGGGGGGCGCAGGTGAAGAGCTGGCAATGTGCTTCACACCTGTCATTATACACACTAGCCAGTGCCGTTGTACCTAAAAAATTGTCTGTAAGTGTGCCGAGTGCACTCCTGCATCTGGCAAAACAAGCCCTGGCTTCACCTCCTTTCCCTGTCAGCTTCACTGTTCAACCCCCTACGAAGCAGCCTCGTAGTCCCGGCCGGCGGCGTGAGGTCACTCACGGCCGGAGGTGGGGTGGGAGGACTCAGAGGAGCGCGGAGAGCTGTTGCCGCGCTGCAACCTATAGGAGCCAAGGAGCCTGTCTCTTGCTGTAAGTTTGAAAGCAGTGTGGGTGGGAGGCGGGCATCTCTGAGCCGCGATCCCGGTCCCCTTCAGCAGCGATATCCCTCCCGCTAGCTGCCGCACAGGCAAGTTTAGAAACCGGCTCCTCCTCAGCTCTGACAGGACAACATGAGGAGGAACGTCGGAAGGTGGGCATCACAGAGCGCTGTGCTGCACTGTATCTGAGGTCTGTGTGTGAGGAAAGCTGCTGCCAAGCTGAGGGAAGGGAGAGCTGCACTGAGAACACAAGGGGAGGAATGAGAGTATTTGTAGGGAGAAAATGATTACTTCTAGGTGGGAATAATATGGGGGAGGGGGTGTATTTGTGCTGTTGTGTTAGGAAGGGAGTTCTGGGGGGGTTCTGCTGGGATGGGGAATTTGAGGGGTGCCAGGATAAGATTTTTTTTCTAGTAGGGGTATTCGGGGGGAGGGGGTTGTGCTAGAAGAGGTGGGGGGGGGGGTTTGTGCTAGGATAGGAAATATTTGGGCTGTTAGAAATGGGGATTGGGGGGGGGAGAATTTATGCTAGGGATAATTGGGGGTATTTGTTTTAGAGGGGAAATTTAGGGGTAAGATTTCTGCTGGGAGGGGGATTTTCGGGGGCGACAGGGGTAAGATTTGTGCTGGGAGGGGGATTTTCGGGGGCGACAGGGGTAAGATTTGTGTTGGGAGGGGGATTTTCGGGGGTGACAGGGGTAAGATTTGTGCTGGGAGGGGGATTTTGGGGGGGTGAAAGGGGTAAGATTTGTGCTGGGAGGGGGATTTTGGGGGGTGACAGGGGTACGATTTGTGCTGGGAGGGGGATTTTCGGGGGTGACAGGGGTAAGGTTTGTGCTGGGAGGGGGATTTTCGGGGGCGACAGGGGTAAGATTTGTGCTGGGAGGGGGATTTTGGGGGGTGACAGGGGTAAGATTTGTGCTGGGAGGGGGATTTTGGAGGGTGAAAGGGGTAAGATTTGTGCTGGGAGGGGGATTTTGGGGGGTGAAAGGGGTAAGATTTGTGCTGGGAGGGAGGATTTGTTCTGTGGGGGAAAGAGAATTTGTGCCAGGAGAGAGGATTTGTGCCGTGGAGATGGGGGGGGGGGGGGGGGCGGGGATTTGTGCTAGGAGGGGGATTTTGGGGGGGGGGGTGCTAGAAGAAGTGATGGGGGGGAGATTTGTGCTAGGAAAGGAAATATTGGGGCTGTTAGAAATGGGGATTGGGGGGGGAGAATTTATGCTAGTAAGGATGATAGGGGGTATTATTTGTGTTCGGGGCTAAGTATGCCGATTAGTGCTCAATTTTTTTAAATTTTTTTTTGGAAGGGGAGGGGGGCGCAGTTTGGTGTCTTTGCCCTGGGCGCTAAATTACCTTGTCCCAGCACTGGTAAAGAGCCTCCGCCGGAGGCTTTTTACCAAGATCAGTGTAGCGGTGTGTCAGACTGACACACCGCTCCACCAATCGTCGCGATGCGCGCCCCCGGGGGCGCGCTGCGGCATGTTATCCTGAAGGACGTCATATGACGCCCAGTCAGGATAACAGAACCACTTCCCGGATGTCAATCCGCTATAGGGCGGGCGGGAAGTGGTTAAATATCGTACCTGGGGGGTGTCTATAGTATGCCTGTAAAGTGACGCGTGTTTCCCGTGTTTAGAACAGTCCCTGCACCAAATGTCATTTTTAAAGGAAAAAATCTCATTTAAAACTGCTTGCGGGTTTAATGTCTTGTCGGGTCATGGCAATATGGATGAAAATCAGTGAGACAAACGGCATGGGTACCCCCCAGTCCATTACCGGGTACATTTTTAACGTGTTTAGCTCCAGCCAAAAAATCTTTTTTAAGCTTTTTGGAAAACATAGGGAAGGGTTATCACCCCTATGACATTTGTTTTGCTGTCTTTCCTCATCTTCAGAAGATTTCACCTCACTTTTTGTCCCAATGAAAAATGTTTTTTGAAAATTTGGGTTTTTTTGTGGAACAAGGATTGGAAAGCATCAGTGGAAAGGAGAAATTGTTTTCCCATATTAACTCTTACAGGAGAGAATTTCCCTTCCTAGGGGTAGATTTCATCTCACTTCCTGTTGTCTCCTTCCGTTTGCAAGTAGGAGTCGTTTGTAAGTTAGATGTTTGAAAGTAGGGTCCTGCCCTATATACTCAGCAGAAATTTGGGCCTTAGGTGTTGCTGTGGCCACAACACTGTAAGCCCTCACAGGGCCCTGCTGTGAAATATTAGATCAAGAATTGTAATTACATGCCCCTGTTGAACAGGAGCTGAAAAATTAGGCCTTAGGCACTGGTGCTGGTGCCACAACACTGCAACCCCTCACAGACACTCTAGTTGGAACGCAGGAACGAGCCCTGCTGCAAAGTATTGCATCAAAAATTGTAATTACACACCCCTGTTAGACTGGGGCAGAAAAATTGGGCCTTAGGCACTGGTGCTGGTGCCACAACACTGCAACCCCTCACAGACACTCTAGTTGGAATGCAGGAACGAGCCCTGCTGCAAAGTATTGCATCAAAAATTGTAATTACACGCCCCTGTTAGACAGGGGCAGAAAAATTGGGCCTTAGGCACTGGTGCTGGTGCCACAACACTGCAACCCCTCACAGACACTCTAGTTGGAATGCAGGAACGAGCCCTGCTGCAAAGTATTACATCAAAAATTGTAATTACACGCCCCTGTTAAACAGGGGCTGAAAAATTGTGCCTTAGGCACTGGTGGTGGCGCCCAGAACCAAAAATGTTCTTACAAGCTATCAGCGTGATGATTGAGAAGGAAGAGGATAATTACTCAGGGATAGTCACTCAGCATCAGCATAGGCAGTCTTTGAAGGGATCTGAGATTTCAAAAAAAATTATTCGGTTACATCAGCATCAGGTGCTTGGTAGCTGGTGGTGATCCAAGACTGATTCATTTTTATGAAGGTCAGCCGATCGACCGAGTCGGTGGACAGACGCACCCTGTGATCGGTTACCACGCCTCCAGCAGCACTGAATGTGCGTTCCGAAAGAACGCTGGATGCAGGACAGGCCAGTAGCTCAATTGCATACTGTGCAAGCTCTGGCCAGTGATCCATCCTCAAGACCCAGTAACCCAGAGGATTTTCGGTGGGAAAGGTGTCCAAGTCTGATCTTGCCCCTAGGTATTCCTGCACCATGTAAAACAGACGCTGGCGATGGTTGCTGGAACCGATCATACCTTGGGGCTGCGGACCAAAAAATTGTCTGAACGCATCGGTCAGACGGCCACCTTCTCCACCGCTCCTTCTTTGACTGACCGAAGCCTCAGCAACACGTTGTCCAGAAACAGGAGTTTGTAACCTCCCAGTCTCTGGGAACGCATTGCACAGACCTTTCTGCAAGGCCTCCCGAAGATGTTTCATCCTCTGCTCCCTCTGCGATGGCAAGATAAGGTCCGCAACCTTACCCTTGTAACGTGGATCAAGGAGGGTTGCCAGCCAGTATTGGTCCTTCTCCTTGATACCACGAATACGAGGATCCTTACGCAGGCTTTGCAGAATCAGGGAGGCCATGCAGCGTAGGTTTGCTGAGGCATTCGGTCCGGAGTCCTCTGGGTCACTAAGGACGACAACGTCCGCAGCCACCTCCTCCCAGCCACGTACAAGTCCATGTGTTTCTTGGGACTGATCCCTTAAAGACTGCTGCTGATGCTGAGTGCCAGGCTCCACCTCCATACTGACACAATCTTCCTCCTCCTCCTCCTCCTCCTCCTCGTCCTCTTCCTGTGTGATCGGCGGGCACGCAGGAACACTGTCTGGATAAAGGGGGCCTTGAGAGCTAAGGAAGTCCTCCTCTTCCTGCCTCTGTTCTGCCTCAAGTGCCCTGTCCATTATTCCACGCAGCGTGTGCTCCAACAGGTGGACAAGGGGGACAGTGTCACTGATGCATGCACTGTCACTGCTCACCATCCTCGTGGCCTCCTCGATTGGTGACAGGACAGTGCATGCATCCCTGATCATGGCCCACTGGCGTGGGGAAAAAAAACAAGCTCCCCTGACCCTGTCCTGGTGCCATAGTCGCACAGGTACTCATTGATGGCCCTCTGCTGCGTGTGCAGCCGCTGCAGCATGGCCAACGTTGAGTTCCACCTGGTGGGCATGTCACAGATTAGGCGGTTCTTGGGCAGGTTAAACTCCTTTTGGAGGTCCGTCAGCCGAGCACTGGCATTATATGACCGGCGGAAATGCACACAGACTTTCCTGGCCTGCCTCAGGACATCCTGTAAGCCCGGGTACCTGCCCAAGAACCGCTGCACCACCAAGTTAAGGACGTGAGCCAAACAGGGCACATGGGTCATTTGTCCCTGTCGGAGGGCAGAGAGGAGGTTGGTGCCATTGTCGCAAACCACCATTCCTGCCTTAAGTTGGCGTGGCGTCAACCACCTCTGAACCTGCCCCTGCAGAGCTGACAGAACCTCTGCCCCAGTGTGGCTCCTGTCCCCCAAGCACACCAGCTCAAGCACCGCATGGCATCTTTTGGCCTGCGTACTTGCGTAGCCCCTTGAACGACTACGGAGCACCGCTGGTTCCGAGGAAGAGGCCATGGAGGAAGAAGAAGAGGAGGGGGTGGAGGAGAGAGGTGTGTCACAATCAGGATTTTGGAGGCGTGGTGGCGGAACAACCTCCAACACTACTGCACCTTGTCCTGCATCCTTCCCAGCTGCCAGCAGAGTCACCAAATGCGCCGTGAAACTTAGGTAACGTCCCTGTCCATGCCTGCTGGACCATGAGTCAGCGGTAATATGCACCTTACCGCTGACCGCCCTGTCCAGCGAGGCATGGACATTGCCTTCCACATGCCGGTAGAGAGCCGGAATCGCCTTCCGTGAGAAAAAGTGGCGTTTGGGTACCTGCCACTGAGGAACCGCACATTCCACAAACTCACAGAAGGGGGCAGAGTCTACCAACTGAAAAGGCAGCAGTTGAAGTGCTAGCAATTTTGCCAAGCTAGCATTCAACCGCTGGGTATGTGGATGGCTGGGAGCAAACTTCTTTCGGCGGTGCAGCAGCTGGGGCAGGGAAATTTGCCTGGTACAATCTGACGTCGGTGTACAAAAAGCAGATTGCCCACAAGTACTTGGCTGTGACACACCTAATTCTACACCTTCATTCCTCTCACTGCAGGTCTCAGAGAGGACTGGAGGTCTAGTGGGGTTGGAAATCTCAGCTGATGAGGAGCAAGGAGAGATCCTCTTTGTTCTCTGGTGTGGGTCTTTTAGATACGCTTGCCAACGAACTGCATGGCAGGTCAACATATGTCTGGTCAAGCATGTGGTACCCAAGCGGGAGATGTTTTGGCCACGTGAGATACACTTGAGACATATGTTGCAAATAGCAGCGGTGCGATCTGATGCACTCGTCTCAAAAAAGGCCCACACCAAAGAACTTTTTGAATAACGCGCAGAGACTGCAGCGCCCTGCACATGTGGAGCTTTGGGGTGTGATGCAGTCAATGTGCTGCCCTTAGGCTGGCCCCTGGAGGGCATCCTGCCTCGTTGGTGATGTGCCGCCTCCTCCTCCTCCTCCTCCTCCTCCTCCTCCTCCTCCTCCTCTCTCCTATCAGGCACCCACGTTAAGTCAGTGACCTCATCATCCCCTCCCTCCTCATCACTGGAGCAAACCTGGCAGTATGCTGCAGCAGGGGGAGCATGACTGCCAGATTGCTGTCCTTCTTGGGCACCCTCTCTGTCCGTGCTCATGTTACTGCCTTCATCGAGCTCAGTATCATCATCAGAGCCTTCCAAACGCTGGGCATCCTCCTGGAGCATGTACCCAACACTGTGGTCAAACAGTTCGAGGGAATCCTCAGGAGGACATGGTGGAGCTAGGGAAGGAGTCACTGATGACATTGAGCTGAGGGAAGAGGCCGCTGCTTTGCCAGACAAAGCACCCTGGGCATGGGTGAGAGAGGATGAGGAGGATGAGGACGGCTTGGTCATCCACTCGACCAAGTCTTCTGCATGTTGCGGCTCAACACGGCCAGCTGCCGAAAAAAAGGCCAAGCGTGTCCCATGGCCACGTGCTGATGAGGATGCACCGTCTCCACGACCAGCACTAGACACAGAGCCTGCTTGCCCTCTCTTATTGGCTTGTGACTGTCTGCCTCTCCTTCTTGGCCTTCCAGACATACTAATGGCCTGTAGCTGCACTAAGCTGGGATAGAACACCAGTAATTTTCTTCAGGTAGCTTTATATACTGTAACCAGACAAGCCTGCCTGTCAGTAGGAAGATAACAGGAACGGATCTAGCTGAACACTGTGAGCAAGACGCACTGTACTAAATGTAAATAGTCTAGCTGCCTGACCGTGGTACTAATAGGATCAAATAGAACACCAGTAATTTTCTTCAGGTAGCTTTATATACTGTAACCAGACAAGCCTGCCTGTCAGTAGGAAGATAACAGGAACGGATCTAGCTGAACACTGTGAGCAGGACGCACTGTACTAAATGTAAATAGTCTAGCTGCCTGACCGTGGTACTAATAGGATCAAACAGAACACCAGTAATTTTCTTCAGGTAGCTTTATATACTGTAACCAGACAAGCCTGCCTGTCAGTAGGAAGATAACAGGAACGGATCTAGCTGAACACTGTGAGCAGGACGCACTGTACTAAATGTAAATAGTCTAGCTGCCTGACCGTGGTACTAATAGGATCAAATAGAACACCAGTAATTTTCTTCAGGTAGCTTTATATACTGTAACCAGACAAGCCTGCCTGTCAGTAGGAAGATAACAGGAACGGATCTAGCTGAACACTGTGAGCAGGACGCACTGTACTAAATGTAAATAGTCTAGCTGCCTGACCGTGGTACTAATAGGATCAAATAGAACACCAGTAATTTTCTTCAGGTAGCTTTATATACTGTAACCAGACAAGCCTGCCTGTCAGTAGGAAGATAACAGGAACAGATCTAGCTGAACACTGTGAGCAGGACGCACTGCACTAAATGTAAATAGTCTAGAATTTAACAGGAATGGATCTAGCTGAACACTGTGAGCAGGACGCACTGCACTAAATGTAAATAGTCTAGAAGATAACAGGAACGGATCTAGCTGAACACTGTGAGCAGGACGCACTGCACTAAATGTAAATAGTCTAGAAGATAACAGGAACGGATCTAGCTGAACACTGTGAGCAGGACGCACTGCACTAAATGTAAATAGTCTAGAAGATAACAGGAACGGATCTAGCTAAACTGAATACAGTGTATATATATATATGCAACACCTGGGATGCATATATATACACAATACACTGTAAGTGCAGCTAACTGACTGACTGTTCTGCCTAATCTATCTAACTCAAATCAAATGACACTGTCTGTCTCTCTCTCTCTCTCAATGAACGCCGGAACACACACTACACAGGGCCGCCGTGCAGGTGGCCTTATATAGTGTGGGGCGTGTACTAAATCCCCTGAGCCATAATTGGCCAAAGCCTCCTTGGCTTTGGCCAATTACGGCTCTCTGTTCAGGCGGCGCTGTGATTGGCCAAGCATGCGGGTCATAGTGCATGCTTGGCCAATCATCAGCAAGCAATGCACTGCGATGCCGCAGTGAATTATGGGCCGTGACGCGCCACACGAATTTGGCGCGAACGGCCCATATCGTTCGCAATTCGGCGAACGGGCGAACAGCCGATGTTCGAGTAGAACATGGGTTCGTCTCGAACACGAAGCTCATCCCTAGTCGGGAATGGTCCTTCGGTCCAGCGTCTGATAGTCAATACTCAGCCTCAGTGACCCATTATTCTCCCGTACCAACACTATTGGGGAAGCGTATAGACTCTGGGACTCGGATGATACCTGCCCTTTTCAACTCTGCCAGTTGTTCATGCAGATCCTCCAAGTCCCCTAAAGGAATCCATCAAACTCTTTCACTGAACGGCTTATGCACTCAAAGAGATGGATCCGGTATTGGGAACTTTTTGCACATCCCACATCAAATTCACTCTTGGAGAATGCAGCCTGCCATCTCAGGAGCTGAGTCTTGGCCCTTTCTTTCCATTCAGGCAAAAGGGGAGTATTCTTCGGATAGAGCTCCTCCACAGAGATCCCATCCTTTGCTCCCCCCCACCAAATCAGACAGCAGGACTGGGGTGGCCAGATTCACTTGTCCCAGCAGCATCTGAGCTGGCATCTTCACTGACGAGGCTGTTATGTTGCGGACACTAACCAAGATCTTCCCGTGACTTCTTTGCAACCCTTTGGTTGAAACCACCTCAGGAATTATCTCCACTCTCATGTTTTCTCTCTGTCCGTCTGATTCAAGGACAATGAAAGGGCCTGCTTGCTTCCAATTTAGTTGACAGATGCTCGTAAATAGGCCACTTTACCAGGCTGTAACACCTTCTCACACTGGTCCAAGCGCCAGATATTTCCCTTCTGTTTTTGTACCAGGTGCTGGTAGGCTTGTCTCAGCATAGGGTGCACACTTATAGTTGAAGTGCCCGGCTCCAGAACAAGAGGTGTCAACAGCCTTCTGACAAGATCAGTATTGGTCCCAGTGATGAGAGAACTCTTACTGGCCCCTGGTGGGCAAGGACAGACCACTGCCTAAGTTTCAAAAGTCTCCATGGCTTTCCCAGCCATGGAGGGATCGAAGGTCAGGTTGACCGGTAGATAGCCATCATAAGGGAAGTTCTGAGTCACAATGCCCCATATCTGCATCTCTTCCAACTTCTGCAAAGGCAGGTGCTTGAGGTGCCTGTCATAGATGTCTCTGTAGAGAAGGGTCACTTAAGCTCCAGTATGCAGAAGGGCCTTGTTGTAGACTCCCTTTACTTGGATGGGAACAACAGGAGAAGGTCCCACCAGCTTGTCAGGGAGCATGGAGGAAGTGGTGGCCCTGGCCTGTTCGGTGGTTTGTATCCGCGCTTCTCTGCGAGGTTCTGATCGGGCTTAATTCTGCGCTAAGTTCTGGGAGTCTGGTGTGCATTGACTCTCCAACACCAGGCAGCATTTGTCAAAAGAAACAGGACACTGGGTTGCTTGGAGGCAACAACGGGGGGCCATCTGCAAGGGTTTGGACTTTCGCTGCTGTCGCTTCGTGTCATTGGTTTTGAGCCAGGTACCGTAGATGGGCACCTGGTTGGCTCCATCACCAGAGCCCTCCGAAGTTTCCCTCTGGCTTCTGGCACTGTGCTTTAGGCTTCACTGGGCTTGGACACACCTGTCGATTAATGACCTACATAATTTCAGCATACCTCAGTATGCTCAATGGCACTCCTCACTGGATATAGACACTAGTATGGATATCCGTGCATCGCTACCAAATATCCATAATATCCCTGTAATTATGGATAATCAAACATTAAAATCACTTGATCTTACCGGCTCTAATAAATATCAATTAGCCGGAGTGATTTTTTGGCCAGAAAATTTGATAAGAGGGGGCCAGCCCCCCTCATTAATCACTTAATAAGTCTCTAATTATGTGAGATCTAATCTCATCCTTATGTACTACCACCTAATATCTCTAACGTTAAAACCACTTGATCTTACCAGATCTAACAAATATCAATTAGCCTAGATGATTTTTGGCCAGAAAATTGCATGTAGGGGGGCCATCCCGCCCTTATGTACCACCTAATATCTCTATTTTTATGTGCAATATCTCTGAAATGATGTGAGATCTAACGTTAAAACCACTTGATCTTAACGGATCTAACGAATATCTATTAGCCTGAATGATTTTTGGCCAGAAACTTTGATAAGGGGGCTAACCTGTCCATATGTACCAACTAATATCTCTATTTTGATGTGGAATATCTCTGAAATTATGTGAGATCTAACGTTAAAACCACTTGATCTTACCAGATCTAACGAAAATCTATTAGCCTGAATGATTTTTGGCCAGATAATTTGATAAGGGGGGGCCAGCCCGTCCATATGTACCACCTAATATATCTATTTTGATGTGGAATATCTCTGAAATGATGTGAGATCTAACGTTAAAAACACTTGATCTTACCGGATCTAATGAATATCTATTAGCCTGAATGATTTTTGGCCAGAAAATTTGATAAGGGGGGGCTAACTCGTCCATATGTACCACCTAGTATCTCTATTTTGATGTGGAATATCTCTGAAATTATGTGAGATCTAATGTTAAAACCACTTGATCTTACAGGATCTAATGAATATCTATTAGCCTGAATGATTTTTGACCAGAAAATTTGATAAGGGGGGGCCAGCCCGTCCATATGTACCACCTAATATCTCTATTTTGATGTGGAATATCTCTGAAATTATGTGAGATCTAACGTTAAAACCACTTGATCTTACCAGATCTAACGAAAATCTATTAGCCTGAATGACTTTTGGCCAGAAAATTTGATAAGGGGGGGCTAACTCGTCCATATGTACCACCTAGTATCTCTATTTTGATGTGGAATATCTCTGAAATTATGTGAGATCTAACGTTAAAACCACTTGATTCCGGCGCCGCATGGAGTAGCTGCACCCTCGCACAGCTCCCGCTCTGAGGACACCAAAACGGCATAAAAAGCCTGCCCAGAAGCCAACCAACACCACCGGACACCTTGGGCATACTTACCCGCTTTATGGACCGATTCGTGGAGGTCCGCGGTTCCCGCTCCAATACGGCCCTGACGGCGCCGCCGGCCCAGCCGCAAATCGAGGCCCCGGCTTCGGCCTACACGGACCCTCACACAGGCGCGCAGCAGCAGCACTCGGCGGAGATGGAAGTAAGTGAAAGCACTGCTTCACACACATCCCTTCAGGCATCTCCTGCCCAACCACAATCTCATGCCTCCTCTCCTCAAGCACCTTCCTCCCAGGCCTTCTCCTTGTCAGCCACGTCTCCACAGCTAGCCGGGGATCACAAAACAGAACGCATTGCACAAGCTGTAGCAGCACTTCTGTCCCCCATGATATCATCAGTGGAAAAGGCTGTAAACGCGGGGATGAAACAGATAAAGGCCCAGCTAGGAGAACATAACACTAGGCTAAACGAGCTAGAACATCGCCAATCAAGCATGGAAGAAGAGATGTACCAAGCTCAAGCCACGGAACAAGCACAAGACAAGACAAACCAATACATAATTCAAAAACTTGACGATCTGGAAAACAGATCCCGAAGGAGCAACCTGCGATTCGTGGGGATACCAGAATCGCTCCAAGCATCTGCCCTAACGGAATTCTGCTCTCAACGCATCCCAGAGGCGCTAGGCCTAACAGGCTCCTGCACGGTGGAGCGCGCTCACAGGATGGGGTCTTATAGTGAAGAACGCAAAAACCCTCGGCCCATCATAGCCAAATACCTGAACTACGCTGATAAGGCTCTTATCCTCCAAAAATTCAGACAATTACGCTCGCTTCAAATCGACGGGGTGAGGGTCCTGATTTTTGCCGACTATTCCATCGAAGTCTCCAAGAAACGCAAGGCCTTTCAACAGATATGCTCCGAACTCTTTAAACAACAAATCAAATTCACCTTAGCCTTCCCGGCCACCCTGTGCCTTAAGACACCAAGCGGGGACCAACTCTCCTTCCAGGAACCTTCAGAAGCAGAAGCCTACATGCGGTCCTTGTTCCCCAACGCGCAACAACACACCCCTTCAAAAGGCTCCCAACTCAACCGCTCTCTGGATCAAAGAAGCCCGCGCAAGGACTCTCCCAAGCGCTTCAGATCCTCCGTCCCGAACCAGCACCGCTTCACTGCCCGCTGAACGGAAACCAGCATCATACTT
Source organism: Lithobates septentrionalis (assembly GCA_037952835.1). NCBI lineage: Eukaryota > Metazoa > Chordata > Amphibia > Anura > Ranidae > Lithobates > Lithobates septentrionalis. The sequence continues at coordinate 122,879 of JBBDGP010003041.1, forward strand.
CTCTGGTCTCAAAATTTTGGACAGCAGATTCCTCTGTCCCCTCCCAGGTTCCTCCTATTCTATATCGTGCATCGACACGTAATGTATAATGTTGTTATATACAGCTGTTTTCTATGTTTCATTTTTCTAGGTTACATAGTAGTAGTACTTTTCTGAAATATGTTCTTCACGCCCTCCTGGCCTCACTGTGTACGGCTAACTACACTCCACCCCCCCTTCTTTCCCTCAAGACTATGACCCCTTGGTGCCTATACGAATACCTGGCTAAATTCCAAGGGCTCACTGGGGATATACCGCAACGGTCCTGATATGGGAGTTGACCTACACAGTGACTCCATGCGGAAAAAAAGCGAAGTTCTCATGTTTAATGGTTTTATTTGTGACACTCTCCTGTTTATTACTCCCTGTTTATGTTATGCCCCTCCCCCTCCTCCCTTTCTCCTCCCTTTCTCCTCCATGGCCCTTACCAAATCAAGTGCACTCCAGGTTTCAATCTCCTCCCATATAATAACGTCATCCCCCCGGTCACAGCAGGTACATTACCACACCATACACATAATGTTAAACCAAACCTATATACACATACCCCCTTTCAACCCCCCCTAATATGAAAATAATCTCATGGAACGTAAAGGGTCTCAGATCCCCCCAAAAGAGAATGAAAATCCTAAGGCATCTCAAACGGCTCAAAGCTGACATAGCACTATTACAGGAAACACACTTATCTGCCCCAGACTTTCACCGTATGAAAAAGCTCTGGGTAGGCACGGTTCTAGGCTCAGAGGCAGCTGGACGCAAAGCTGGCGTCCTCCTGCTCATACACATGAATCTCCCGTGCTCAGTCCTCTCTGTGAACAAGGACACTCAGGGCCGTCTACTCACGGCTCACGTCAAAATAGGCTCCAAAGAACTAGTAATAACTAATGTCTACGCCCCCAACAACCCAGGCAGACAATTCTACACTGAACTAACCAGTTGGCTTCTAAACAACACGTATCTCCCCCACCTGATCGGAGGAGACTTTAATGACACTCTCCATCAGATAGATGACAGATCCTCTCCGAAAGGACCTAAACAGGGCACGAACCCTCCAGCCCCCTCCCTCCTGGCCAGTACCATGGATTCTATCCACATTCAAGATCTATGGCGCCTATCCCACCCGACAGAAAGGGAATTCACTTTCTACTCTAACCCACACAAAATATTCACTAGGATAGACTACTTTTTCGGCTCTGACAATCTTCTCCCATTCCTCCAGAACTCCACTATTCACGACATAACCATCTCTGACCACGCCCCTATTGAGGTGACACTCGACAACCTAGATTTACCCCCACACCCCAACATATGGCGATTCCCGTCCTACCTGCACAACAACACGGACTTTCAACATTATATCTCACAAGCATGGGCAGAATATTCCTCAAACAACTCCCCACACATTCATGACCCCAATCTATTCTGGGATGCTGGTAAAGCATTCCTAAGGGGCCGTATCATATCATATGCAGCCTCCTACAAACGCAACACTCTTACTAAATACAAAGAGGCTAGCTCCCGCCTACATCAAGCACAACGAGAACTATACACTAAAGACTCCTCAGCCGCACGCTCTGAATGGCACGTAGCAAAAAGAGAATTTGACACCTGGGTAAACACCTTGGAAAAAACCAAGAAGGCCCATCTAGATGCTACATTTCACAAATTCGGAAACAAAGCAGGAAAACTTTTATCCAGATTATGCAAAGGCTCATACCGACCCACACACATCACATCTCTACGTGACGACACAGGCGCCATACACACCACCCCACTCCCAATTAACAAAGTCGTGCAAAAATTTTACACTACTCTTTATGCCACAGATCCCATAGATACACAAAAAGCACGTGCCTTTCTCGAAAAAATAACTATACCCAAAATATCCCCAACACAACTAGAAGCCCTCAACGCACCTATCACTCTCCCTGAACTCTCGGTAACCATCCGGAACCTAACTCTATCTAAGGCCCCGGGCCCAGATGGCTTCACCAGTGAATTCTACAAAACCCTACAACCCCTCCTGGAACCCACTCTTCTCCAAGTCTATCAGGGCATATGGTTAGGAGGTTCATACCTACAATCAGGGAACCAAGCCATTATAAAACTATTGGGAAAAAAAGGCAAAGACCCTCAGGAACCGGGTTCATATAGGCCCATATCCCTACTCAACCTAGACGTGAAAATCCTCTCAAAAATCGTTGCCACTAGGCTAGCAGATATTATGCCCTCTCTAATTCACCCCGCCCAATCAGGCTTTATCAAAGGAAGAACTGCCACCCTTAACATACGTAAAGTCATGCTAGCACTCGAACATGCACTCCATTCCCCAAACACTGATCATGCCATCATCACGTTAGACGCAGAAAAAGCTTTTGATAACGTCAGCTTCGACTGGTTATCCTTGACAATGCCAGCAATGGGCTTCACTGGTCCCTTCCATCATCTTATCACCGCCATGTACACAGCTCCAACAGCTAGATTAGTGGTAGCAGGCCTTCTATCAGAAGAAATCCGCCTCCATAAGGGCACACGCCAAGGTTGCCCCCTTTCCCCACTCCTCTTTAATATCGCACTAGAACCTCTTTCCAGATACCTAACATTATTAGCCCCCCTTCACGGTATAAAGATAGGCGCACATGACCTGCGTACATCCCTATTTGCAGATGATGTCCTCATATTTTCAGCTGACCCCACCTCCGATATGCTCACCATAAAAAATATTTTCGACGAATTTCGCTTGTGCTCTGGTCTCCGTATCAACTACAGCAAAAGCGAAATTCTACCCATCGGTACCCACGCCCTACCAAAATGGACCCAGCACTCAATCTTCCCTGTTGCTAAATCCCATATCACCTACCTGGGAATAAAAATTGGAAAACTCCCTTCTTCCTTATATCACCTCAACTACCCTCCTTTATTATCAAAAATAACCCAGGAACTGAATATCTGGATGGATCTGCCCCTCTCGCTTTTGGGAAGATGTCATTTAGTGAAAATGGTCAGTTTTGCTAGATTACTATACCCAATGCAAACTATCCCATTACTTCTCCATCATAAAGATGTGACTTCACTAAATAACTCTATATCTAAATTCCTTTGGCAAAACAAACGACCACATATAGCTCTCAAAAAACTATATCTTCCCAGACGCGAAGGGGGCATCAGTCTCCCCCATATTAGAATGTACAACATAGCATGCTTGCTTAGAACTAGTCTAGACTGGATAACGCAATCCTCTCGCTACTCAAATTTTTCTTTGGAATCTGCCATGGCCCATCCCTACTCACTAGTAGCCCTCCTACACTGCAAATGGAAGGCAGTCCCTCTTCCCTACCAACATAATCTCCTATTAAGGGACACCGCAGTGGCATGGAGAGAAGCCCAGAAAACACTCAAGATATCCCCCTTTATGTCGGTTCACCTCCCGATTCAAGGAAACCCAGCTTTCCCGCCAAGTCTAGAACACAAACCTTTTGAATTATGGGAACAGAAAGGCCTAACTAAATTCTCCCTTCTCTGCAACAAATTGACAGGTCAACCGTTACCTTTTGCCAGTATTGCGGAAACATTTTCTCTACCCTCAACACATATCTTCTACTATGGCCAATGCACCAGTTTTTTAAGGGAGGCGTGCAAACAAGTCGATAAAAGGTTCCAAACCAATGTTACGGACCAAATGATCTCGAATAACTCATACAACATCTCAGAAATTTACAAACCTCTTCTCAACAAATCCTCTCTACCCCCCTCATCATCTTCAATTAAAAACTGGAACAAAGACTTCCCGGATCCAAACCTAGTCGACAAAATCCTCCATGGACGCAATACTGTACAAAAGTTAACACCCAACGAAATATGGAGAGAAACACAGCTGAAAATAGCCCACAGAGCTTATATGCCTTTCCTTTCATCAAAAACGGACAAAAGCAAAGCCTTCTGCCCATTATGCAACCACCAGAAACCATCTCTGGCACATCGTTTCTGGAACTGCTCCTACATATCCACATTCTGGGAACAAGTCCTTGCCTACATTTTCGAAGTAACCGTAATTAAACTACCTAAGGATCCTTTGCTCCTCATCTTCGGCCACTGCGACCCATTACTCCTGCCATGGTCCAACACCGCCAATGTCTCTGCTGGACCCACAATGACCTCGAAAGGAGCTACGCCACACAAAGTGTGGTCCCTGACATGCCTCCTAATCGCAAGAAGAACTATTCTGAAAAACTGGATCTCACCTATATGCCCCAACATCACCCAAATCAAGCAAGATCTCATGCATCTACTCATCAAAGACCGACTAAACACGGACTTCAAACAGAAAAACGCCTCAGAACACTTCCACTCCAAGTGGCATGCCTTTATGCTCTCCTCCCTCTCACAGGAGGAAATAGCAAATTTCAGCCTATCCTCATTCTCCTACTACGACCCCTCTCATCAGATGGCATCTCAAGTTAGCTCAAACAGAAACCCATTCTAACCTCTGACACCACCCTGCTCAAAGAGGAGTTCCACCCAGGGGGGCCATTAAAAAAAAAATAAAATAAAAGTCAGCAGCTACAAATACTGCAGCTGCTGACTTTTAATTGGACACTCACCTGTCCCTGGGTCCAGCGGTGAGGGGGATCGAAGCCCCGCTCGTCCCCCCCCTCCGCTCGTCGGCGCCGGCATTTCAACTGTGGGCGCCGGGCTGTGGCTTCACAGCCTGGCACCCACTGCGCATGCGCGAGCGGCGCCGAGCGCCGTGATTGGCCGCTCAATCACCTGGGACCTGCAATGGGTCCCAGATGATTGACAGGAGGGAGGGAGAAGAGCCGAGCCCTTCCTGTGCCAGGGGGAAGTGATGTCATCAGCCCAGGCAGACGAAGGGGCAGATTACGAGGGACCACCTAGCAACAGGCATTTAGAGGTAAATAAAAAAAAAAAAAAAATATCCAAATGTTTTTTTGTTTTTTTTTTTAGAATTTTTTTAGATATGTTTGTTTTTTTGGGTGGAACCCCACTTTAATGTTAATGTTAATGGGACCTTATAAACCTGGACAATCATATAGTACACTACCTCTTACCAACTCTCTTATTTTACATATTCCATATAGGGCCCCCCCCCTTTTCTTTTGTTCTCTTCTCTGTAATATTACTAGCGTATAAGTTAATTTTAAGTAGGGATCTCCCAAACTGATCCATCCAGGTATCCATAAATGGTAATTAAAAATGGAATTGTTACGATCTGATAAATGTACTCTTTCAGCCAACTCATATGGGTAAATTCAATAGTATCTTCCCCTACTTAAAACTAAGTTTTGTACCTAAGTTTATACTTTTCTTTGTCGCCTCAGTACATGCTACAAAATCTGATTGTACACAATACTATAATGTAAGTGTATCCTTTTCTTTTGAAAATCAAATAAAAACTTTTTGAAAAAAAAAAAAAAAAAACACTTGATCTTACCGGATCTAATGAATATCTATTAGCCTGAATGATTTTTGACCAGAAAATTTGATAAGGGGGGGCCAGCCCATCCATATGTACCACCTAATATCTCTATTTTGATGTGGAATATCTCTGAAATGATGTGAGATCTAACGTTAAAACCACTTGATCTTACCGGATCTAACGAATATCTATTAGCCTGAATGATTTTTGCCCAGAAAATTCGATAAGGGGCGACCAGCCCCTCTCATTAATCACTTAATAAGTCTCTAATCATGTGAGATCTAACGTTAAAACCACTTCATCTTACCGGATCTAACAAATTGCTTCCAAAATAACTAACTGTTTGGTCAATTTTTTGATAAGGGGGGGCTGATAACAGGTTAGCCCCCCAGCAAATAACTGTTAATATTGCTTCTTCTGTGTGAGATCTAACGCAAAAAACAGTTGATCTAACCTGATCTAACAAAGATCTAACAAACAGATTTTTGCAAAAATTTAGATATGGGGGGCTAACCCGGCAGAGGTAAATGTCCGCCGTCGCCTCCACGAGTGTATTTCCCCCTTGTGTTCAGTGCAAAGGAGAGGGGCAGCCAATCGGCTTCTCTCTTCAGTGTACAAATAGAAAATTCTATTGTACACTGAAGCCTATTGGCTGCAGGGATTGGCGACCCCTCCCCTCTCTCCACTGAACACAAGGAAATGTTCAGTCTCCACACGCCGCTGCTGACAACCCTCCGCTTCGCCCTGTGTGTCTGAAGAGCTCCACTAATGGAAGGACCGGGGCTCGCTGGTGGGGACAGTGCACTGATGGTCCTGGATCCCCCCTTGCGATGAGCGGGGGGGACACAGTCACACTGATGGAAGGACCGGGGCTCCACTGGCTGCGGACAGTGCACTGATGGTCTTAGCTCCCCCTTGCACCCTGTCCCCCCATGTCACCACCATACCTGCACCCCCCTCCCCCATGTCACCACCATACCTGCACTCCCCTCCCCCCATGTCACCACCCTACCTGTTTCCCCCCTCCCCCTGTGTCACCACCATACCTGCTTCCCCCCTCCCCCCATGTCACCACCATACCTGCCCCCCCTCCTCCCCGTGTCACCACCATACCTGCACCCCCTCCTCCCGTGTCACCACCATACCTGCACTCCCCTGTGTCATCACCATACCTGCACCCCCCTACCCCCTGTGTCACCACCATACCTGCACCCCCCCATGTCACCACCATATCTGCACCCCCCATGTCACCACCATACCTGTTTCCCCCCTCCCCCTGTGTCCCCACCATACCTGCTTCCCCCCTCCCCCTCATGTCACCACCATACCTGCATCCCCCTCCTCCCCGTGTCACCACCATACCTGCACCCCCCCCCTCACCGTGTCACCACCATACCTGCACCCCCCTACCCCCTGTGTCACCACCATACCTGCACCCCCCCATGTCACCACCATATCTGCACCCCCCTCCCCCCATGTCACCACCATACCTGTTCCCCCCATGTTACCACCATACCTGCTTCCCCCCCTCCCCCCATGTCACCACCATACCTGCACCCCCTCCCACAATATCACCACCATACCTGCCCCCCCTCCCATATGTCATCACCATACCTGTTCCCCCCATGTTGCCACTATACCTGCACCCCCTCCCCCCATGTCACCACCATACCTGCCCCCCTCCTCCCGTGTCACCACCATACCTGCACTCCCCTGTGTCACCACCATACCTGCACCCCCCTACCCCCTGTGTCACCACCATACCTGCACCCCTCCATGTCACCACCATATCTGCACCCCCCCATGTCACCACCATATCTGTTTCCCCCCTCCCCCTGTGTCACCACCATACCTGCTTCCCCCCTCCCCCCATGTCACCACCATACCTGCATCCCCCTCCTCCCCGTGTCACCACCATACCTGCACCCCCTCCTCACCGTGTCACCACCATACCTGCACCCCCTACCCCCTGTGTCACCACCATACCTGCACCCCCCCATGTCACCACCATATCTGCACCCCCCCCCCCATGTCACTACCATACCTGTTCCCCCCGTGTTACCACCATACCTGCTTCCCCCCTCCCCCATGTCACCACCATACCTGCACCCCCTCCCACCATACCACCACCATACCTGCCCCCCCTCCCCCATGTCATCACCATTCCTGTTCCCCCCATGTTGCCACTGTACCTGCACCCCCTCCCCCCATATCACCACCATACCTGCAGCCCCCTCCCCCCATGTCACCACCATACCTGCACCCCCTCCCACCATATCACCACCATACCTGCCCCCCCTCCCATATGTCATCACCATACCTGTTCCCCCCATGTCACCACCATACCTGCCCCCCCTCCTCCTGTGTCACCACCATACCTGCACTCCCCTGTGTCACCACCATACCTGCACCCCCCTACCCCCTGTGTCACCACCATACCTGCACCCCCCCATGTCACCACCATATCTGCACCCCCCCCATGTCACCACCATACCTGTTTCCCCCCTCCCCCTGTGTCACCACCATACCTGCTTCCCCCCTCCCCCCATGTCACCACCATACCTGCATCCCCCTCCTCCCCGTGTCACCACCATACCTGCACCCCCTCCTCACCATGTCACCACCATACCTGCACCCCCCTACCCCCTGTGTCACCACCATACCTGCACCCCCCCATGTCACCACCATATCTGCACCCCCCTCCCCCCATGTCACTACCATACCTGTTCCCCCCGTGTTACCACCATACCTGCTTCCCCCCTCCCCCCATATCACCACCATACCTGCAGCCCCCTCCCCCCATGTCACCACCATACCTGCCCCCCTCCCCCATGTCATCACCATACCTGTCCCCCCCCCATGTCACCACCATACCTGCACCCCCTCCTCCCCATGTCAACACCATGCCTGCACCCGCCTCCCCCCATGTCACCACCATGCCTGCACCCCCCCAGCCTAGTCACCACCATGCCTGCACCCCCTCTGGCCTAGTCACCACCATGCCTGCAGCCCCAGGTCACCATCATGCCTGAACCCCCAAATCACCACCATGCCTCCACCCTTTCCTCAAGTCAGCCTGTAACACCCCAAGTCAACATGCCTCCACCCATACACCACCAACATACCCCAGGGCTTCCCCACCGGCCACTTCACCTTTACGCACTCAGCCCCCCCACACACCTGTATATATGTCAGCCTCCCCACACCTGTATATATGTCAGCCCCCCCACACACACCTGTATATATGTCAGTCCCCCCACACACCTGTATATATGTCAGAGCCCCCCACACACACCTGTATATATGTCAGAGTCCCCCCACACAACTGTATATATGTCAGAGCCTCCCCCACACTTCTGTATATATGTCAGAGCCCCCCCCCACACACCTGTATATATGTCAGAGCCCCCCCACACAACTGTATATATGTCAGCCCCCCACACAACTGTATATATGTCAGCCCCCCACACACCTGTATATATGTCAGCACCTCCCCCCACACCTGTATATATCAGTCCCCCCACACACACACCTGTATATATGTCAGCCCCCCCACACAGCCCTGTATATATGTCAGCACCCCCCCCCACACACACACACACCTGTATATATGTCAGCCCCCCCCCCCCACACACACACACACCTGTATATATGTCAGAACCCCCCACACCTGTATACATCAGCCCCCCTCACACCTGTATATATGCCAGCCCCTCACATACACAAACCTGTAAACACACAAGGCTCTGGCCCCTCCCTGTACACAAACAGCCCCCCTTGTAAAGAAGGTCTTCCTACCTAGTCCTGGCTCATTTTCACAAAGCTGAGAAGCTCAGTACAGATCACACGAGGGGCGCACATACACATAGTAGCCAGAGGTGGCAGTAAAGAGCTTGATGTCTGAGCTCAATGACACAGAGAGCACATGCTGTGAGATTGTTTCTGTAATGCACGGCTCCCCTTCACCCATCCTGCCTTCTTCTGGCCCGGGCCTCAGGGCCTCTTATGCCCTGTACACACGATAGGATTTTCCGATGGAAAATGTGTGATAGGACCTTGTTGTCGGAAATTCCGACCGTGTGTGGGCTTCATCACACATTTTCCATCGGATTTTCCGACACACAAAGTTTGAGAGCAGGCTATAAAATTTTCCGACAACAAAATCCGTTGTCGGAATTTCCGATCGTGTGTACACAAATCCGACGCACAAAGTGCCATGCATGCTCAGAATAAATAAAGGGATGAAAGCTATTGGCTACTGCCCCGTTTATAGTCCTGACGTACGTGTTTAACGTCAACACATTCAGAACGATCGGATTTTCCGAACAACTTTGAGTGACCGTGTGTATGCAAGACAAGTTTGAGCCAACATTCGTCGGAAAAAATCCATTGATTTTGTTGTCGGAATGTCCGATCAATGTCCGACCGTGTGTACGGGGCATTACAGTTGTGACGGCTGTACCCCCCTGATGATGGCCATGACTGTGCTACTATCACACCTACTGTATAGTCACTACTTCTACCACAACCCTTGCTATGCTGCTACTGAAACAATCACTCATTGCTACAACTACACTTCCAACATTCGCCCTTACTATGCTACGGCTACAAATAATTTGCCACTACTCTTTAAGACATTGTGTTTCTCAACCTTTTTCATTCAAGGCACCCTTTAAAATCAGAGACAATTTAGAGGCACCTCCCAAATTATGGACAGTCTCGAGGCATGCCCTACAATTATGGACAGTCATCCTAAAATGTAAAAAGTATTCTAATAATTTTATAATTTGCAGCAACATCCACATACTGTATACTGAATGCGATCATCCAGCTAAGCATTTTTTCCCTCCAAAGAGTTTCTCAGTTCTCTGTCATGGAGGAAAAATTCACAAAGGATGGAAAGTACCAGCAGTAGACGCTGCGATTTCCAGCATCAATAAAGATGCAAATGCTTAACCACTTCAATACCGGGCATTTATACCCCCTTCCTGCCCAGGCCAATTTTCAGCTTTCAGCGCTGTCACACTTTGAATGACAATTGCGCGGTCATACAACACTGTACCCAAATTAAATTTTAATAATTTTTTTCCCCATAAATAGAGCTTTCTTTTGGTGGTATTTGATCCCCTGCGTTTTTTGTTTTTTGCGCTATAAAGAAAAAAGCGACAATTTTGAAAAAAAACACAATATTTATTACTTTTTGCCATAATAAATATCCCATTTTTTTTTAAACAATTTTTTTTTCTCAGTTTAGGCCGATATGTCTTCCTCTACATATTTTTGGTAAAAAAAAAATCCCAATAAGCATATATAGATTGGTTTGCACAAAAGTTTCTACAAAATAGGGGATAGATTTGTTATTTTTATTATGAATTTTTTTTTATTACTAATGGAGGCGTTTCGTGCTTTTTATCGCAACTGAATCATTGCGGCGGACAGATCGGACACTTTTGACACTATTTTGGGACCATTGACATTTATAAAGCGACCAGTGCTATAAAAATGCACTGATTACTGTATAAATGTGACTGGCAGGGAAGGGGTTAACACTAGGGGGCGCTGAAGAGGTAAAATGTGTGTCCTAGGGAGTGATTCTAACTGTGGGGGGAGGGGACTGATGAGGGGGAGGAGAGCGATCGGTGTTCCTCTGTACAAGGAACATAGATCATTTCTCTCCCCTGACAGGATGTGGATCTGTGCGTTTACACAAGCAGATCCATGTCCCTGCTCTGTGATGAGCAATCGCGGGTGCCCGGTGGACATTGCGGCCGCCAGGCACGCGCAACGGTTCCCCAGTGATTCGGCACACTCTACACAATCTGCCAAGAATCAAAACATTCTTTATCAGTTGAACTTAACTATAAACATTGTAACAATTTGTCAATGGAATAAACTTTGTGTGTAAGTGAAAAGAGTTTAACCACTTAAACACTAAACAAACTTTTCTGACATTTGTTGGTTTCAAGTTAAAATCTTTTTTTGCTAGAAAATTACTTAGAACCCCCAAACATTATATATATTTTTTAGTAGACACCCTAGAAAATAAAATGGTGGTTGTTGCAATATTTTATGTGACACTGTTTTTGCGCAGCGGTCAGGGGCGGACTGACCATTCGGTCTCTCGGGCACTGCCCGAGGGCCCCATGTCACTAAGGGGCCCCATCAGGGTTGCCAGCCTCAATAAAACCAGGGACAGTATGTAAAAATCTGTGTTTTTTTTTAATTCCAAGATTATAGCTGCCCGCCTCTCCAGTACCTTTTTGAGTGTGTGTATGTGTATTCTGTGTGTGTGTATATTGTGTGTGTATATTGTGTGTCTGTGTGTGTATACTGTATGTGTGTGTGTGTGTGTGTGTGTGTGTATATACTGTGTGGCCCCATAATCTATTGCCTGGGGGCCCCATAATATCCTATTACCCGGGGGCCCCATAATCTTCTCCTATTACCGGGGGGCCCCATAATCTCCTATTGCCCGGGGCCCCATGAGTTGTCAGTCCGCCCCTGACAGCGGTCTTTCAAATGCAATTTTTTTGGAAAAAATTACTTTAATGAATTAAAAAAAAAAAAAAGAAGAAAAAAAACTAACCAGTAAAGTTAGCCCATTTTTTTGTATAATGTGAAAGATTTTACGTCGCGAGAATCGTGATCTTTTTATCCTAAGCAAAAAAAAAATTGTGATTCTCATTTTGGCCAGAATTGTGCAGCTCTACGTAGGACCCTGTGGTTGAAAAGTTGGTCAGCCGAAGCATCTTGCAAAAAGGCTTCTGACTAGTTTCCCTTTTCATTGGGGAAGATTTGGTGAAATATATCCAAATGATTTCTAGCAGGAAAGGTACTCTTTTGTCCAAAAGAAGGTATAAACGTCCTTTTATTTAAACGGATTCGTTCCCCTGTGCCAGGGGCAGCTGCCTCTAGGCAATGGTGATGGCCTCCACCGTCAGACTCTAATGCCGCGTACACACGGTCGGACTTTTCGTCTACAAAAGTCCAACGGACGCTGACGGACTAAAGCTGGCTGGTAATCCGATCGTGTGTGGGCTTCTCCGGACTTTCAACTGACTTTTTTAGCCTCAAATCCGACGGACTTTAGATTTGAAACATGCTTCAAATCTTTCCGACGGACTCGAGTCCGGTCGAAAAATCCGCTCGTCTGTATGCTAGTCCGACGGACAAAAACCCACGCTAGGGCAGCTATTGGCTACTGGCTATGAACTTCCTTATTTTAGTCCGGTGTACGTCATCACGTAAGAATTCGACGGACTTTTGTGTGATCGTGTGTAGGCAAGTCTGTTCGTTAGAAAGTCCGCTGCAAGTCCGTCGAAAGTCCGCCAAAAGTCCGTTGAAAGTCTGTCGGACAGGCTGTCGGACTTTTGTAGCTGAAAAGTCCGACCGTGTGTACGCCCCATAAGAGGAGAAAACATTCAGCCCCCGTATAAATGATTGAAAATGCGTTTTTCCCCCGCCCTGCGGGGCCTAGAAGGACAAGATCAGAAAAGTTTTAATGGAAATCCAAGACTAAGCAGGCAGAATATAACATTAGCACCCTCTGTTGGTTACGGTGTGCTTGTTAAAAGTAATGCAACAAACCTCCAGCAGGAGGGCGCTATGCAGCAGGCAGTGCTTTGTGAGCGACTACAGCAATTCACCCAAAGTCAGTTTAATGCCAAATAAAATGGTTTGATCAGACACAATAGAGCTCATTTGATTTTATTTGAAATGTGGTTAAAATTCATTTCTAATACACGAACTGAGCAAAGCACAATATATGTCTACATGAGCAACAAGGATGCAGATTGGGGGGAGGGGGTTACAAAGCAGGATACAAGAATTTTCTCCTCTTCACCCACTATGGTCATTTCACAGATCCTGGATATGGACACGTGGGACAGGCGGTTCCTCTATTTTAGGATTCTTCATTTTAGTGTGATTAACTTGAGCTGGAGGTCCACCAAGGACAAGTATGAGATCACCTCTATGGGAAAGCGGACCGGAAAGGAGAGAGAATTTCCGGTAGGCAAATTTATGATGATCTTGTCTTGCTCAAAGCGGAAGCAAACCTGTAAGTAAAGAGATGGCACAGTGTCAGCTTGCTGGACTATAGAAAGTCAATGAGTGATGGCCATAGAGACAAACCACCAAACCGTTCATTTCAACAAAAATCTTTCCATAAGATAGATGCATGTAGCTTGTCTTACGTTTTGCAGAAAAGTTAAGTGATACTAAAGGTTCGGGTTTTTTTTGTTTTTTTTTATATCCTGTTCCTTTAAGGTAGTGTACTGTGTGTTCACTTACCTTTTCCTTCATTTTCATTTGGAAGTGCTTCTTTTTTTTGGTGTGTGTTTTTTGCCACTTCCTGTCCTTGTCCTAGAAGTTTGCCCCAACAACAGAGCCGTTCTTAATGGGCTTTACACTTGCGTGCGCACCCCCTCCACTGGGACTACATCCCCGCGGTGAGACGCTGTCTGCGTTCACAGGCACAGTGAGCCCTGGGCGTGTCTAAGATGCTGTAGCTCCGCCTCCTATGCCATTTTATTAAAATCAGGATCTCATCAGCACAGCCCCGCCTTTACTCTGCCCCTTTTTTTAGAAATGAAAGTGTCTCTAGTCTGCAGTTCGTCGGCTGCAGACTTTCAGAGAATGCCAGCAGCAGCTGCAACAACCTAAAAAGGGAAATTTATAAAATAATGTAAAAAAAAATGTTATATTGCTATATACAATTACTGTCATTCCTTGAATATAAATTTTTAATACAATATTGTTAATGTATTTCTGTTATGTTCTGTTACATAATATGGGCGTTCTGGGGAGGCAGGAATGGGCGTGAATGCTGGGAGGTGTCTGCACCAAAGGCTGTTATACATTGTGAGAACAAGGCTCGTTCATACAGTCATCTGAAAAAGCGTCACTGCGCATGCGTGATGCCGCTAAGCATAAAGAGAATTGTAGTTCCCATTAACTCATGATGTAGCGGCAGGAAGCGCGCTCCAACAACCGGAAGCTATGGCAATCGAACGAGACTGCAAAGGAGGAAGTGCCGAAAATAGACACAGAAAATAGGTTTAATATAAATTTTGGATGTAAAAATATGTAGATTACCAATCTATGCAGTATATGTATATATAATATATATATATATATATATATATATATATATATATATATATATATATATATATATATATATATATATATATATATATATATATATAAAATATAGTTACCTTTACAACCCCTTTAATGGAAAGCGAAAAAAAAAGGTGGGGGGGGATGTGCTTCTGTGCTGCAATATTTTAGTTAAAGGGTCTGGGTGTATGTGCGCCGTCAATAAATTTGTTCTGTTCCGTTTCGTATTAAAATTAATTCGTAATTCGTGTCCGAAATTCAATTCGGATTCCTACGAAATACGAATTTGTTAGGTTCGTAAACTTTTCGTAACAATAACGAAAGTTCGTTATGAGAAATTTATCTGAAGTTCGTAAACAAAATTTCGTACAAAATTCGTATGCATAAAAATTTAGGTAATGTACAAGGTATTTTACTAAATCCTCACTGTTGCACCCTGCATACCCTGCCATACATGACATACTCTTGGTTACTGAACTCTGTATACTTTGCTGCCCCCCCAGCAAAGTTCCCTTGTCCTCTCCAAGTAAAAATCCTCCACCCCTCAAAGTTACCACCAATTACTCGCCTCTGCACACCTCTTTGCTTTCCTCTGTGCCTAACATCCACAGCCCACCTACACACCTCCCCATCCACAACACACCTCTTCTGCCCCATCCACAGTTCAACTCGCCACTTTTTCCACACTTTACCTTAGCACCCCATCTATCTATCTATCTATCTATCTATCTATCTATCTATCTATCTATCTATCTATCTATCTATCTATCTATCTATCTATCTATCTATCTATCTATCTATCTATCTATCTATCTATCTATCTATCTCATATCTATCTATCTCATATCTATCTATCTCATATCTATCTATCTCATATCTATCTATCTATCTATCTATCTATCTATCTATCTATCTATCTATCTATCTATCTATCTATCTATCTATCATAAAATATATATATAAATATCTCGAGGTTCCTATCTCCCATCATGACTACTGCCTTATATTGCCTCTCCGCTACGCTGTAGACATTTACTAACAAATGCAATTAACACGGCTATGTCTGCAGTTATCCTGTGCCATTTGAGACATTCCATTGCTCTTATCCAATCGGAACGCTGTGGCTGCTTGCTGTTATTTGTTGCCAGGAGCGCCTGATTGGCTGGGAGTTTTTAGGCATTGGATTTTGTGTTCAGTTAGGTTGCAAAGCCTGGCGGCTGTTATCAGTTGCCGGGTGAATCTGATTGGCTAGATGCTTAGGGCACCTGCATTTTGTCTGGTCTTTATTGTTATATTTGATGCTCTAATGTGTCTGTACTGCTCAAGGTCTCTACATTTCACCACGACTACTGCCCTTACTGCTTCTTCACTGCTTTATGTATATTTTCTATCTAAATGCAAGTGACATTGCTATGTTTGTATCTGTCCTGTGCTGTTTGTGATATTTCACTGTTCTTGTCCAATCAGGACGCTGTGGCTGATCACTGTCATTTGTTGCTAGGAGCGCCTGATTGGCTGAGAGATTAGAGGCACTTGATTTTATGGCCAGTCAGGTTGCAAAGCTTGACGGCTGTCATCAGTTACTGGGCGAGCCTGATTGGCTAGATCCTTAGGGCACCTATATTTATATAAATTGTAATGTCGTATAGCCAAGCCCTCTGTAGAAGTCCTTGATGACGAAACCGGTCAGGGCGTGGCCTGCACGACAATCCGGAAGTGACGATTGCGCGCCACTGTCTGCTAACATCCACCAGGAAGACAGTGTGGTGTCTGCAGGGAAACACACATCCCATCCTGGATGGCTAGACATGGTGACAGCGCCCTCTGGGCTTGCTTATTTGCTTGTTTCAATATGTTACAATGTATGTAGTTAGGATTAAGGGGAACACTGCTGTATAGGGGATTTTTACATGAATAAACAGGATTACGCTATGTGGGTGTTACTCTTGTGTTTTATGATATATATGGAGCCCCCTTACCAGTGACGCTTGGACATCAGTGATTCTACACCTATAAAAACCTTGAACTGTCTTCATTATTACCTTCTACATAGAGACTCTTATTTGTGTTCTGGCCACTTAATGTGACAATTTTTGTGGCTTTTATTTTAGCGCTGTTTTTAGTATTTTATGATCCAGTGTTTGATTGCTGGACTTTTTACTACTCATTTATGCCATTTCTTCCTTTTTAAACAGCTGCTTGATACTTTTGAATATTTATTTATTTATTGCTGCACATAGAATTGTGGGATTTAATATTCTTAAGTGTTTATTTATTTATTTTATACTGCATATAGAACCAAAGGATTGATCTGGCGCTGAGCAAGTGTGTTATAGGCCTCATTGTACACACCTTCTCCGCTATCTATCTATCTATCTATCTATCTATCTATCTATCTATCTATCTATCTATCTATCTATCTATCTATCTATCTATCTATCTATCTATCTATCTATCTATCTATCTATCTCATATCTATCTATCTTTATCTTTATGGTTTTTAATGCACAAAGGCACGATATAATACCCGATTGTTTGGTACGTTATAAAATATAATGTAACGCTGAGTAAATGGATACCAAACATGTCACACTTTCAAATTGCGCCCGCCCATGGAACAGGGCCAAATTACAGTACCTAAAAATCTCCATAGGTGATGCTTTTACTGTAAAGTCTTTACAAGTTACCAGTTTAGAGTTACACAGGAGGTCTGGTGCTGGAATTATTTCTCTCACTATGTTTGCGGCGATACCTCACATGTGTGGTGCGATCGGCGTTTAAACGTGAGCATGGGGGAACTTAAAATTTTTTTTCCATTTTGCAATTTTTTCTATTTATTTTTTTTTTCAACGCTGCACCTTTTTACATTTTTTTTTGATCAACTTTATTGCATGAACAACCTCCCTTGTAATAGCATGGGCAGTTGACAGTTCCTCTTATGGAGAGATCTGGGGTCTATTAGACACCAAATATGTCCTCTGACCTTCAATGGAGCCAATCAGTAGGATAAGTAATGGCCAGGTAACCAAAGAGGCAGAACAGGAAGTGACTAAATCATTGCTTCTTGTTTCTGACATCACACAGGAGAGCCTGGTGAAGGCGGCGGTGGGAGGAGGGTATGTATGTATGTACGTACACACATATATATATATATATATATACACATATACACACACACACACACACACACACCCAAAAGGTGTCCCGAAGTCAGACTGCATTACCGGTTTGATTGTGCAATTTCAGCTTAACTCGCACGATTTCAAACCGGCACTGCAGTCCGATTTCAGGGGCGATTTGACAGACATCTGTGGGGGTTCCTGTACAGATTTCTTATTCAAATTGCCCCCGGAGTTGGCAAAAGTAGTACAGGAACTACTTTTGAGAATCGGTGCGGCGTCGCACTGATGCGGATGATACTATTGCCGGCAATAGCCGCTGATTTGGCATGCGATTTGACATGTCAAATCGCATGCCAAATCGGCCCAGTGTGAACATGGGCTCAATGCAGGACGCCTTTTGGGCACGAGAACTGTCCCTCTCTCTCACAATGCCTGACTGATGCCATCACTTTGATCCCTTTCACACTGAGGCGCTTTTCAGGCATTTTAGCACTAAAAATAGTGGATGAAAAGCGCCTCTCGAGCCTCCCCAGTGTAAAAGTCCGAGTGCTTCCACACTGGAGAGGTGCGCTTGTGGGATGGAAAAAAAGTCCTGCTAGCAGCATTTTTGGGGTGGCAATGCCCTGCCTATTGAAATGAATGGGCAGCGCTGCCGAAGCGCCTGCAAAGCGATTCGGCAGTGCCGCTTCTAGGGCACTTTTAACCCCTTCTTTGAGGTTAAAAGCACTCCGCAACCGCCCACAAAGTGGCACTGCAGCAGCGGTAAAGCGTCACTAAAATGAGTGCCGCTTTACCGCTGCCGCGGGGCGGTCTAGGTTTGAAGGGGATCCTTCTACCTTTGTTCAGCATCACTCACATTGTGTAAGACCCCCTTTTACACTGAGGTGCTTTACAGATTTTTTTTTGCACTAAAAATAGCGCCTGTAAACTGCCTCTTCTGTGCTTTCACATTGCAGGACAGGAAAAAAAAGTCCTTTAAGCAGCATCTTTGGGGCGGTGCGGGAGCGGTGTATACAGCGCTCCTCCACCACCCCTGCCCATTATATTGAATGGCTACTGCTTTCAAAGCGCTTTGAAATCAGCGCTAAGTGGGCGCTTTTAACCCCTTCTGCTAAAACTAGCGACGCTTTACCACTAAGGCCTGCACTGCTCCAGTGTGAAAGGGGTCTCTAAGAGAGACTGACCAAAGCATGCTTTCATCATGATAAGTTTAAAACATTGACAGGCAGTATAGAAAACAAACAAAAAAATTGTCAGGCAGGCATAGTGTCACTTACCTTTCTAGCAGTCCAGGCTCTTTTACAACACCAGGCAGTGGGAGTCTCCTCCAGCTCCTCCCCCTTCACTGTCACATGACCGGACCTTCATTTCCTCTGTCAAGAGCCGAATAGAAGGCAGGCCGGACGGCTGGGGAGTCGGCCGTGGTGAGCGGCGCCGGTGTTCTGGACTGGAACACTGGCGCAACAAGCAGCCCAGCTGCCTTGAGAGTGGGGACCCGGGACTCTGGCAGAAAGACATGCGGCCGCCTCCACGGAGCTGGCTGCAGATAGGCCGGCGGCGGATTAACACGGCTGGCTCTAGCAACCGAGACGTGACATGCAGCCCCCGGCCCACCGGGCACATGTCCAGTGTGCCCTATGGCCAGTCCGGGCCTGGCAAACCCCCTTCCCTGCTATAACCTCTGCACAAGGCCCCCCTTTTCCATCTCTCCCCGTTGCACAAATCTCTCACCTTTTTACAGATCCAACCTCCCCCAGCTCTCTTATCGTTTCACAAACACCCACCCTCCCCCCCCAGGTCTCTCACATTTTTCACAGATCCCTCCTTCCAGCTTTCTCACAAATCCTCCCACCCCCACACAAAAAGCTCTCTCACATGTTCACAGATTGCCCTCCTTCCCCACAGCTCTCTGTCACCTCTTGCAGAATGCAGCCATCACGGCTCTGATAGCTGTGCCCGGGCTCTTGTCTCAACACAGTGACGTTCCTGCAGCTCTGCCTATTAGCTATGTAGCACAGAGCAGAGGAGGAGTTTCCCAGCACTTCTCTCCACTCTGTGCTACACACAGTTGTAACAGGTGGCAGGTGGAGAAAGAAGCCTCCTCCCCAAAGCCCCACATTTACAAATAATGTGGGCGATTGCAGCATCCAGACCCGGGACATCTGTAAACATCCAGCATCATGTGCCCTGGATGCAGTGCCAACATTACTACATAGAAGCTGGTGAAGGAAGTGATTCCTTTACTTTTCTGTGTTACTGACAAGAGGGAGAGGACAGGGCTGCCAAAGGTGGCGGAACTCCATTCCGGCAAGTTCCGGCAGAAAAAAAGCCCTGGGTTTACCTGAAGATTAAGGGTTTTTCTGTGGCAAAAATGTTGAGAAAGGCTCCCGTATGCCATGCCAGCTACACTACATGCTGAAGGCAAAAACCGTGCCGGAGTGCCATGACACAGCTGTGCACTGAGGCTCTAGCCTTTGACAGTGTATCCTAGGGGGCGGGGCTTAATGTCAAAAGGGGCTGAGCTTACCATTTGATGTGTGCATAACAATGGGAATGTTCTGCCTCTCAGTTGGTATTTTCAGTAATACTGTGTCTGTTATCTGCAGATCACCATGAACAAACCATGTCTGCAAAGTATCTTCTGCCTTTTTCTATATGAATAAACCATTTCCCCCTTCCAGGGGCTCCAATACATATCTGTCCTGATAAGGGCCCCATCTGCCACTGTCCAAGCCATGGCTCCATTACATATGCATCTTTGACCAAGGGTCCCATCTACTATGACCGACTTGGTGTAAAATGAGAATACGTTTGTGGGTCAGTTATTTCATATTCTACCTCATATAGAATTAAGCCTGATCACTTCTGAAGAATTCTGCCCCAGAGATGTATTTAGAGGAACAGGGTTATCAGCGGTATTATCCGTTCCCTGAACCCCTCCCCCCTGCCCAAAATCACACACACACACATTGTTATTCACCCATATTTCTCCCAATCACATCCTTTCATGTATCCTACCCCCAGGACACACATTGGTCACAGCCTTTATCCTCCCACCCCGCCACACACATTAGACCTTACCCTGTCTGTCTTTCTCCAGTGAATCACATTGCTCCCTTCCCTGCATTCCTCCCCCATTGGTCTCCCCATAACCGTGTTAGCATGTTGCTAATGTAGCTTCAGTTCCTGGCCAACCCCTCCCCCCCACACTACTCCCCAGATTGAGCCTTTACAGGGGACATTATACTGACATTCCATGTCAGGGATTTCCTGATTAGGGATGAGCTTCGAGTTCGAGTCGAACTCATGTTCGACTCGAACATTGGCTGTTCGCAAGTTCGCCGAACAGCGAACAATTTGGGGTGTTCGCGGCAAATTCGAATGCCGCAGAACACCCTTTAAAAGTCAATGGGAGAAATCAAAAATGCTAATTTTAAAGGCTTATATGCAAGTTATTGTCATAAAAAGTGTTTGGGGACCTGGGTCCTGCCCCAGGGGACATGGATCAATGCAAAAAAAAAGTTTTAAAAACGGCCATTTCAGGAGCAGTGATTTTAATAATGCTTAAAGTCAAACAATAAGAGTGTAATATTCCTTTAAATTTCGTACCTGGGGGGTGTCTATAGTATGCCTGTAAAGGGGCGCATGTTTCCCGTGTTTAGAACAGTCTGACAGCAAAATGACATTTCAAAGGAAAAAAGTCATTTAAAACTACTTGCGGCTATTGCACTGCCAGTCCGACAATAAACATAGAAGTTCATTGATAAAAACAGCATGGGAATTCAACACAGGGATTTAAAAAAAATTTTTAAAAAAAAATGACGTGGGAGTCCCCCTAAATTCCATACCAGGCCCTTCAGGTCTGGAATGGATATTAAGGGGAACCCCGGCCAAAATTTTTTAAAAAAATGACGTGGGGTTCCCCCTAAATTCCATACCAGACCCTCAGGTCTGGTATGGAATTTAGGGGGAACCCCACGTCATTTTTAAAAAAAAATTTGGCCGGGGTTCCCCTTAATATCCATACCAGACCTGAAGGGCCTGGTATGGAATTTAGGGGGAACCCCACGTCATTTTTAAAAAAAATTTTGGCCGGGGTTCCCCTTAATATCCATACCAGACCTGAAGGGCCTGGTATGGAATTTAGGGGGACTCCCACGTCATTTTTAAAAAAAATTTTTTTTTAAATCCCTGTGTTGAATTCCCATGCCGTTTTTATCGGCGTCTCCTCGTCTGACGGTTCTAAAATAACGGGGGTGGGGCCACCCGGTGACCCCGCCCCCTCTGACGCACGGGACATGACGGGACTTCCCTGTGGCATTCCCCGTGACGTCACAGGGAAGTCCCATCAAGTCACTGTGCGTCAGAGGTGGGCGGGGTCACCGGGTGGCCCCGCCCCCGTTATTTAAGAACCGTCAGACGAGGAGACTCCGTCACACAGCGGGAGCCTCCCTCCATGCCAGCATGGATGCGTAGCGGCCCGGAGAAGAAAATGAAGAAGAGAAGAAGAGAAGAAGGAAGAAGAGAAGAGGATGAAGAAGAAGATGAAGAGAAGAGCGGGAGCCTCCCCCCATGCCATGGGTGCGGAGCGGCCCGAGGAGAAGAGGATAGAAGACACCGCGGAGGAGATGCTGGACGAGAACGCCGGAGGAAGAACCAGAAGTGCCAAAAGAACCAGAAGAAGATGAAGGAAGATAGAAGAAAGAAGAAGCATTTAAATAAAGGAATTGTCAAAAACTGTCTCGTCATTTTTAACATTTTTGACAGTTTTTTAGTGAAATGGTAGGGGTAAGTACCCCCTTACCATTTCACACAGGGGGGGCGGGATCTGGGGGTTCCCTTGTTAAAGGGGGCTTCCAGATTCCGATAAGCCCCCCGCCAGCAGACCCCCACAACCACTGGCCAGGGTTGTGGGGATGAGGCCCTTGTCCTCATCAACATGGGGACAAGGTGTTTTGGGGGGCTACCCCAAAGCACCCTCCCAATGTTGAGGGCATGTGGCCTGGTACGGTTCAGGAGGGGGGGCCGCACTCTCGTCCCCCCCTCTTTTCCCTGCGGCCTGCCAGGTTGCGTGCTCGGATAAGGGTCTGGTATGGATTTTTGGGGGGACCCCACGCCGTTTTTTTTTTTGGGCGCGGAGTTCCCCTTAAAATCCATACCAGACCTGAAGGGTCTGGTATGGAATTTAGGGGGAACCCCACGTCATTTTTTTTTGGCCGGGGTTCCCCTTAATATCCATACCAGACCTGAAGGGCCTGGTATGGAATTTAGGGGGACTCCCACGCCATTTTTTTTAAAAAAATTTGGTTCGGGGTTTCCCTGTGTTGAATTCCCATGCCGTTTTTATCAATGAACTTCTATGTGTATTTTCGGCAATGCAATAGCCGCGGGTAGTTTTAAATGTAATTTTTCCTTCGAAATGTAATTTTGCTGTCAGACTGTTCTAAACAGGGGAAACATGCGCCCCTTTACAGGCATACTATAGACACCCCCCAGGTACGAAATTTAAAGGGATATTACACTTTTATTGTTTGACTTTAAGCATTATTAAAATCACTGCTCCTGAAAAAACGGCCGTTTTTAAAACTTTTTTTGCATTGATCCATGTCCCCTGGGGCAGGACCCAGGTCTCCAAACACTTTTTATGACAATAACTTGCATATAAGCCTTTAAAATTAGCACTTTTGATTATTCATGTTCGTGTCCCATAGACTTTAACGGTGTTCGCGTGTTCAAGCAAACTTTTTTTCTGTTCGCATGTTCTGGTGCGAACCGAACAGGGGGGTGTTCGGCTCATCCCTATTCCTGATCAGTGTTCCATCCTCTTGCTATAACAAACATCTCAAACACACGCAACACATTTCACAAGCCAATAATTCTGACAATCGGTGATCTGAAAAAATGCAACAATTTGCTAGTTCGGTATGCCATAGCACACAATGGAAGCATGATGGAATCCATTGGATCTTCCTATGTGGGAGGTTCTCATCCTTCATGGAATGAGCTGAAGTTGTGATCATCATAAAAAAGCCTATATACCCTTCACCTAAACCCATCACTGGCTGCCTACTGCACCTTTTGTCACTATACATTATATTATTTGTCCAAAATGAACACAGTAATGCTACATTGCCCCATCCAACATTTGTCCTGCCCCTCCCAGTGTAGACATACCGTGGTATCAGATGCCTCCTGGAAGGGGAAGAAGCTGTCCTTCAGCTCCTCTCCAAAGACATCGTTCACCATCGAGTTCAGGATTATCTTTTTCTTATCGTCAAATAAGTCAAATCGAGGGTTAAAGTGTAGCACAAAATTCTTCTCATCTGTTCCCAAGTTTATGGCAAACCTAGAAAGACAGAAACAGCAATTATTCTTCTCAGCTGACCTTGTTGGATATCATACTGCAGTCATTCACCAGTGGTCCTCCCATGGGTATCAGAGGTACTTCTGCCACTTTTAATTCATAAATCTCAGACTTTTTTAGCTAATTTTTGGGGACCTACATAAAAGAGTTTGTTTGAAAAACACAAACAAATGGGGTCCTGGAAATACAAATCCCCACATCATAATATACCTAAAGTAAACCTGCAGTCTGGATATGAACATACGTTATGTATATATTGTAAACAAGTCATAAGTAAGCTTTAAGGCAATCCCTTACTGACATTTGTAGTTGCAGCCACTGTGGAACAATTCATCCTGAAAGTTCACAAGAGAAACAATTAAGTCATTCAAGTCTGGTCTCTGCTCTCCCATCCAACTAGTGAGAGAAGAGTGATCTGAGGTGCCGAATCACTGCTGGGAGAGGGAGTAGGGCAGTGATGGTGAACCTGTTTTACTACACTGCAGAGAACTGGGGTAAAGAGTCACTACTAGGAGGGGGAGCTGAACAACTTATAGCTGAGAAGGTGAGCTGAGCTGCTCAGTCACTGCTGGGAGATGGAGGAGCTGAGAAGTCACTAATACTTTGTGCTCTTTCACTCCCTGCTGCCATTCCGACCTCTAACTAGGTATGTGATAGTGACAAAGCACTTTCTACTGTAAATTTGAGGATTCATTTCTCCACAGAGAATGCAGCTATACAGGTTAGTGGGGTCCAAGAGGAGAGAAAGACAACAGTGTATGTCAGTTGTCAGATTTCAAATGATGGCTGTTAAGGCAAAACCATTATATCCAGGATGACATTTTGTCACAATGTAGAAGCACAACTGTTGGAGCTAAATTTGTTCTGAGCAAAACAATCTGATGTCAGGTATTATTTGAGGGACCACACACCCCAAATTCCCAGTGAGGAGGGGTCAGTAGGATGTATTGTACACAGAGCACACTTTTCTACTTTTGGAAAAATTGTATTATACAGAGATCAGATGTATATTATATAATAAGTAGCCAAGGCTAGAACCGGGACTTACCGTTTACAGCCCTCTGGAATGAACCCCTTCACCTCTATGGAGTGACCAGGTTTGAGGCTGAAGTTATACAAAACAGTCTGTATAGGAGAAAAGGAGAGAATTATTACACCCTGTATAATAGACATTTCATGGATGCAGTTACTGTACTCAGGATAAATTTGGGATTTTCGTGGGTCGCAGCACTTTGTGAGATCCTTTGGGGGAGGGGAGGGAGCTCAGACATCCCAAATGTCTAATGACAGATCAAATCATAAATATATATTTCTCTTATAATGTTCATGTCATGTATGCCGGCTTCCCAGACCTTTATATAAATTATAGTCCTAACTACAGACAGCCAGACAGTGCCAATTACTGACCGGCATAAGGCCTGCCCAGCATTCATGTTCAGTAATAATTATGTACTTGGTGTGTACAGTATGAATTGAATTCTGGTCAGCATGTTAGTCTGGACTATCCCCCCCTACCCCACCCCCACCCCCACCTTCCATCCTGCATGGAGAGAGGTAATGATCTGGCACAATGGAGTAACCCAGAGGGACTGGACATGTCACATCTCAAAATAGGACCATTATATTTAAAAAAGTCACAGCAAATGGTTAATATAATCACATATAAATTAAAAAATAAAAAAGGATGGGGTGATATGGAAACAATGAGATACTAAGAACAAGCATGGAGGAGGGGGGAAGGTCTGAGCCATTCCAGTATATACCGTATACTAAGAGAATACCCAGGAAGGCAGACCCAGCTCTGTGCCAGGATATTAAAATCTATTCATCGCACCCTAAATAATCTGAATAAGTGGAAGGACAAGAACTAAAATTCTGACCTACACCCAGCAACCCCCCCACCAACCTATGTCCTCACCACCATCCACATCCAACAGCATTATATGCACCACTGCCCTAACTCAGCTCTACTATACTAATCACTACCACAGCCAGCAACCCGACACCAACCTATGTCAACACCCAGCAATAATATTCCCACACCCAGCAACCCCACACACTGCACCAACCACTTCCACACAACCCATTTTCTCAGCTTTTGCAGCTTCCATTGGTGCTCATACTCACATTAGCTGCCATGCTGCTTCCTTATTAGACAAACTTGTGATCAGCTGAACTTCTACCTCTTCATATATAGGAGGTCTGCTGAGGGCGGAGCCAGTCAGGAGGGAGGAGTCACCCCACCCAGAAGGATCACCCCACCCAGAGAGATCACCCCGCCCAGAAGGATCATCCCACCCAGAAGGATCATCCCGCCCAGAAGGATCACCCCGCCCAGAAGGATCACCCCACCCAGAGGGATCACCCCGCCCAGTGCTCCCTGGACTGAGAATTGTTCAAGAAGCGCTCATTACAGAGAATGAATGAAATGTGGATCCGGTGTGACTGAGCATGGGGCGTCCATCGTCACTCTGCTGGGATGTCACCACTCACCACAAACAGCAAGGGGCAAAAGATGACTATCCTCAAAGTCATTTCTACAACACAAAGGGGGAGATTTACTAAAACTGGAAAGTGCAAAATCTGGTGCAGCTGTGCATGGGAGCCAATCAGCTTCTCACTTCAGCTTCTTCAATTAAGCTTTGCCAAAAAAATCCTGGAAGCTGATTGGTTTCTATGCAGAGCTGCACCAGATTCTCTACTCTCCAGTATTAGTCAGGCTGCTTTCACATTGATCTGTTTTTCTTGAAGCGGAAAAAGCAGAAGAAAAACGAATGACTATGAAATCTTTTGGAACTCTTCAAACTGATTAATTTTGTAAAATTCTACTTACTGTATTTCTGGGGCAGCAAAAAAAAAAATACTAAAAACGCACTTCCTTTTTGAAATGAATTCAAACCACATCAAAAACGTGTCAAAAACTCATAAAAAAATGCACCTGCGGTTGTGTTTTTGGTGCCGCTTTTGAGTCACATGTCTTTTTTTTTTTCAAAGGTGCTAAATGTACGAGAAACGCGGCCAAAATGATATAAAAATGCAGCAAACACACGTGAGTTTTTCCTGAGTTTTTGAAAGGAAGCAATGTGCAAGTAGCTTTACTCTCCCCCAAAGTAATAATTGACATTATCTGATACACATGACATCACATGAGATTCATGACATCATATGAGACACAAGAGAAACATAAAATCAAAGATAAGTGACAGTATAAGCTCCTCTGTACAGAGACTGATGTGACTGTGCGGGGAGGGGATATTAGAGTGTAAGCTCCTCTGGTACAGAGACTGATGTGACTGGCTCAGCTTTCTCTGGATGTCTTGGAACATGTACATCTGGCTGTGGACAGTATGTTCTATTTATGCACCTGTGTTGGGTAGCATGAAATATCTGTGCATATGGCTGTGAGCAGCGTGGGACACCTATGTACCTGGGTATGAACAGTGTGCAATGTCTGTGCACCTGGCCATCAGCCTCATGGGACATCTGTTCATCTGGGTATGAGTAATGTGTAATGTCTGTGTATCTGGCTATGGGTGGCTTGTGATGTTTGCTCACCTGGCTGTGGAGGTTGTATGACATCAGTTCACCTGGCTATGGGTGGCTTGTAGATCTCGGGGTAAATAACGGGTGGGAAGAGAGTAAAGCTGGCAATAGACGGGCAGATTTTTCCTGAGAAAGGGAAGGACCTCACCTGTCTTTATTATCAGTCAGGTCGGGACGACTCGCAGGGAAATCTCCGGGGATCGGAGGAGGATCGTGTTTTCTCCTCATCAGTACAGAAATGTCCCTGGGGGACAGATAACGCCCCTCGGCCTTGGACAGCGGCAGACATAAATTCCAATTATAATTGTTCAGATATTTCCTTAAGCCTAAATTGTATTCTGTTACCAATATTAGAAAACAAGAACCACATAAATAATGAAGACTTCTTTCATGTCCATCAATCCTCATTAGATACTTCTTGTATTGCTTATGGGCAAATTTCATTTTACTCTTTAAAAAAAAACAATTTATCACAAACCAGAACATAAACATTTAAAGTGCCTTGAAAAAGTTTTCATACCTCTTGAAATTTTCCACATTTTGTCATGTTACAATCAAAAACATAAATTTATTTTTTTGAGGATTTAATGTAATAGACCAACACAAAGTGGCTCATAATTGTGAAGTGGAAGGAAAATGATAAATGATACAAATAAATATGTGAAAAGTGTTGGGGGGCATTTGTATTCAGCCCCCTTTACTCTGATACCCCTAATTAAAATCTAGTGGAACCAATTGTCTTCAGAAATCCCCTAAATAGTAAGGGTCCACCTGTGTATAGTATAATCTCAGTATAAATACAGCTGTTCTGTGAAGCCCTCAGAGGTTTGTTAGAGAACCTTAGTAAACATACAGCATCATGAAGGCCAAGGAACACACCAGACAGGTCAGGGATAAAGTTAAGAGAAGTATAAAGCAGGGTTAGGTTATAAAAAAAATCCCAAGCTTTGAACATCTCACAGAGCTCTGTTCAATCCATCATCGGAAAATGGAAAGAGTATGGCACAACTGCAAACCTACCAAGACATGGCCGTCCACCTAAACTGACCGGCCGGGCAAGGAGAGCATTCATCAGAGAAGAGCTAAGAGGTCCATGGTAACTCTGGAGGAGCTGCAGAGATCCACAGCTCAGGTGGGAGAATCTGTCCACAGGACAACTATTAGTCGTGTTCTCCACAAATCTGCCCTTTATGGAAGAGTGACAAGAAGAAAGACATTGGTGAAAGAAAGCCATAAGAAGTCCTGTTTGCAGTTTGTGAGAAGCCATGTGGAGGACACAGCAAACATGTGGAATAACCCTGGAACATATCCCACAGGATCTGTGCAGGGAAGATTGGGACAGGTGTATATGAACAAGATGTGCTTTAACTGCAGACTTTCAGATTTAATTTGAGGGTATTTACATCCAAATTGGGTGAACGGTGTAGGAATTACAATGGTTTGTATATGTGCCTCCCACTTTTTAAGGGACCAAAGTAATGGGACAGATTAACAATCATCCATCAAACTCACTTTTTAATACTTGGTTGCAAATCCTTTGCAGTCAATTACAGCTTGAAGTCTGGAATGCATAGACATCACCAGACGCTGGGTTTCATCCCTGGTGATGCTCTGCCATACCTCTACTGCAACTGTCTTCAGTTCCTGCTTGTTCTTGGGGCATTTTCCCTTCAGTTTTGTCTTCAGCAAGAGAAATGCATGCTCAATTGGATTCGGGTTAGGTGATTGACTGACTATCACTATTGCTGCCTCCCCTACCGTTCCCCAACTCTCAGCACCTTGAAGAGTCGGGAAAAGGTGTGATCAGAAATCGAGGCCTTTTTTACCTCCAACATAGGCTCTGTCTCCAAACCAACAATACTTTGGAATGCACATATGTCCATCATACGAGGGGTATTCTCAAAGCTGGGAGCCCAGGAAAAGAAAAAAGGAACCCTTACCATTGACACCTTCCTTGAGCGCATTAAACCACTTGAAATCCTTAACAAACACAACTCATCCCAAACTAACATTGTAAAACTCCGTAATCCAAGGAACTACCTTTGCTCCTATCTGCAAAGAAGCCATGACTTCTACCTCAGGCGCCTCCGCCTTACTTGGTACTCTCAGGGGAACAAGGTGGGTAAGTTCTTAGCCCAACACTATAAACGTAGAGCTGCCCAAGCCGAAATTCCTTTTCTCATAGACAAACAGGGCCACAAACTAACAAACCCAAAGGACATTGCTGACTGCTTCAGTTCCTTTTACTCCGAACAATATAATTTAAAGCTTTGCCCCTCTGAATCTCAACCTACTCGTCAGCAAATACATTTCCTGTCCTCACTTCAGCTTCCCTCTATCAACCCGGCACAATTACATTCCCTCTCTCAACCATTCACACATCACACGATCATCACAGCTATCAAAAGTCTCCCATCTCACAAAGCACCAGGACCAGATGGCTTCATCAACAAATTTTACAAAACATACAAAGACCAAATCATACCTCATCTCTGTAATACCTTTAATAAATTTCTAGCAATTGGTGAGATTCCCTCGGAATCTCTTGAAGCGGTTATAACTACCATCCCCAAACCAGGCAAACCTTCTCACAACCCTGCCAGCTATCGCCCTATATCTCTTTTAAATACGGATCTCAAAATCAATGCCAAACTACCAGCCTCCCACCTTGCAGCGTATATGCCCACACTCATTCACCCTGATCAGGTAGGCTTTATACCACATAGACAAGCTTCTGATGGGGCATGCCAGTTCATATACTTAATACACTGGGCAGAGCACCACCAAGCGCCTTCTCTGCTGATCTCCCTGGATGCAGAGAAGGCATTTGACAGGGTTCACTGGCAATTTTTGGAATCTATACTTCAGAAATTTGGCATCAACAACACCTTCATTCAAGCTATGTTAGGTCTATACTCCACCCTCAGTGCGAAAGTTTCAACATCAGGTTTATTATCTGCTTCTTTTCCCATAACTAATGTGACTCGTCAGGGATGCCCCCTATCACCCCTAAGTTTTGAACTTGTGATTGAACCCCTGGCCCAAACTATCCAATCACACCCCTTCACACCCTTTCATCACAGGATTGAAAGTCAGCCAAGAATCCCACAAAATTGGCTTATACGCCAATGATATAATTATATGGCTCGCTGGCCCCTTACAATCCCTTCCTCCACTTTACGACCTCCTAGAGCACTTTGGACATTTGTCTATGTACAAACTGAATCACTCTAAAACCACTATGTTGGGAGTTTCCCTCCCTTCACAACTTAAAACTGCCATCACTGAACGATCCCCCTTTTCCTGGGTCCCCAGCTCGTCTATAATCAAACTCCCACTACAGGCATTAAAGCTCTTATCTCCAGACCTTCGCTTACAACTAGGGATGAGCCGAACACCCCCCTGTTCGGTTCGCACCAGAACATGCAAACATACAAAAAATTTGTTCGAACACACAAAGTCTTTGGGACTCGAACATGAATAATTAAAAGTGCTAATTTTAAAGGCTTATATGCACGGTATTCTCATAAAAAGTGTTTGGAGACCTGGGTCCTGCCCCAGGGGACATGGATCAATGCAAAAAAAGTTTTAAAAACGTACGTTTTTTCGGGAGCAGTGATTTTAATAATGCTTAAAGTGAAACAATAAAAGTGTAATATTCCATTAAATTTCATACCTGGGGGGTGTCTATAGTATGCCTGTAAAGGGGCACATGTTTCCCGTGTGTAGAACAGTCTGACAACAAAATTACATTTTAAAGGAAAAAAGTACATTAAAACTACTCGTGGCTATTAATGAATTGTCGGTCCGACAATACACATAAAAGTTCATTGATGAAAACGGCACAGGAATTCCCCACAAGGGGAACCCCGAACCAAAATAAAAAAATGGTGTGGGGGTCCCCCTAAATTCCATACCAGACCCTTATCTGAGCATGCAACATGGTAGGCCGCAGGAAAAGAGGGGGGATGAGAGAGCACCCCCCTGAACCGTACCAGGCCACATGCCCTCAACATTGGGAGGGTGCTTTGGGGTAGCCCCCAAAGCACCTTGTCCCCATGTTAATGGGGACAAGGGCCTCATCCCCACAACCCTTGCCCGGTGGTTGTGGGGGTCTGCGGGCGGGGGGCTTATCGGAATCTGGAAGCCCCCTTTAACAAGGGGACCCCCAGATCCTGGCCCCCCCCTGTGTGAAGTGGTAAGGGAGTACTTTTGTACCCCTACCATTTCACAAAAAAACTGTCAAAAATGTTAAAAATGACAAGAGACAGTTTTTGACAATTCCTTGATTTAAAGTCTTTTTCCATCGTCTTTCTTCTATCTTCTTTCTTCTATCTTCCTTCGGTTTCTTCCTCCATCTTCTTCTTCTTCTGGTTCTTCCTCCAATGTTCTTGTCCGGCATCTTCCTCCGTGGCGTCTTCTTCCCTTCTTCTTCTTGGGCCGCTCCCCATCCATGATGGGAGGCTCCCGCTGTGTGACGCTTCTCATCTTCTGACGGTTCTTAAATAATAGAGAGCGGGGCCACCCGTTGACCCCGCCCCTCTCTGACGCACAGGGACTTGACGGGGACTTTCCTGTGGCATTCCCCGTGACGTCAATATTTCTTTGCCAAAACTTAACAAATTTCAGAACCAATGGCAGTACTGGCTTCTGGACTCCAGAGCCGACACTTTTCCTTAAACTATATCTCCATGACATAATTTAACACTTTTGGGAGCACACCGCTTATAATTCCCCCCTGGAACAAATAGAGCCATTCAGGAAAATGTCTCATAAATCATATTGCACCGGGTTATACACTTTAACACTACTCTGCTCCCCCCTCTCTTACCCTCTCCTCCTTCCTTTCCCTCTTCTTATCCCTCCTTAGGATACCCCCTGTGTCCACATTATCCTAAATTGCTGACCATTCCCTTATATAGTCGATATCCACATGCTAACCACAAATGATTTTTCCTTTTTTTTTTACATACATGTTTTTATTATTATGCATGTTGCAGTATGTGGTGGGCCTTCCCCTCTTCAGTTGCTCTTTTCTCCCTTTGTTAAGTGTTCAACTTTTAATAAAAAAACACTCAATAAAGATTATTTAAACATAAAAAATACATTTAGGTTTTTGGTTGTAACATGACAAAATGTAAAAAATTTTAAGGGGTAAGAATACTTTTTTAAGGGGGGGGGGGGTATTTTCCAGTTTGATTCTCCAAAGTAAATACAAATACACACAATCATAAACATACAATAAAAAAATAGAAAGGGGACTGGAAAAAATTAAAAAAAAAATAGAAAAAAAAAAGGAAAAAAAAAGGCAGGGTAATATAGTTACAATAATAAATACCACTATGCATTCCTAATACTGTATACCGTTTAAGACATTTTCCCCATACAGGTGCATCCCATAAAATTAGAATATCATCAAAAAGTTAATTTCCTGACAGACTCCATGGCAGCCAATGTGTGGGTTTAGTCCCGCCTCTACTACCCATAAATCCCGGACACTACTCCCATAAATCTTTGCTCCTCACCAGCTGCCATGTTCTTTTTTTGTCCTCCTCTGAAGGACCTAGCTAAAATGGTGAATGGAAGATTTATTTTTTCTCTCCTGTGATCAGATCAAGCAAACCTTAAGAAATAGGAGTTGCATTATTCCAATAAGCCCTAGCTCAGGGATCCTCAAACTACGGCCCTCCAGCTATTGCGGAACTACACATCCCATAAGGCATTGTAAAACGCTGACATTCACAAACATTCACAGACATGACTAGGCATGATGGGAATTTTAGTTCCTGAACAACTGGAGGGCCATAGTTTGAAGACCCTTGCCCTAGCTACTAGCAGGGTATGGAATAGGCATATGGAAGAGGCGCTGGGGATGGTGTAGTCCTAGCCACTGGTGGGCAAAAACACGCATTGGTCATACAGCCTAGCTACTAGCGGGTGGCCTTTTGCCCAGAAAAGTCTGGCTTGTGTTGTCTTACCTTGGCCTGGTATCGATCGCGGCAGGAGTGGTGAGATCGTTGTAATTTTCTGATGGCAGCAGTTTTTGTGAATTTCTCCCTGTTTGTATTGTTTCCTAGCTGTCTCCTTCCTGTGTTTTCTCCCCACACGCTGTCGGGTGCAGCGTGGCTGGCAGGCATGGCAGCTGGTTTCTTTTGCATTCCAGCCGCCGTTCACTTCCTGGTTTCATTCTCGCGGCTGTTCTGCTGCATGGGTCTGGCGCGAGAGCGAGGCTTGGTTCGCGCACACGCATAGCGGTAATCAAACGTGCGCACTAGTGCCGTGATTTACGTGGCGGTGACCTCACAGGGGTGCCAGTTTTTAAATGAAAAAAATAGCCTACAAGCTTGGGAATGCTTGCAGGCTTATAGCAGTGACTTCCCCTGGCCCATGATCTTTTATATCAGGTAAGGGGGCTTCTATGGGACAGGTATGATAGCCTGTTTACTGCTTATTTTTCTTCTGACTGGTTGCTTGCTTTTCAGCCCTGATGGATCCTTCCAGAAGTATGGACACTTCACCGCCTGTGAATGGCCAGCCCTCTTGCAACAGGTACGTGGTAGGGGGTCCTACCTGGGAGTTACCCTATGTTTCTCCTACAGAGCCTCCATGCTCACCAGGGAAGGATACTCAGGCTCAGGGCATTTGGGTGTCCTCTTTACCTAGTCATCCATCTGCTGTCACCTCGGATAGTGATTCTGAGGGAGAAGATCCTTGCACCGGATTTGACTTTGCTCTGCTTCCTCCTTTGAATAAAGCCATAAAGGAGACTGTAAACTGGGAAGAGCCAGTGATGGCCCCTGCGAAGCAGAGAAAATACTTCAAACAACTGAAGAAGGAACGTATCAGCTTTCCTTTTCTCTCTGAATTAGGTGAAGTTATCACGGACGAGTGGGGAAAAGTAGAGAAGAACTCCCTTCTCTCTAAAATACAAAGGCTTTATCCTTTCAAGGAAGATGAAGTTAAGCAATTGGAATCAGCTCCTCTAGTGGATGCAGCTGTGATGAGGTTGGTCAGGCATGTGGCCCTTCCTCTGGAAGACACGGTCTCGTTCAGAGATGCTTTGGATAGACGGATAGACTCTGATTTGAAGCGGGTCTATCTCACGGCAGGCATGGCATGTAAGCCAGCCTTGGCTCTGGCCACCAAGTCAAGAGCTATGGAGATTTGGTCAAACAATGTGGATGAGAAACTCAGAAATGTCTCGGAGGAAGTGGCCAAGAGTTCACCCATCCAGGAATTGAGGTTGGCATCAGCTTTCCTGGGGGAGGCCTTGATTGTTAACATCTGCCTGGTGGCTTGGGTTATGTTGTCTGCAGTCACCACCAAGCGTGCCCTCTGGCTTTGTCCTTGGCTGGCCGACCCAGCATCAAAACAGGTATGGTGCCGTATTCCCTTTGATGGGTCCTCTCTTTTTGGCAACAAATTGGATAATGCCATAACACGTGCCGCATGAGGTAAGTCGGGGTTCCTCCCTCAGGACAGGCGGCTGCAAGGTCAGAGAAGATCGTTACCAAGGAAACAGAACCAGGATCGTGCCAGGGAAGCACGTAGTTACAGGCTGGGCCATGAGTTCTCCAGAT
Organism: Lithobates septentrionalis; assembly: GCA_037952835.1. Lineage (NCBI taxonomy): Eukaryota > Metazoa > Chordata > Amphibia > Anura > Ranidae > Lithobates > Lithobates septentrionalis. Next base: position 158,087 of record JBBDGP010003041.1, read on the forward strand.
CTTGGAAGGCTAGACAATCATCTTTTAAGAAAAAGCTAAGAGTGGTTCGACGGTGAGAAGGAACAACCAAGTCTTTTTGAGATTGGGTCCGCCCAGGCAGGCCGGGTGGGGGCTCATCTTCTCTGATTTCGGCATGTTTGGGCGGCCTCAATCCAGGACTTCTGGACCGTCAAAACAGTTTCTTCAGGTCACGCCTGGACATTCAGCAGTGCTCCCAGGCTCAGGTGTATTCCCACGTCTCTTCCAGCCTCAGAAGAAAAAAGGCAAATTCTATCAGCCTACATAAAATCTTTATTGGAACAAGGCACTGCTCTTCCTGTCCCAGATGACCAGCGCGGCATGGGGATGTATTCTCCTCTCTTCATGGTCCAGAAGAAGAATGGTGCATGGAGACCCATCGTAGATCTGACGCATCTGAACCGTTTCATCAAAAAAATGGTTAAAAATGGAAACCCTGTCCACAATACAGCAGTCAGTTCAACCAGGAGACTGGCTCGTCTCTATAGACCTCAAGGTCACTTACTTTCTTGTTCCAGTGGCAGCAGATTTCCAATGGTTTCTACGGTTTTCCATAGGCCAACTACATTTACAATTCACATGCGTTCCCTTCGGACTGTCGACTTCGCCACATGTCTTCTCAAAGATCTTGTCGGCTGTTGTGGCTTATTAAGAACCAAAGGGATCCGTCTTCATCATTACCTAGACGATCTCCTCCTACTGGCTCAAGACAGAGATCATCTCCTGGAACACAGAGATCAAGTCATTTCAACTCTCCGGGAATTTGGATGGCTCCTGAACCTGGAGAAGAGCTAGTTAGAGCCTTCACAGTCTCTGGTGTTCCTCGGAGCTCTCTTCGATACAGTGAGAGGCACCATTTCCCTACCCGAGGAGAAGGTTACAGTAGTTCGAGACAGTATTCATCTGGCTCTCTCCTCTTCTCATCTCCATGCCCTCCAGTGTCTGAGGATCATAGGTACCATGGTGTCCCCAATACCAATGGTGAAATGGGCACAGTGGAGGATGCAACCTTTCCAGAAGGGATTTCTTCATCAATGGTCGGGCGACAAAGCTCAGCACATTCACATCACTCAGGCCATGAGGGGTTCCCTCCTCTGGTGGCTTCAAAGGGAAAATCTATGCAAATGTCACTCCATCCTTCCCATCACATCGATCACAGTGACGTCAGATGCCAGCAACAGAGGTTGGGGTGCTCATTGCGGAAGTGGCTCAAGGCTCCTGGGATTTTCCCTCTCTGAGATTAGTGTTGAATATCCTAGAATTACGGGCAGTCTTCCAGGCACTGTTGGCATTTCGCCATCTGATAGCAGGGGCATCTGTATTACTCAGATTGGACAACACAATGGCAGTAGCCTTTGTAAGGAAACAAGGGGGTACCAGAAGCCTGTCTCTGCTACAAGAGGTGGAACCAATAATGATCTGGGCACAGAAGAATCTGGTCAACTTAACGGCAACATATGTTCCGGGCATTCTCAATGTCCAAGCAGACTTCCTCTCACGAGTCCACTTGAACAACAACAAGTGGTCTCTCCACGAGGATGTGTTCAAATGGATCTTAACTTTAGGGATCTCTCCAGAAGTCGATCTCTTCGCCTCCCCATGCAACAAGAAGCTAACAAGGTACTACTCAAGGTACTACTCAAGGTTCCGGGACCCACAGGCCTATGGGATAGACGCACTGAGTGTTGGTGGTTTCACAGAGCATATGCCTTCCCTCCGACACCCATTGTCTTCCAGTTCCTGCAGAGACTCAGGTGGGAGGAGGTGGAGATAATAGCCATAATTCCTTACTGGCCCAACAGGCCTTGGTTTCCTCTCCTAACACTTCTCAGCTTCCGAGAACCAGTTCCTCTTCTGAGCAGATTGGATCTGATCTCCCAAGGCACGATTTTTCACCTGTGCCCAACTCACCTACAGTTGAGGGCTTGGTTTTTGAGAGGGGAAGGTTGGAAGCACTAGGATGCCCCGAGGAAGTTATTCCCACACTCCTGAATGCAAGAAGACGAAGCACTAACAGGGTATGAACAAATTTGGGCTAATTTCTTGACCCATATGTCTTCTAGAGCTATTTCATGTGGCACACCTGCAGTTCAAGACATCTTGAGTTTCCTGCAATCAGGCCTGAATTTGCCCTTATCTGTCAGTTCTCTTCGTGTACAGGTTTCAGCGATCTCAGCCTTCACTGGGGTGTCCTGGGCCAGACATGCCCTTATTCAGCAATTTTTCAAAGGAGCAGTTAGACTGAGACATCAAAGGAAACCCAGGTTCCCCAAATGGGATCTCCCTCTAGTTCTTGAGTTCTTTTCACAACTCGATAAACCACTGTCTGTCAGAGAGCTTACTATCAAAACTGCATTTTTGATTTCCATCACCTAGGCAAAGAGGGTATCCGAAATCCAGGCTTTAGGATCAAAAGAACCTTTCCTAACTTTTTTCCAGACAGAGTGGTTCTAATTTCGATGCTAGGGTCAAACCCTAAGGTCACCCCAATCTTCCATGAGACCCAAGAGATCTCACTTCCCACCTTTAGATCAGCCAGAAATCTGGAAATACATCCCCTCGATGTTGGTGTCTCCTTGAAGCAATATCTAGAAGTAATGGCTCCCTTCCGTCAGTCGGATTATCTTTTTGTTTTGTTCACGGGAAGAACAAGGGGCTCGGGGACTCAGTCAGATCCATTGCTGCATGGGTTTTACAGGCAATTCAATGGACATATAGAGAGAAGGGCTTGGCTCCTCCTGAGGCGGTAACAGCGCACTCAACTAGAAGTCTTTCGATCTCGTGGGCAGCCTCACATCATGTTGCGCCTGAAGTGATCTGCAGGGCAGCTTCCTGGTCATCAATCCATACCTTTATGTCTCATTATTGTGTTGAGCCAGCTGCTCTATCTTCAGTTGATTTTGGTGTTAACGTACTGTCGGTTGACGGTGTTAAATAAATCTTTGCTTTTTAGCATTTTGCCCACCCGGGTGTGTACGGCGAGTTATTTCCCACACGTTGGCTGCCATGGAGTCTGTCAGGAAAATGGAAAATTCCTATCAAAATACTTACCTTAATTTTCCTTTCCTGATGGACTCAATGGCAGCAGGAGTTCCCTCCCAAATGGCTGGAGCAAGCTAGTTATCGAACACGGCCGCTGGTGAGGAACAAAGATTTTATGGGAGTAGTGTCCTATAGGGTAGTAGAGGCGGGACTAAACCCACACGTTGGCTGCCATGGACTCCATCAGGAAAGGAAAATTACGGTAAGTATTTTGATAGAAATTTTCCGTTTTGTTTCAGTAATTCAATTAAAAGGTGAAACACACAGAGTGATATATTTCAAGCATTTCTCATTTTTATTTTGATGATTATGGCTTACAGCTAGTGACACCCCAAAATTCGGTATCTCAGAAAATGAGAATATTACATAATACAAATAAAAAAAGGATTTTTAATACAGAAATGTTGGCTTAGTGAAAAGTCTGTCCATGTACAGTATAGTATGCACTCAATACTTGGTCGGGGCTCCTTTTGCATGAATTACGGTATCAATGCTGCGTGGTATGGAGGAGATCAGCCTGTGGCACTGCTGAGGTGTTATGGATAGCGGCCTTCAGCTCATCTGCATTGTTGGGTCTGGTGTCTCTCATCTTCCTCTTGACAATACCCCACAGATTCTCTATGGGGTTTAGGTCAGGTGAGTTTGCTGGCCAATTCAGCACAGTGATACCATGATCATGTGACCAGTTATTGGTACTTTTGGCAGTGTGGGCTCCTCCCTTTCTCTGCTGCCACATTTGGCACCTTTCAGGGGGGAGCAGGTGACTGATTTTGACAGGTTCCCTTTGCCACTTCTGGCTGACTTTGCTGCGGCGACCTCAGCTGGAAATTCGGCCCCCCTCCTCGGCGCAGTAGGGCTTCCTTTAGCCAAGATGACAGCAGCAGCACCCGAGAGATTCAACAATCAGCTCAGGTGAATACACCGCTGGATGTCTGGACAGGGAAGTCTCCTAATATTAAAAGTAAGCAGCTACAGTATTTGTAGCTACTGACTTTTGATTTTTCATGAAGGAGCCTGGAGCTCCGTTTTAAAGGATTTTTTTTAAAAATAACAAACATGTTATACTTTCCTGCTCTGTAATGGTTTTGCACAGAGCACCCCCAATCCTCCTCTTCTTGGGACCCCTACTGGCACTCCTGGCTCCTCCCTCCTGCTGAATGCCCCCAGAGCAAGCAGCTTGCAATGAGGACACTTAAAGCAGAGTTCCGGCCAAAATATGACTTTTAAGATAGAAATACCCCAAGAACACTCATGCCTCGTGCAATGTAACAAAGGTATGCTGTAAACTATGCCCAGTTTTGTATTTGTGCAGTATTGTTTTCTTACTTTGTGAAGTTCCTGCACAGCGTGGCCATCTCCAGTGTGGGCATCTGAAGCCACAGTGTCCTTCTTCCTGGATTCTGTGCATGCTGGCTACCCAGCATGCACCTGCCGATCTCACACATGTGCAGTGCGGTGCAATCTTAGTCAGCTTGCCATGCCAAGCTGACCAAGATTTTCCATAGACGCCAGTGTTAAATGTTACGGGAGCAGTGCCATGCCAAGCTGACCAAGATCTCCCAGGAGCCAATGCAAAACCGGAAATTACGTACGGTGCCGCAGCGGCTAAAGGAGGAAGTGAAATTAGATATAGGCATAAATCAGGTAAGTGAACAGAAAAAATAAATAAATTGCCAATTCATTTTAAGGATGCACATTAGTACTGCATGGTGAGAAGTGAAAAATGTGGGTGGAAGTCCGCTTTAAGCAGGCTCACTCTTGAGCTGTCGCTCTGCATGTCTATTCACACACAGAGCCATCGCTCGGTCCTGCCCCGCCTCTCTCTCTCCTGATTGGCTCAGTGGCTATGATTGACATCAAGGGGAGTCAATAATTCAGACAATGAGGAGGCAGAGTCCCCTGAGAGCTGAGGCCCTCATGTATATTGCTGGATCAAGATGGGGCTTAGGTAAGTATTAGGGGGGCTGGGGGGGATGCTGCATGAAGGTAAAAATCCTAAGCCCTTACAACCATTTTAAGGAGTCTGTTGGGCAGGGAGGCATATCTAGAGTTTTAAAAAAAATGTGAGAGGTGCATATGTCTCCAAAAATTAACTCGAAAGGAGCCAAACTGCTGCCGTAGTTCAGTGAGGGTAAATAAATTGCCACCTGGGGCTAATGAATGAACCAGGGAAATCTTCCCAAGAGAGCAAGCGGGGGACACTGCAGAAGCCAGTTTTACCGTTCTGTTTACCCCATCCCAGACCTTCAATGTAACTGTTATTAATGATGCTGCCGGTACCCATGGTGCATCAGCAAGATGCCGTCCGGCCTTCTGATTTTCTATTTGAACCCAAATTGTATCACTCTCAACATGGCTTAGTTAGTTTGAAAGTTTGTCCGTAGGGTTCAATATTGAGTTTGCCCACCCTTTGCAGCTATAACAGCTTCAACTCTTCTGGGAAGACTGTCCACAAGGTTTAGCAGTGTGTCTATGGGAATGTTTGACCATTCTTCCAGAAGTGAGGTCAGGCACTGATGTTGGACGAGAAGGTCTGGCTCGCAATCACTGCTCTAATTCATCCCAAAGGTGTTCTATCGGGTTGAGGTCAGGACTCTGTGCAGGCCAGTCAAGTTTCTCCACCGCTAACTCGCTCATCCATGTCTTTATGGACCTTGCTTTGTGCACTGGTTCAAATTTTTTGATGGAGGGGGGGGTATGGTGTGGGGTTGTTTTTCAGGGGTTGGGCTTGGCCTTCCAGTGAAGGCGTCAGAATACCAAGACATTTTGGACAATTTCATGCTCCCAACTTTGTAGGAACGGTTTGGGGATGTCCTCTTCCTTTTTCAACATGACTGCACACCAGTGCACAAAGCAAGGTCCATAAAGACATGGATGAGCGAGTTTGGGGTGGAGGAACTTGACTGGCCTGCACAGAATCTATAAAAAATACCACCTTGTTGTGTTTTATATGCATCTCATATGATTGTCTCTTTAGTCCCCTTTCTCCTCTCTACATGATAAGGACATGGATCAGATTTGACATTTTGCATGGGCTAACATGGTGTTGATGAAGACTGGACACAGCTGGGGGTAAGAACATTGATCTGCTGAGAAATGGGATTTGTGTTTCTGCCTCGTGGCTCTTCTATATACTACAGAAGATTCAGCATATTTTGTTCTTTTTAACAGGTGTTTGGTCTTTCATTGATTCTATTGGTGATGGCTATTTTTTGTGTACAAACATGTCAAGATCAGATCGGTATACAGAGATATATGAAGACATTTTGCTTCAGGTCACAGAGAACGCCAGATAAAAAAATTAAGCCGGAGGAGTATGTTGTACCCAAACCTGAACTGGACTAAAAGGCTGACAGAACTGCAAGTCAGCAGGTTTGATAGCCTGGAGAGGTCAGAGAAAGCCACAACCACTAAAAATGAGGTGAAGAATCATCTTCAATATCCAAACCCCACATGAGGAACACGAGGAACAAGAGGACAACCATCTGTAGACACTGCAAATGTTTAAAGTGTATGTAACTCCACAAAACAATGTTCTATTATGTTTCCCATCATCCCTCACTGTGTACAGTTTTAAGTAGCTTGTTTTTGTTGTTGTTGATCTTTTGCAAACCTTCCCAATTCCTGTTGCAGGCTAACAACACTACGGCCTTGTTTACATGGGCGGTGGTAAAAATAGGCACATAAATCACAGTTCTACCTCCCCCAGACCAACCAACCACAAGTTCACTTGGCCAATGACCATGTTAGTCCTTACCATTATGAGTGTGGTGTGGCAAAAATGATACTACGGTCATGTGTGGCAGGCAGTCCCACTACCAAGTACGATCCATTCAAGTAAATAGGGCTGTGCCACAACTGCTCTACAACTTATGCCCTGTACACACGATCTGACTTTCTGACAGAAAATGTGCGATGGGAGCTTGTTGTCGGAAATTCCGACCGTGTGTAGGCTTCATCTGACTTTTTCCATCGGAATTTCCGACACACAAAGTTTGAGAGCTGGATCTAAAATTTTCTGATAACAAAATCCATTGTCGGAAATTCCGATCGTGTGTACACAATTCTGACGCACAAAGTGCCACGCATGCTCGGAATCAAGCAGAAGAGCAGCACGTCATTTTTCTTGGCTCGTCGTACGTGTTGTATGTCACCGCGTTCTTGATGTTCGGAATTTCCAACCAACTTTGTGTGACCGTGTGTATGCAAGAAAAGTTTGAGCCAACATCCATCAGAAAAAATCTGATGGATTTTGTTGTCGGAATGTTCGATCGTGTGTACAGGGCATAAGGGTTGCCACCTCATCCCTTTAAACCCAAACACCTTTGAATAAGACCCCTTTCACACTGAGCCACCCTGGCGTCAGTGGTAAAGTGGCGCTATTTTTAGCACCGCTTTACCATCGATTTTAACCCCCCGCTAGCAGAAGAAAAGGGGTTAAATCCACTTGCAAAATGCAGCTGCAGCGGCGCTTTGCCGCCGGTATGGCAGCGCTGCCCCATTGATTTCAATGGGCAGGAGTGGTGGAGGAGCGGTGTATTCACCGCTCCTCCACCGCTGCAAAGAAGGTGCTGGCAGAACTTATTGTGACTCCCTGCCAGCGCAGCGCCGCAGTGTGAAAGCACTCGGGCTGTCACACTGGGTTTGCAGCTGAGGCTTTTTCAGGTGCTATTTTTAGCGCTAAAGCGCCTGAAAAACGCCTCAGTGTGAAAGGCGTCTTACACGGGTTCTGAGGCTAATTAAATGCAGATAAGGCACCAAGTGAGTTTAATTACCACCTAAATCAGCCACAGAACCTGTGTAATTAATATGTATTTGGGTTTAAACGGATGAGATGGCAACCATACTACAACTGTATGTAATTCACAACATTGTGGCACGGTGCTGCAGGCTTTCAAAGGTTAAAACAGGCATCCTGGAGGCAACATAACACCTCTGAGCTGCCTGTCAAATACCTCTGAAAAGTGATCCACCTTGGATGGCTCCAGGTTGCTGCCTTAAGATTAGCAGCAGCATTGTCAGCCTGCCATACAAGCAGTGGCGGCCCGTCCATAGGGGGTGCCCGGGCAGCACCCCCCCCCCCCCCAGGCAGTCCCAAAAAATAAATACATTTTTTAAACATGGCCCTTTAAAAAAAAAAAAAAAAGAAAAAAAGTCCTTAAGTGCACTGTGTTCGGTCGGGTGCCGGACACAGTGCACTATGGGAAGTGCCACGTCAATGCAATCACGAGATTGCAGACGCAAAGCTTCATTGGCGGGGTTTGGAGCGGCTTTGCAGTGCATTCCATCACACTGAGCAGCAGTGGGAGAACAAAGTCACTTCCGGCGGGCTACAAAAAGATTGCCGCCATGAGGACTAATGCCCTTGTGTTCAGTGGAGAGGGGAGGCACCACTGATTACACGGAGAAAGCCAGGAACTACCTGGGGAGAGACAGACACGGCTTGAAGGAGGGCTGTGCTGCCGGGCACACAGATGTGAGTAGGACCCTGCTGCTTCGCTGGGGACAAAGATGTAAGGAGGGACTCCGCTGGGGACACAGATGTGAGGAGGACCCTGCTGCTCTGCTGGGGACACAGATGTAAGGAGGGACTCCGCTGGGGACACAGATGTAAGAAGGGACTCCGCTGGGGACACAGACGTAAGGAGGGACTCCGCTGGGGACACAGATGTATAGAGGGGCTCCACTGGTGACACAGATGTATGGAGGGGCTCCACTGGGGACACAGCTGTAAGGAGGAACTCTGCTGGGGACACAGATATATGGAGGGGCTCCGCTGCGGACACAGATGTAAGGAGGGACTCCGCTGGGGACACAGATATATTGAGGGGCTCCGCTGAGGACACAGATGTAAGGAGGGACTCCGCTGGGGACACAGATGTAAGGAGGGGTTCCGCTGATGGGGACACAGATGTAAGGAGGGACTTCACTGACGGGGACAAAGATGTAAGGAGGGACTATGCTGATGGGGACACAGATGTAAGGAGGGACTCCGCTGATGGGGACACAGATGTAAAGAGGGGCTCCGCTGGGGACACAGATGTAAGGAGGGACTCCGCTGGGGACACAGATGTAAGGAGGGACTCCGCTGGGGACACAGATGTAAGGAGGGACTCCACTGGGGACACCTGATGTAAGGAGTTACTCTGCTGTGGGCACCTAATGTAAGGACGGACTCCGCTGGGGGCACCTGATGTAAGGACAGATTACGCTGGGGACACAGATGTAAAAAGGAGCTCTGCTGGGGACACAGGTGTAAGGAGGGACTCCACTGGGGACACAGATGTAAAGAGGGACTCCACTGGGGACACCTGATGTAAGGAGGGACTCTGCTGTGGGCACCTAATGTAAGGACGGACTCTGCTGGGGGCACCTGATGTAAGGACAGACTCTGCTGGGGGCACCTGGTGTAAGGATGGACTCCGCTGGGGGCACCTAGTGGCATCTGGTGGCAGGCAACGTGGCAAGTGACACGCTCAGGGCTCCCACTGATTCTGCATTATGGTGAGTTGAATGTTTTAATTTTATATTACAATGTAATAATAGAAATAATGCGCTTCAATCATCCTGACACCATAACAACTATGGTGCTGGGATGATTGAAGTGCCAACAACAGGTGTTTGGAGTATCTTTATCTGCTGATTGTTAAACATTCTAGAATACACATATATCTATTGTTGTGTAGGATATGGGCCTGCTGTCCCTCCCTCCATCCGTCATTCATCTCAGACGCTAACCACACCACCTTAGTGCCACGCCCACTATTTATCTGAAACCACACCCATTTTTGCCAAGTTGGATGGGTCAACAAAGGAGGGGTGGGGCCTGGCTCCCCCATCCTTAAACTTCACCAGCCGCCACTGCATACAAGCCTTGTCAGTTGACTATTGGGTGGCCTATCAGACAACCAACTCCAGGAATACATTCCCCAGGCTGACAACTAATTGGCTAATATAGAGACAGAGGCTTAGTGTTGTCAGCGCACAATAGGAAGTGCTGTTACTGGCAGGATCTCCAGGGAAGAAACTTTGCAACAAATTCTCAAAAATGATTTGCTTAAGAAAACCTGTATGCAGTGAGATGTGATTCCAGACACACTGAGAAATAGAATTAGAGTTTGTATACCCTTTAACTGTTTAACTACTTCAGCTCCAGAAGATTTTACCCCCTTCACAGCCAGGCCATTTTTTGCTAAAAAGTATGGATCCTTAAGCGCTAAAAACTGGTATCATTGTAGATAAACAGGATAGTTACCACCGCTCTAGGTGATCGGGTTCAAGCTTCCCGTCCTCCGCTGTGTGGATGATTGTGAGAGCCCCAGGTGCCGGCAATTGCTATTCCAATGGTATGTGTGTGATGGAAAAATCTGGACAGCCGCACTCCGGATTGGAAAAGTGAAAAATAAAATCCTCTTTATTGAAAAAGTAATAACATGATTAAAATCCGTACATGGCTTTGTTGGGATGATGCAGCATAACCGCTAACGCGTTTCACGCTCCCATAGAGCGCTTACTCATAGCTGGTTTGTACGAAAGTGATCACCACTTATATACACATAATTTATCTACCACATGACTACATATTGATTATCTGATTTTAAACAGCTGATCGTTAGTCTGTGTGGGATCTTTTTGGCATAGATGTGATTGGATGTGCGTCCTATAGTGGATTCACTAATGAAGACATGAATATATAAATGAAATGTATTCATATTGGCAAATGTCAACATATATAAATAATAAAAAATTCTATTCAAGGTTTTTGAAAAACATGTTTGTTATTTTTCAAAACCACAATAATGAGATGGGTGCTGGAATTTGACGTTCAAACGTATAAATTATCATACGGATAGGCACAAGTATGGGCAAACTATGTGAGCTGGTGGCTGCGGTATAATGTAAACGGTGTATAGAATGAGAATTGGAATTAGGTCTATATGCATGTGATAAAAAGATGTGCATCCAACACCACTATCAGTGTCTACAAGAAAAGACTAAATATGTGTGTATGGTGCATAAATATATGCAAAAAATTTTAACGACATAAAAATAAAAATAATGATGAAAAGCAATTCTTTATATGTGTGTGTATGTGTATATACATGATGATTTCAACTTTCAAAAAACGTGATGACATATGTGAATTGGAAGCTGGGCAGAAAACTGGCGTCCTGTCGCAATAATGCGACCAAAAGTCTCCTGATTTACAGAAGTCTATGTGTGAATAAATGCTTTTGCTTCAATTCCTACATGTGTGAATATTATTCTTTGCAACATATAAAGGATTGTGAAACTTATCACTCTCTGATAACCCCGCCACTCCAGCTTCACAAAAGTGCTCATTTAAAACCTTGCATCACTCCGTATGGGATGCATTAATCCCAATCAGGTAACAACATTAACGTTGCTGAACGTCTTTCTTTGAAGCAATCACATCTCTCGATGAGTTGTCTTCAAGTGTATGGGCAGAACTATATGAGGTAGATAAAAATGGGACAAAATGCAGTGTTTATGCATCTGTCTCTATTCTTTCTATACATAGTATAATATTGGCAGTGACCATATGACAGGTTCTTCCAATATATGTGTTTATATCAATAGATAATTAACAATCTCACTAAACCAATTACTATGTGAAATAAACAACTGGTCTACCTCTTTGAAGACCACAGCTCTTAAATCAACTCAAAACACATGGGAACTTTGCAAAGAAGGTAATGAACCATGTACACATGTGGTAAAAAACATTTGTGCAAAGTTAAGCAGGCCATACACGGTCGAATTTTGAATGAATTTTCTTTTCAAAATAAGAAATTTCGTTTTTTTTGTGATCCGATGATGCCACCATTGATTTTCGAAATTCGGCCGACCAAGCCTTCAATTTCACCTCATGTTGCTACAGAAAAGAATTTTCTTGGCTGGGAATCTTCTTTTCTCTCCGTAAATTTTCTTTTCTTATTACATTTCTCGCACGATTCTCCCATCATTGATTAGAAAATCGTTCGTTTTTCGGAAAATTTCCAACATGTCCGATTCCTCAAATTCGATTGCCGCACGAAAATCGGCCGTTGTTGCAGCCCACTAATGATGCGAAATTCATACGAAAATTCTTTCATACGATTTTCGAAAGAAAATTCTTACGAAATTCGAACCGTGTATGGCCGGCATTAGGCTAGCCATACATTATACAATTCTCCCGTGCAACTCTGGTCTGGATTCACCAAAACCATACAATAGGAGGCCAAACCCAAACACCCTCAACTTGTATGCAATCAGGCAGACCCTTCTACCACACAGCTGAAGGCAAATCCAAAGAAAATTGAACAAGAAAATTGCACGGTCCATGGCCAGCTCTAGTGTTATGGTCTACCTACAGCTACCATCAAACAATAATGTCTAATTAGAAACGAGATTCAAGTGACAGTGAATGCAAAAGATATAGTAAATTGTTTCTTTTAAATGAAAACATATATGCATATCACTAGTCATTTGCTCGTATGGATTGGAGTGTGTGTAGCCCAATAAGATGTATCGGTTACTGGGAATATGTGTAAAAAAGGGAACTGATATATTGATATGTGTCCCTATATGTTTTTTTGCTCCATTATCCACCAAAAAAGAATGTGGATGTGTAATCAAGGAAAAAGTTGGGAGGAAAGGGTTACAGATGTATTGCTCGGGGATATAACTTCAATGTTGTTTTATTCATAGAAATGTGAAACGTCCCACTCAAAGTTTAACCCCCGTGGAATCCTGGTGTCTAACGAGAATATCCAAAGGACTTCTCGTTTGCACAGTAACTGGAATCTGTCACCTCCTCTCACCGGTGTGATGATTTTCTCAATGCCCTGAATAGTTAAACTGGAAGTGTCTTTGTGGTGTGTGTAAACCCAGTGCTTTGATACATTGGTTAAGATCTCCTTCTCAATATTATACAGGTGATCATGTAACCTGTCTCTGAGACGCCGTGTTGTGCGTCCAACATATTGTACCTGGCAACTGGTGCATGTGATAACATATACCACAAATTTGGTGTTGCAATTAATAAACACGGGGATCGAGAATTCTTTTTGATTGCTGCATGATTTTATGAGTTGACCCGTTTTAATGTACCTGCAGTAATTACAAGTTTTTATTCCACACTTGAAATTGCCTGTGAAATTGAGCCAATTGGATTTTGTTCGGTTGGTTGAGAACAAACTGGGAGACAGTGAACGTCCCAATGTGGGTGCTCTACGGGATACAACCTTAATCCCTTTAGAAAGGATGTTACTATATATAGGGTCATTATACAAAACAGGAAGGTGTTTCATGATAATTTTCTTGATTGTATTAAATTCTGAGCTGTATGGAGTAGAAAATACCGGGATTCTAGGGGACATGTTCCTTCTCTGTTGAATGTTTCTAGCTGTTTTTTTCTTTACAAGTGAAGGTCTTGGGATGGATCTTACTGTGTTGAGTGCTTTTTGTATTGATGTTTCTTTATAGCCTCGAGCTTTAAACCTGTTTGCCATGCTTTTGGCTTCAGCCTCAAAAGCATCAGGAGAGCTACATAGGCGCTTTAACCTTAAAAACTGGCTATATGGAATGCCTCTGATGGTGTGTTTAGGGTGTGCAGAGTCAGCTCTAAGTAGAGTGTTGCCACTGAGAGGTTTTCTGTACAGACTGGATTGAATCGCATCACCGGACCCCGCCAGTTGCACATCAAGGAATTCTATGGATCTGGATTGCAGATTTCCCGTAAATTTTAAGTTTAATGAATTGTCATTGAAATATGCCAGCCAGATATCCAAATTAGCTTCTCTATCTGATGTAATAAATAACAGGTCGTCTATAAAGCGACAGAAAAAGACCGTATCTTTGCGGCGGGGACTATTTGGTCCAAAGATGCGGGACCTCTCCCACCAGCCCATATAAATATTGGCCAGTGAGGGGGAAAATTTGGCTCCCATAGAGGCCCCGCATTTCTGGAGAAAATAGTCCCCGTCAAACATAAAAAAATTGTGTGTTAAAAGGTACTCCAGGGCTTGTACAATAAACTCTTGTAAAATCAAAGAGAGTTTGCCTGTTTTTCTAAGAAAATAAGTGACTGCCTGGATCCCCAGATGATGTGGGATACTGGAGTACAAACTAGATACATCACAGCTGATCCATCTATAATTGTCTTCCCATTTAATGTCTTGCAGTTTGTTCAATAAATCGTTCGTGTCTTTTATGTAACCAGGGAGACTGGTGGCTATTGGCTGTAAATGAGAGTCTACCCACTCTCCTAGGCGTTCATTTAAAGAGCCTATCCCCGCCACTATAGGTCGACCTGTAAGGGGATTTAACCCCTTGTGGATCTTTGGTAGGTGGTGGAATATTGGTGTTATGGGGCATTCTGGAATAAGAAATTCTTTCTCCCTAGGAGTGAATATACCCATTTGTGTGGCTCTATCTATGAGTGTGGAGAGCGTGTTTTTGAAAGCAATAGTGGGGTTGGAGGGTAGTTTCTGGTATGTGTGTGTGTCAGATAGTTGACGCAGAGCTTCTTTTTTGTAGACTTCTACATCTAAAACCGCCACCATACCCCCCTTATCTGCGTTTCTGATGACAATCTGGTCGTCTGCGGAGAGCCTCTTAAAGGCTTGTCTCTCCTTGACGGACAGATTGTCCTGTGTAAATTTCTTTCTGTTGCAGCTGTGAGCCAGGTGTACCAAGTCCCCCTCCACCAGTTTTTGGAATGAGTCAAGATTCTTACCTCTGGCCGCCACCGGATAAAAATCTGATCTACCCCTGGAGATTTCAATATGTACATCCGTGGGATTTAGAGGACAAGGATCTGACTCATGTGCCAAATCAGTTAAATCCTGTAGAGCACAGTTATCAACGAATAGTATGGGTGAAGAAGGGGACTCACCTGTGTCACAGCTGTCTACAGACACATTGGGCTCATCCACTGCACAATCAAAAAAATGTTTCCTAAGAGTTAAAGTCCTTGAGAATTTATTAATGTCCAAGATTGTTTCAAAAAGGTTGAAATGTCTGCTAGGACAAAAGTTCAAACCTTTGGCCAACAGGCTGACCTCTTCTGTGCTCAGTTGTTTTTTGGACAAATTAATCACACTGTGTTTTACTTCCTCGGCGTCTTCGGCGTCTTCTCCCACAGCATATAGCGTGTGTTGTTCGTGGCGTTTGTGTTTCCTACCACCTCTTCTTGTCTTTTTGTGGAGGGTTTCTTTTTCTTGGTTTGTCTGGACCTGTGAGGGTTTCCAGGGGAGCGGCTGTTGGTGGATCTGATGGATTCTGGTGGGGTTGGAGATCTGTCAAGTGATGAGTTTGACATGGTATGTGCTAGAGTGTTGTCGGCCGACTCCCCTTCATGGTCTGAGAAACTTACTCGTTTACCTCGGTTTTTGCGGGATCTGTTGGACTTGTAAAGTGGCTTGTGCCAGGTGTAGACCTTGTTTCCTTGATAATCATCCTTATCCCGGGCCATTTTGCCTTTCTTGGTATCAATTACTGCTCTTTCCATTCGATCTAGTTTCTTGTTTAACCTTTCATCGAGTTCAGAGAAACCTTTAATCGCTTGAGAAGTGGTAAGATCTTTTTGTATTGTGGAAATATCCAGTTGTAACTTCTCTGTTTCTTTTTTCTTTGAGGCGATCAAAATCTCCACGAGTTTAAAGGAACAGGTGTCTAAAGTGTCTGTCCACTGTTTTTTGAAATCTTCATCAAATAAATCTGAGGTAGGAAATTTTTTGATTCTTAGTCCTCGAGGAATGTGCAGTATTGATACATATTCTGTAAGAAAAGTAATGTCCCAATAGGCTCTAATCTCTTTAGACATTAGTTGTTCTAATTTCCTAAAGAGCCTTATCAATTGTATTTCATCGTCTTCCGACGGTTGTAAGGCGTATGCTTGCAATGGCTGTCTTAGAGGATTATTGGATGGTGCTGTAAGAGTTCTGTTAAAAGCTGCTTCCACAACAGGCACTTGTGTACTGGGATGATCCATGATTTATTTCCAATATTGTTCTCTCACTCTGAGACCAAGAGTGGTCTTCCAAAAATCATAAGGTTATAATAAAATATATATACCTTGGTGGTGCGGGGAGATGACCGAGCTGGTGGAGAAAAATATGTAGCAAAAGTCCAGATAATTGAGATAAACAGGATAGTTACCACCGCTCTAGGTGATCGGGTTCAAGCTTCCCGTCCTCCGCTGTGTGGATGATTGTGAGAGCCCCAGGTGCCGGCAATTGCTATTCCAATGGTATGTGTGTGATGGAAAAATCTGGACAGCCGCACTCCGGATTGGAAAAGTGAAAAATAAAATCCTCTTTATTGAAAAAGTAATAACATGATTAAAATCCGTACATGGCTTTGTTGGGATGATGCAGCATAACCGCTAACGCGTTTCACGCTCCCATAGAGCGCTTACTCATAGCTGGTTTGTACGAAAGTGATCACCACTTATATACACATAATTTATCTACCACATGACTACATATTGATTATCTGATTTTAAACAGCTGATCGTTAGTCTGTGTGGGATCTTTTTGGCATAGATGTGATTGGATGTGCGTCCTATAGTGGATTCACTAATGAAGACATGAATATATAAATGAAATGTATTCATATTGGCAAATGTCAAAGATAAGTTTTTCTCCTTAAAATTCCCTCCTAAACTTGGGGTGCATGTTATACGTCGGGGCGTGTTATATGCCGATAAATACGGTACTCTGAAATGGTAGTGACAGTGATCCACTATGATACCAGTAAGCAAGGGGTTAATGTCAGCAAGTAGCTGTGTGTGCCTCAAACTTCAATGGCAGACTCTGTGGCTATGATGCAAGTGAATGATGGAATAAGAGGGTGACAGTTTGCTGGAATGCAATGGAGGAGGCAGCTAGGACTGCCAGACTCACTGTGACCAGAGGTGTAGTGTGGGCTGCGTTGAAAGATGACACTTGTCATGCTGTCTGGCCGAACACGCTGGGATCTGGCTTGTAAACAATGCTTGAGCTCGTATGCTTGTATCCAAGAACCGGGGAAGCCTGAGTGAAGCCGACCAGAGCCGATGATTGCCGGAAGGGAGGGGAAACCAATGCTGTATGGAGACAAGAAACCAGGTACTCGTCTCCATACAGAACTGGTTTCCCCTCCCTTCCAGCAATCATCGGCTCTGGTCGGCTTCACTCGGGCTTCCCCGGTCTTTGGATACAAGCATACGAGCTCAAGCGTTGTTTACAAGCCAGATCCCAGTGTGTTCAGTCAGCGTGACAAGTGTTTAACCAAGGTTGATTTTAATTTCAATGTTTGTCTACAATGTCAGACTTTTTACTTTTATATGCATCCAATAAATTAACTTTATTGTTTACACTCCTTATAACAATCTCTTATTACTGGCACCCATTGAGCTTGTTTGTCCATTTTTTGCTAAATAAGCCCCTAAAGGGTTTAACATCTAGGGCCGATCAAGGGGTTAAAGGTGTGCCTAACAATATGTGCTGCTTTTACTGACTGATCTCTAAGTTTCTCATCCAAAGCTTTGTACAGAGCCCTGTATTGATTGTCCACACCCAGCTCTGGGCTGTGATTCAATGAAATTAAAACTATGATACACGTGATATATGTACACAATGACCACTTGCCTACCGGGCACTTTCACCCCCTTCCTGCCCAGGCCAATTTTCAGCTTTCAGCGCTCTCACACTTTGAATTACAGTTGAAACGCTTACAACACTGTACACATAGGACATTTTAATCATTTTTTCCCACAAATAGAACTTTCTTTTGGTGGTATTTAATCACTGCTGGGGTTTTTATTTTTTGCTAAACAAATGAAAAAGGACCGACATTTTTGAAAAAAAAATAAAAACCTTTCATAGTTTGCTTTAAAATTTTGCAAACAGGTAATTTTTCTCCTTCACTGATGGGCACTTGGATGTGGCACTGATGGGCACTGAAGGGCACTGGTAGGTGGCACTGTTGCGCGCTGATGAGGAGGCACTGATGTGGCGGCACTAATGGGCACTGATAGGTGGCACTGATGGGCAGGGATGAGATGGCTATGATGAGGTGGCACTAATGGGCACTGATGAGATGGCACTGATAGGTGGCACTGATGAGCACTGATAGGCACTGGTAGGAGGCACTGATGGGTACTAATAGGTGACACTTGTGATGGACTCCTGTACTCCTGAGAAGTATGTCCGCTGTCAGAGCTCCCTTGGCTGGTGCCAGGACAATACACAATCCCACAGCCCACCCAGTCACTGGTCAGGACTCAGTGTAGGGTGGCAATTACCACCGGCTGCCACTCATCTACTGTACAATTATATTGGCACCGCATACTTAAAGTGCAGTTCCACCCAGAAATGTAACTTCCACTGAAATGATTCCTCCCCTCCCTCCGGTGCTACATTTGGCACCTTTCAGGGGGGAGCAGGTGCCTGATTTCGACAGGTTCCCGTTCCCATTTCTGGCTGACTTTTCTGATGTGACCTCAGTAGGAAATTCGGCCCCCTCCTCGGTGCAGTAGGGCTTCCTTCAGCCGAGATGGCAGCGGCAGCACCCGAGAGCCAATTCAAAAATCGACTCAGGTGAATACACCGCTGGATGTCTGGACAGGTAAGTGTCCTAATATAAAAAGTAAGCAGCTACAGTATTTGTAGCTACTAACTTTTAATTTTTCATGAAGGAGCCTGGAGCTCCGTTTTAAAGGATTTTTTTTTTTTACTTTTAAAAATATTTTATTTTCAAAGTGTATAGAATACAATTCGATACATTTAATTATTGTTTTAAAGTTTCATTAACCACTTGCCGACCGCCTCACGCCTATATACGTGAGCAGAGCGGCACGGGCAGGCAAAATCACGTACCTGAAACGTGATTGCCTTCCCGCGGGTGGGGGGTCCGATCGGACCCCCCCCCGGTGCCAGCTGCGGTCGGCATTTGGCTGGGAGCATTGAGAGACGAGGGGGAGGCCATCCGATCGTGGCCCCCCCCTCGCGATCGCTCCCAGCCAATGAGAAACATCCCCTGCCTCTGTATAGTACACAGAGGCAGAGGATGTGATGTCATCTCTCCTCGGCTGGCCAGTTTCCGTTCCAGCGCCGAGGAGAGATGACATGTAAGTGCACCAAACACACACACACACACAGTAGAACATGCCAGGCATACATTACACCCCCGACCCCCCCCCCCCCGATCGCCCCCCGATCCCCCCCCCAATCACCCCCCCCCCTGTCACAAACTGACACCAAGCAGGTTTTTTTTTTTTTTTTTTTTTTTCCTGATTACTGCATAGTGTCAGTTTGTGACAGTTAGCAGTGGTAGGACAGTGAGTGTTACCCCCCTGTAGGTCTAGGGTACCCCCCTTACCCCCCCTAATAAAGTTTTAACCCCTTGACCACCCCCCTCACCAGTGTCGCTAAGCGATCATTTTTCTGATCGCTGTATTAGTGTTGCTGGTGACGCTAGTTAGGGACGTAAATATTTAGGTTCGCCGTCAGTGTTTTATAGCGACAGGGACCCCCATATACTACCTAATAAATGTTTTAACCCCTTGATTGCCCCCTAGTTAACCCTTTCACCACTGATCACCATATAACCGTTACGGGTGACGCTGGTTAGTTCGTTTATTTTTTATAGTGTCAGGGCACCCGCCGTTTATTACCGAATAAAGGTTTAGCCCCCTGTAGGTCTAGGATACCCCCCTTACCCCCCCTAATAAAGTTTTAACCCCTTGATCACCCCCTGTCGCCAGTGTCGCTAAGCGATCATTTTTCTGATCGCTGTATTAGTGTCGCTGGTGACGCTAGTTAGGGACGTAAATATTTAGGTTCGCCGTCAGCGTTTTATAGCGACAGGGACCCCCATATACTATCTAATAAATGTTTTAACCCCTTGATGGCCCCCTAGTTAACCCTTACACCACTGATCACCGTATAACCGTTACGGGTGACGCTGGTTAGTTTGTTTATTTTTTATAGTGTCAGGGCACCCGCCGTTTATTACCGAAAAAAGGTTTAGCCCCCTGATCGCCCGGCGGTGATATGCGTCGCCCTAGGCAGCGTCAGATTAGCGCCAGTACCGCGAACACCCACGCACGCACCGTACACGCACCGTACACCTCCCTTAGTGGTATAGTATCTGAACGCATCAATATCTGATCCGATCAGATCTATACTAGCGTCCCCAGCAGTTTAGGGTTCCCAAAAACGCAGTGTTAGCGGGATCAGCCCAGATACCTGCTAGCACCTGCGTTTTGCCCCTCCGCCCGGCCCAGCCCAGTCCAGCCCACCCAAGTGCAGTATCGATCGATCACTGTCACTTTTTTTTGTAGCGTTTTGGTGAACTGGCAAGCACCAGCGCCCTAGTACACCCCGGTCGTAGTCAAACCAGCACTGCAGTAACACTTGGTGACGTGGCGAGTCCCATAAGTGCAGTTCAAGCTGGTGAGGTGGCAAGCACAAGTAGTGTCCCGCTGCCACCAAAAAGACAAACACAGGCCCGTCGTGCCCATAGTGCCCTTCCTGCTGCATTCGCCAATCCTAATTGGGAACCCACCGCTTCTGCAGCGCCCGTACTTCCCCCATTCACATCCCCAACCAAATGCAGTCGGCTGCATGAGAAGCATTTTCTTTATGTCCTCCCGAGTACCCCTATCCAACGAACCCCCCCCCCAAAAAAAGATGTGTCTGCAGCAAGCACGGATATAGGCGTGACACCCGCTATTATTGTCCCTCCTGTCCTGACAATCCTGGTCTTTGCATTGGTGAATGTTTTGAACGCTACCATTCACTAGTTGAGTATTATGCCGCGTACACACGGTCGGACTTCCCGGCATACTTGGTCCGGCGGACCAGAGTGTGCCGGACAATCCGCCCGTGTGTGGGCGGCGGCGGACTTTTCCGGCGGACTTCTTCCCAAAAGCCCGCCGGACCTAGATTTGAAGAAAGTTTCAAATCTTTCCGTCGGACTCAGTTTCGGGCGGAAAGTCCGCTCGTGTGTGTGCTGGTCCGACAGAAAGCCCGCTCGTGTGTAGGCTGGTCCAACAGACCAAATACGACACGAGGGCAGGGTATTGCATCTCGCGCTCGCTGCAATAGGAAAAACAAATCTTCCTATTGCGGCGAGCGCGGGGCATACCAGGCCCTTAGGTCTGGTATGGATTATAAAGGGAACCCCGCTACGCCGAAAAAACGGTGTGGGGTCCCCCTAAAATCCATACCAGACCCCGATCCGAGCACGCAGCCTGGCCGGTCAGGAAAGGGGGTGGGGACGAGCGAGCGCCCCCCCCCCTCCTGAACCGTACCAGGCCGCATGCCCTCAACATGGGGGGTGGGTGTTTTGGGGGAGGGGGCGCCCTGCGCCCCCCCCCCAAAGCACCTTGTCCCCATGTTGATGAGGACAAGGGCCTCTTCCCGACAACCCTGGCCGTTGGTTGTCGGGGTCTGCGGGTGGGGGCTTATCGGAATCTGGGAGCCCCCTTTAATAAGGGGGCCCCCAGATCCCGGCCCCCACCCTATGTAAATGAGTATGGGGTACATGGTACCCCTACCCATTTACCTAGGAAAAAAGTGTAAGTAATAAAACACACTACACAGGTTTTTAAAATATTTTATTAAACAGCTCCGGGGGGGGATCTTCCTCCGGCTTCGGGGGTCTTCTTCCGGCTTCGGGGGTCCCTTCGCTTCATCTTCTCCCGGCGTCCGGTTGGTTCTTCTCTGCTCTCCGGCCTCTTCTCCCGATGTCCCAGGTCTTCGGCCGGCCCCTCCGCTGTCTTCATGTAGCTCTATTGCCAGTGGAGGTCCGGACTTCTGGGCTTCTTGTCTTGTCTTCTCTTCTCTTCTCTTCTCTTCTCTTCCCCCAGATGTTGACACGACGCTCTCTCCGGCTGGACTGGTCTCTGAGGGCTGCGTTGTGACTTATATAGGCGGAGACCCCGCCCCCATATGATGTCACAGTCCCTGGGCATGCTGGGACTGTGACGTTTTTAAAAACCTGTGTAGTGTGTTTTATTACTTACACTTTTTTCCTAGGTAAATGGGTAGGGGTACCATGTACCCCATACTCATTTACATAGGGTGGGGGGCCGGGATCTGGGGGCCCCCTTATTAAAGGGGGCTCCCAGATTCCGATAAGCCCCCGCCCGCAGACCCCGACAACCAACGGCCAGGGTTGTCTGGAAGAGGCCCTTGTCCTCATCAACATGGGGACAAGGTGCTTTGGGGGGGGGCTGCGTGCTCGGATCGGGGTCTGGTATGGATTTTAGGGGGGCCCCACGCCGTTTTTTCGGCGTAGGGGTTCCCCTTTATAATCCATACCAGACCTAAGGGCCTGGTATGCCCCGCGACGGGGCTCGCAAGGTGCCAATCTCGCCGATAAAAGCGGCAAGATTGACATCCTTTTCTAGTCCCGTCGCACCTGAGTCACGTTCAAAATGAACGGACTTGTCCTGTGTGGGTAAGTCCGTTCATTCTGAAAGTCCGCCGGAACTCCGGCGAAAGTCCGTCGGAAAGACGGGCGGACTTAGCCCGCCGGAAAGTCCCGGCGTGTGTGGGCAAGTCCGTCCGTTTTAAAGTCCGGCGCACCTGGCGGACAAAGTCCGTCGGAAAGTGTGCCGGACCAAGTATGCCGGAAAGTCCGACCGTGTGTACGCGGCATTAGCGTAGGGTACAGCATTCCACAGACTAGGACACACTTTTACAGGGTCTACCAAGATGCCATCGCATTTTGAGAGACCCGAACCTGGAACAGTTATAAAAGTTACAGTTACAAAAAAAAGTGTAAAAAAAAAAAAAACACAAACAAAAATAAAAAAAAATAGTTGTCGTTTTATTGTTCTCTCTCTCTCTATTCTCTCTCTATTGTTCTGCTCTTTTTTACTGTATTCTATTCTGCAATGTTTTATTGTTATTATGTTTTATCATGTTTGCTTTTCAGGTATGCAATTTTTTATACTTTACCGTTTACTGTGCTTTATTGTTAACCATTTTTTTGTCTTCAGGTACGCCATTCACGACTTTGAGTGGTTATACCAGAATGATGCCTGCAGGTTTAGGTATCATCTTGGTATCATTCTTTTTAGCCAGCGGTCGGCTTTCATGTAAAAGCAATCCTAGCGGCTAATTAGCCTCTAGACTGCTTTTACAAGCAGTGGGAGGGAATGCCCCCCCCACCGTCTTCCGTGTTTTTCTCTGGCTCTCCTGTCTCAACAGGGAACCTGAGAATGCAGCCGGTGATTCAGCCAGCTGACCATAGAGCTGATCAGAGACCAGAGTGGCTCCAAACATCTCTATGGCCTAAGAAACCGGAAGCTACGAGCATTTTATGACTTAGATTTCGCCGGATGTAAACAGCGCCATTGGGAAATTGGGGAAGCATTTTATCACACCGATCTTGGTGTGGTCAGATGCTTTGAGGGCAGAGGAGAGATCTAGGGTCTAATAGACCCCAATTTTTTCAAAAAAGAGTACCTGTCACTACCTATTGCTATCATAGGGGATATTTACATTCCCTGAGATAACAATAAAAATGATTTAAAAAAAAAAAATGAAAGGAACAGTTTAAAAATAAGATAAAAAAGCAAAAAAATAATAAAGAAAAAAAAAATAGATAAAAAGCACCCCTGTCCCCCCTGCTCTCGCGCTAAGGCGAACGCAAGCGGCGGTCTGGCGTCAAATGTAAACAGCAATTGCACCATGCATGTGAGGTATCACCGCGAAGGTCAGATCGAGGTCAGTAATTTTAGCAGTAGACCTCCTCTGTAAATCTAAAGTGGTAACCTGTAAAGGCTTTTAAAGGCTTTTAAAAATGTATCAATTTTGTTGCCACTGCACGTTTGTGCGCAATTTTAAAGCATGTCATGTTTGGTATCCATGTACTCGGCCTAAGATCATCTTTTTTATTTCATCAAACATTTGGGCAATATAGTGTGTTTTAGTGCATTAAAATTTTAAAAAGTGTGTTTTTTCCCCAAAAAATGCGTTTGAAAATCGCTGCGCAAATACTGTGTGAAAAAAAAAAATGAAACACCCACCATTTTAATCTGTAGGGCATTTGCTTTAAAATAATATATAATGTTTGGGGGTTCAAAGTAATTTTCTTGCAAAAAAAAATAATTTTTTCATGTAATCAAAAAGTGTCAGAAAGGGCTTTGTCTTCAAGTGGTTAGAAGAGTGGGTGATGTGTGACATAAGCTTCTAAATGTTGTGCATAAAATGCCAGGACAGTTCAAACCCCCCCCCCAAATGACCCCATTTTGGAAAGTAGACACCCCAAGCTATTTGCTGAGAGGCATGTTGAGTCCATGGAATATTTTATATTGTGACACAAGTAGCGGGAAAGAGACAAATTTTTTTTTTTTTTTTTTTTTGCACAAAGTTGTCACTAAATGTTATATTGCTCAAACATGCCATGGGAATATGTGAAATTACACCCCAAAATAAATTCTGTTGCTTCTCCTGAGTACGGGGATACCACATGTGTGGGACTTTTTGGGAGCCTAGCCGCGCACAGGACCCCGAAAACCAAGCACCGCCTTCAGGCTTTCTAAGGCCGTAAATTTTTGATTTCACTCTTCACTGCCTATCACAGTTTCGGAGGCCATGGAATGCCCAGGTGGCACAAACCCCCCCCCCCCCAAATGACCCCATTTTGGAAAGTATACACCCCAAGCTATTTGCTGAGAGGTATAGTGAGTATTTTGCAGACCTCACTTTTTGTCACAAAGTTTTGAAATTTGAAAAAAGAAAAAAAAAAAAATTTTTATGGTCTTTCTTCATTTTCAAAAACAAATGAGAGCTGCAAAATACTCACCATGCCTCTCAGCAAATAGCTTGGGGTGTCTACTTTCCAAAATGGGGTCATTTGGGGGGGGTTTGTGCCATCTTGGCATTTTATGGCCTTCAAAACTGTGATAGGTAGTGAGGAGTAAAATCAAAAATGTATGCCCTTAGAAATCCTGAAGGTGGTGCTGGGTTTTCGGGGCCCCGTACGCGGCTAGGCTCCCAAAAAGTGCCACACATGTGGTATCCCCGTACTCAGGAGAAGCAGCTGAATGTATTTTGGGGTGCAATTCCACATATGCCCATGGCCTGTGTGAGCAATATATCATTTAGTGACAACTTTTTGTAATTTTTTTTTTTTTTTTTTTTGTCATTATTCAATCACTTGGGACAAAAAAAAAAATATTCAATGGGTTCAACATGCCTCTCAGCAATTTCCTTGGGGTGTCTACTTTCCAAAATGGGGTCATTTGGGGGGGTTTTGTACTGCCCTGCCATTTTAGCACCTCAAGAAATGACATAGGCAGTCATAAACTAAAAGCTGTGTAAATTCCAGAAAATGTACCCTAGTTTGTAGACGCTATAACTTTTGCGCAAACCAATAAATATACGCTTATTGACATTTTTTTTACCAAAGACATGTGGCCGAATACATTTTGGCCTAAATGTATGACTAAAATTTAGTTTATTGGATTTTTTTATAACAAAATGTAGAAAATATCATTTTTTTTCAAAATTTTCAGTCTTTTTCCATTTATAGCGCAAAAAATAAAAACGGCAGAGGTGATCAAATACCATCAAAAGAAAGCTCTATTTGTGGGAAGAAAAGGACGCAAATTTGGTTTGGGTAGAGCATTGCATGACCGCGCAATTAGCAGTTAAAGCGACGCAGTGCCGAATTGTAAAAAGTGCTCTGGTCAGGAAGGGGGTAAATCCTTCCGGGGCTGAAGGGGTTAACACTAAATCCTGAATAATGACGAGTTCATAAAAATAAGCTATTAACAACTAGAAAAATAATGAGAAGGCATATTCCATTCCTACTAGGCCAAATTAATAGACAAACCGGCTTGGGGAGGGACACCCAAGAAATAGAGATATTCCCGACCCCCCAGCACCCCTAAAGGGATCATACTGTGCCGGAGGAGAGAACCCCCCACCTCCCCAATGACCCCACCCCCCCGGTCAAAAACGATATTTTGTCAGGAATATCCAGCCCAATAGGTAAGAATATAAGATAAACTTATCTATAACTTTTATTATAATAAAATAAAATGGGAGATGAGTATCTTCCAATATCATTTCCAGGTATTCCCAAAACAGGTAAATAAAAGGAGAGAAAAAGAGAAGGAAAGGAAAAGAGGGGTAAGAATGGGGAATCGAGTCTATCCTAATGCTGTGAAAGGGTGAGAGCTGGTGGGACACCTTGAGAAATAGAAATCCCTACATATTTAGCCCAAGGATCCCAGATTCTTTCGAACTGTAGGGTCTTGTCGGCTAAGATGCTGGCCAATTTTTGTTGGGTCATTATCCAAGATACTTTTCTTCTAACCTCTGACAAGAAGGGCCTAGGTTTCTTCCAAGCTTTAGCTATTGTGGGCTTGACTCCTGTGAGTATGAAGTGGATTATTTTTTGTGTGTACTTGGAAATGAGAGGTATATGGGCATTTAAAAGAGCTACAGGAATGGACCTAGGAATCTGAAAACCAGTCACCTTAAATATCATGTTAAAGACTTTGTTCCATAATGGACGGATCCTAGGACATCCCCACCAAATATGCACCATCATCCCCAATAGTTGACAACTTCTGAAACAAGTTGGATGCGCAGTTGGATATATGGTTGCAAGTTTAGTGGGGGTTAAATACCACCTGGTTAGAACCTTAATATTAGCTTCCATCAGGGAAACATTAAGAATTCCCTTGAAGGATTGTGAGCCGGAAGTATGCCAGGTTTCCAAGTCCCAGCTGCATTGAAGATCATTTTCCCAGGCCTCCATATAGGAAGATTTTGCTGTAGGAGTGAGACACGAGTAAATCACGTAAATTCCTCCCTTTTTTCTATAGCATGTTCACACCAAATCTCAAATTTTGTGAATTGGAGCGGAAGCGGTTTATCCTTCCAAATTTGGTGTAAGAATTTAGAAATGGGATTGAAGCGGAGTCTTTTAGAGTCTGGGAGTTTCAGTGCATTGACGCAATAGTTAAGGGTTATGGGCTTCCCAGATCTAAAGAAATGTCCTATACGGTATAGTCCCTTGTCCACCCACCATTGGAATGTTTTTCTATCTAAGCCTGGAGGGAAGTCCGGATTGTTGAATAGGTGTGTTAGGGGACGTCCTGTGAAAATGAGGTCTGGGTGATTTCTGAGGCTATCCCAGAGGGCGCAGGATTGGGACATAGTTGGGGCCATAATGGAATGTTTTTTTTTTAGGTGGACACCACAATAGATAAAAGTGGGGCACTGCCTGTTCTATATTGATCTAGTCTAGTTTTTCAGGCTTTTAATAAATTATGGAGAGTTGTGCTAATCTAGCGGCTATATAATATTTGTGCAGATCAGGAAGGCCTAGTCCTCCCTTACTTTTATGGAGGAACAAGGTGTGTTGGAGTATTCGATAGCTAGAGGCACCCCATGTTAATTTGAGTTTCTTGCTCTGGAGTTTTTTCAATTGGAGTTTATTAACTGGAATGGGAAGAGATCTGAAAAAACATAGAATTCTTGGGAGCAAGGTCATTTTGATCGAATTGATCCTAACTAACCAGGAGAGTTCTTGTTTGGACCAGGTTTTAAGGTCATTTTCTAATTTCTTGTATAAAGGAGGATAGCTGTTTGTATAGAGATTTTAGATGCGGGCTGTAAGTGTGATACCCAAATATTTGATGGAGCTATCATTCCAATCAAATTTGAATGATTGTTTTAACAGGGATACAGTTGGTTGGGGGATCAAAACATTAAGGGCTTGTGATTTTGTGAAGTTGACCTTCAGGCCTGTCATTTTAGAGAAGTTATTTAGGATCTGACAGATGTTGGGAAGGGAGGTCAATGGTGGGTCTGATCTCCACAGGATATCCATTTAATGTTTGGATTGTGACGAATGGCTATTGTCAAAGTCTCTATAGCAATGGCGGACATCCCTGCCTTGTACCACGGGCTATGTTTATTGGTTTAGAATAATGTCCTTGTAGACTAATTAGTGCCTTAGAATGCGAGTACAGAGATTGCAGAAGGCCTATAAAGCGCCTTCCAAAGCCCCAACGCTCTATAATGGAGAATATGTATGGCCAAGAAACTGTGTCAAAGGCCTTTTGCAGGTCTAGTGATAAAAGAAGCCCCTCCTGTCTCACTCCTCCACCCCAACCAGATTGTAGAATGGAGACCAAATTAATTGCTCGTCTTATTTGGGCCTTGTCTACCTGGGATAAAGCCCACTTGGTGTTTATGTATGTAGGTATTAGGGATGAGCTTCAAGTTCGAGTCAAACTCATGTTCGACTCGAACATCGGCTGTTCGCCAGTTCGCCGAAGAGCGAACAATTCGGGTTGTTCGCGGCAAATTCGAAAGCCACGGAACACCCTTTAAAAGTCTATGGAAGAAATCAAAAGTGCTAATTTTAAAGGCTTATATGCATGGTATTGTCATAAAAAGTGTTTGGGGTTAGCATACTAGAGCATATAGTTATGATGACCACCGAATGATCAGTTAGAGCTGTGTCTTTAATGTGAGCGCTGTGTATCGATGGTAAAATTCAAAATGCTAACCATAACCTACAAGGCCATTCACAACATTGCCCCCATCTACATCACCAACCTTATCTGCAGATATCGCCCAAATCATCCCCTCCGCTCCTCCCAGGACCTCCTGCTCTCTGGCTCCCTTGTTACCTCCTCCCATGCTCGCCTTCAGGACTTCTCCAGAGCCTCACCCATCCTCTGGAACTCCCTGCCACAGTATGTCCGATCAGCCCCTACCCTGTCCACCTTTAGGAGATCCCTGAAAACTCATTTATTTAACTGTCCCCGAGCCACCCCATCAAATCATTCTCTGCAGCTATTACCTTTTGTACCATCACCCCCTCCCTTAGAATGTAAGCTCTACGAGCCGGGCCCTCCTGTACCTTTTGTATGGAACTGTACTGTAATTGTGTTGTCCCCCTATACATTGTAAAGCGCTGCATAAACTGTTGGCGCTATATAAATCATGAATAATAATAATAATAATAATAATAATAATAATTTGGTATGTGGGGGTCAGAATATGGTCTATTCTAGCATATGTGTTATGAGGGTGTGAGTAATGTGTGAAATCACGCTTAGTGGGGTTTAGTTCTCTCCAGGCATCAGCTAAACCATGAGTAGAAATTATTCTGGCGATTTTATGGCTTTCTTTGGTTGGGCGAGTCAATTGATCCTTTAAGGGTTTGGATTTATCCAAAACCTGATTGAATGCTACATTCGAATCTCCCCCAAATATGACTGTGCCCACAAGCACGGGGTTCAATGTGTCCATCATAGTCTTAAAAAAAAGACAGCTTGTCCTCTATTTGGAGCAAAATATGACACTATAGAGCAAAGGTGTCCTTCTATTGTGCCCTGTACCAACAGGATGCTCCGTTCAGGATCAATGTACTCTATATTCTTTTCAAATTTACACGATTTTGAAAAAATGATAGCTACCCCTTTAGTTTCATTTTCAGCGTTGGCTAGGTGAAATTGGGGGAAGTGTGGATGTATAAATTTGGGACTATACCGTAAAGGAAAATGCATCTCTTGGAGTAGGAGAATATGTTAAGAGATTTGTGGTAGTCCAGAATTTTCCTTCTTTTGATTGGTAAGTTTAGGCCTTGAACATTGTGGGTTGCCATTTTAAGAAGGACCTGTGTGTTATCAGCCATGGAGACCATTCAAGGTGTACTCTTGAACTAAGTCCTCACTCACCCATGGAAGTCTTCTGACCAAAAATGCCTGTTCCCTGGAGAGAGCCTCTGAAGGGACTGACCCAGTCTGAGAGGTAAAATTAAGCCCTGAAGGGATAAGGGTATGGTCAGATATTATGTGGCCAGTGAGGGGCTCAGTGTATGCTGGTGGAGGTATGAGTACCTGTGGGTGGCCTGTCTGAAGCCCTGAGGTAAAGGTTAATGTCTCTGAGGAGAATACTTGCGTTTGCTCTGTGAGGCAGAGTACGCTGAGTGCTGTATTCTGTATAGCAGCGGACATCTTGGATTTTTCTTCTAAAGCCATGGACTCAAATTAGGGTCTGGGGTCCTTCTTGATTGAATTTTTATTGAGGGTGCTCCCAGGTTAATAGGGAGTCTGCCTGTGAATTTTTATGTCAGTGCGTTCACCGTGAAGGCTGCTACGGGAGACGTTGTGCCAGGCTGGAGCGGAGCTCTTGTCTCAGGCGACCATCCTTGGAGCTCCGCACATGCGCACTCCCCCAAGATTTTTTTTATTAAACCACTGTCCTTTAAGACGTGTGCTTTAGTATGAGCGATTCATGTCCAGATTTTTCCAATTCATCCTGAGCAATGGTTTTGGGGAGTGTTTTTATTTTTTGTTTTTTTTAATAACAAACATGTTATACTTTCCTGCTCTGTAATGGTTTTGCACAGAGCACCCCCAATCCTCCTCTTCTTGGGACCCCTACTGCCACTCCTGGCTCCTCCCTCCTGCCGAATGCCCCCAGAGCAAGCAGCTTGCAATGAGGACACTTTTCAGTGTCCTCATTGCAGATTTCCGGCCAAAATATGACTTTTAAGATAGAAATACCCCAAGAATACTCATGCCTCATGCAGGGTAACAAAGGTATGCTGTAAACTATGCCCAGATTTCTATTTGTGCAGCATCGTTTTCTTACTTTGTGAAGTTCCTGCACAGCGCGGCCATCCTTAGCGTGGGCATCTGAAGCCACAGTGTCCTTCTTCCTGGATTCCGTGCATGATGGCTGCCCATTATTTGTAAAACTTATCTTAAATACAACATATACATGTGAAATTCACCACATTAGACCAAAATCATATGAAAAAAATCCGATGACATATATCACATATGTAACAGAGTCCCCAAATATATGCTTGCAAATCTTCTATCAAATGCCGTGATTGGCGTGCTCCTGTGTTCCTTCAATATACATAAAGTAACTGTGTGCTCCACCACCACCTGTGAGATTGGCCACTCACCAGATATTTCTTTAATAATACACCTTTGGTTCATTCATGGGATAACCACTCCATTTAAGGAAACCTCTTCAACGGCTATAATTGGACTTTAGTGTTCCTCATATAAAATATGGATAAAACGATCATCGCACAATAACGTTTTAAAACTATTTATTGT
The DNA here is from genome assembly GCA_037952835.1 of Lithobates septentrionalis. Classification (NCBI taxonomy): domain Eukaryota; kingdom Metazoa; phylum Chordata; class Amphibia; order Anura; family Ranidae; genus Lithobates; species Lithobates septentrionalis. Next base: position 189,258 of record JBBDGP010003041.1, read on the forward strand.
GTAAAAACAAAGAAAAAACTGTGCACTCACATTTACAAGTGCCCTCGAGCCGGCACAAAGCTTTTCCAGCAGTTAGGGACGGGTAGGAACTGTAGCCTGGTTCGCCTATGTGTGCTGTGCGACCTCCGTGTTCCGCTTGTGTTCCACCCCTCGTATCCGTTCGCGTCCTCACCAGCCACGACCGTTCCCGATCACGTGGGTACAAAAAACTTTGTACCCACGTGATCGGGAACGGTCGTGGCTGGTGAGGACGCGAACGGATACGAGGGGTGGAACACAAGCGGAACACGGAGCTCGGGTTCGGCACATCACGGATCTGGTGGACAGATTACTAGGAGGGGCTGATGAAGACCCAGCTGTCATGGTGCATGTTGGCACCAATGACAAAGTCAGAGGCAGATGGAGTGTCCTAAAGAACGATTTTAGGGACTTGGGAGCTAAATTGAGGAAAAGGACCTCCAAGGTAGTATTCTCAGGAATACTACCTGTACATCGAGCCACACCAGAAAGGCAGAGGGAGATTAAGGAAGTAAACAAGTAGCTGAAGAGCTGGTGTAGTAAGGGGGGTTTGGGTTCCTGGAGGACTGGGCTGACTTCTCAGTCGATAACCAGTACTATAGAAGTAATGGACTGCACCTAAATGAGGAGGGTGCAGATCAGCTGGGAATGAAGATGGCCAAAAATTTAGAGGGGTTTTTAAACTAGGCGATGGGGGGGAGGGTCCTGAGGTAGAGATAGTCATCACGGAACATTTTCCAGATGGTAGTATTGGGGCATTAGTGGTAGGTTGACCAAAGCACATAAACCCAAGGTAACTATAGTAGCAAGTCCTAGTTGCAATCTCGGAACACCCGATAAGAGGATCGTATGCGACCGGTCTAAACAACATGGCATGTTCACCAATGCCAGGAGCCTGGCGGACAAGATGGGTGAACTAGAGATACTGTTGTACGAGGAGGATTTGGATATTGTGGGAATTTCAGAGACCTGGTTCAACAGCTCTCATGATTGGCTGGCAACCGTAAAAGGGTATGCCCTTTATCGCAAGGATAGAGAGGGTAAAAAAGGGGGAGGGGCAGGGCTTTTTTTCAGCGGGAACGCGGGGGAACGCAGTTCTGGAACCTCCAGCACTGAATGTATGTAATAGCATGGGGTGTGGGGTGTGCTGGAGGGTCTATTGATGTTGGCTGCTGGGGGATCTATTGTCACTGGTTGGGATCTGATTTTGTGTGAGAGTCTATTGTTGTTGATGGGGAATCTATTGTTGTCGGGGGGGTCTTATGTTGCTGGAAGGGATCTACTGTTGAGGGAGAGGTCTATTTTTACTGGCTGCTGGAGGATCTATTAATGCTGGCTGCTGGGAGATCTGTTGTTGCTGCTGGGGGAGTCTAATGTTTCTTGGGTGGATATTTTGTTACTGGGTGTGATATTTTGTTGTGGGTAGTTCACTGTTGCTGCAGGGAATCTTTTGTTGTTGGGGTGGTGTCCATTGTTGCTGGGGGAGTCTATTGTTGTGTGGGGATCTATTGCTGGGATTCTATTGTTCCTGGCTCCAGAGGATCTATTTTACTGCTTTTCTTTTTATCATCAACATGTTCCATACAAATGATTTAGCACCACAAAATGATACTTAGTTCTGTATTCTCTAAAAGGGGCAGTACTGGTAGGTGGGTAGGCGGTGGGATCAAGGGACAGTGGTCAGAGGTGGGTAGGGGGCAGAGACAAGGGTTGACTCAGACGGGGGAGTTCCTGCACCTATTCTCTGAGAAAAAAAGCCCTGTGGAGGGGTATGCCTATATATCAAAAATAATGTACAAGTGAATGTGAGAGATGACATCACTAAGGGAGCTAGGGAGGAGGTAGAATCCTTATGGGTAGAGCTCCAAAGGGATGAAGCTAAGGAAAAAATAATACTGGGAGTATGCTATCCTGAGGGAGGAGGGGTGCCGGACCTCCTATCTCAATTTGGATTAGCAGCAAGGATGGGAAGTATTATCATAATGGGGGATTTTAATTATCCAGACATAGACTGGGCGGAGAGAACTGTGCATTCATCTAAGGCTCGCCAGTTCCTTAATGTCTTCCAGGACAATTTTATGGGTCACATGGTAGACGCACCAGCTAGAAATAAAGCATTACTGGATCTACTGATTACCAACAATACAGACCTGATCACGGATGTGGAAATACGGGGCAATTTAGGTAACAGTGATCACAGGTCAATTGACTTCAGTATAAATCACACAAATAGGAAACATAAGGGGAATACAAAGACACTGAATTTCAAAAGAGCCAACTTCCCTAAACTACAAACCTTGCTAGAAGGCATAAATTGGGATAAAATCTTAGGAACAAAGAACACGGGGGAGAGATGGGTTTGCTTTAAGAGCATATTAAATAAGGGCATTAGCCAATGCATCCCATTTTACCCTGTGGCGTAAGCTGGTGGCGGGTAGGGATGAGCTTTGAGTTCGAGTCGAACATGAGTCCCGGCCAGGGTTGTGGGGATGAGGCCCTTGTCCTCATCAACATGGGGACAAGGTGTTTTGGGGAGCTACCCCAAAGCACCCTCCCAATGTTGAGGGCATGTGGCCTGGAACGGTTCAGGAGGGGGGGCGCTTTCTCGTCCCCCCTCTTTTCCTGCGGCCTGCCAGGTTGCGTGCTCGGATAAGGGTCTGGTATGGATCTTTGGGGGGACCCCACGCCGTTTTTTTTTAAATATTGGCCGGGGTTCCCCTTAATATCCATACCAGACCTGAAGGGCCTGGTATGGAATTTAGGGGGACCCCCACGTCATTTTTTTTTTAAATTTTGGTTCGGGGTTCCCCTTTGGGGAATTCCCATGCCGTTTTTATAAATGAACTTCTATGTGTATTGTCGGACCGACAATGCAATAGCCACGAGTAGTTTTAAATAGCTTTTTTTCCTTCGAAATGTCATTTTGCTGTCAGACTGTTCTAAACACGGGAAACATGCGCCCCTTTACAGGCATACTATAGACACCCCCCAGCTACGAAATTTAAAGGGATATTACACTTTTATTGTTTGACTTTAAGCATTATTAAAATCACTGCTTCTGGAAAAACGGCCGTTTTTAAAACTTTTTTTTGCATTGATCCATGTCCCCTGGGGCAGGAACCGGGTCCCCAAACACTTTTTATGACAATAACTTGCATATAAGCCTTTAAAATTAGTATTTTTGATTATTCATGTTCGTGTCCTTAAGACTTTAACGGTGTTCGCCTGTTCGAACAAACTTTTTTCCTGTTCGCATGTTCTGGTGCGAACCGAACAGGGGGGTGTTCGGCTCATCCCTACTGGTGGGTTTAATTGGCATGGGAGGTTTACTAGAGTAGAGGAGGGTGTGACCCCTTGCACTTTGCTTGAGCAGTTTCCTCTGTTTTTCTATGTTTTGATCTGAAGGATGGGAGGAATACAAGTTAGAGTGACAGGCAGTTTCTGGAAGACCCCTCTGGACCAATCATTAATTTGTTTGGGCAGAGGCGGGACTTCTATGAAAGTTTGGTCACATGCTTCCTGGGGTTCTTGGTGCATGGGAGTTTGAGAGATCCAGGAGGAAGGATGTAGTTCGGGTACAACTTTGGTGCTCTCCCCTGCGGGGGGAGAGGGAAGCATGCTATGGAGAAGAGACTGCAGGAATTCTTTATGGGACAGTCGCTATACTGACACAAAAAGGAGATTGGGAGAGGACTTTTCTATGTGCTTCATGGATGGTCGCTCGGCAACACATGTGAGTGTAACCCAGGGGAACAGTGCTTCTAAAGACTTTATAGGGATTAGTGTGCAGGTTCAGGAGAACAGGGCTGGGCCTTAGAGAACTAATACCCTGCAGGAATCCAAAAGTCATCTCCTGGACTTTATTCGGAGTATCGTTCATGGAGTTAAACCAGAAGTACTGTGCAGTCAGGAAGTGGTGGCTAACAGGAGGAAGGAAATATGCATTACATTATGAGAATTCATGCCAGATAGAAGCTTTACTAACGAAGGTTTCATTTATTCTGGATTCAAAGTTGTATTTCTCATCACTCAAAACCACTGGAAGTTATTCAGAGTGACCTTCCAGTGCAATGCAGCATTTAACATGGAACCGCAATAAAGATGTATATAGTTCAACTGTTTAATGACTGTCTGCGTGTCATTTCTTTTGAGGGAAAGGGGGTAATGGAAGGAACTTCAGGGAAAAACTAACTTTTAGCCGCTCCTACGGGAGTAGGGCGCTTCAAGAGCAAAAAAAATCCCAAGAAATTCTTTAAGTATGTAAACAGTAAAAAAGGGAGGACAAACCATATTGGCCCCATAAAGAATGAGGAATGACATCTGGTTACAAAGGATGGGGAGATAGCGAAGGTATTGAATTTCTTCTTCTCCTCAGTCTTCACAAGGGAATCGGGGGGCTTCAGTAACCAAAACTGCAGTGTCTATCCTCATGACACATCACAGGAAGCACCTACATGGTTAACAGAGGACAGAATTAAAATTAGACTTGGGAAACTTAACATTAATAAATCACCGAGACCAGATGGCTTGCACCCGAGGGTACTTAGGGAACCCTAAGTAATTTCAAGTAATTGCCAGACCATTGTTCCTAATTTTTACTGACAGTCTACTGACTGGAATGGTACCAGCTGATTGGAGAAAAGTCAATGTAGCACCAATATTTAAAAAGGGGCCAAAATACATCAGTGGGAATTACAGACCAGTTAGCCTAACATCAATAGTATGTAAACTCTTGGAGGGGGATGCTAAGGATCTATATACAAGATTTTAGTAATGAGAACGGTATTATTAGCAGTAATCAGCATGGATTCATGAAGAATCGTTCTTGCCAAACCGATCTATTAACCTTCTATGCGGAGGTGAGTTGCCATCTAGATAAAGGAAGGCCCGTAGATGTGGTGTATCTGGATTTTGCAAAAGCATTTGACACAGTTCCCCATAAATGTTTACTGTACAAAATAATGAATTTAGGATGGAAAAGGACCTGAGGGTCCTAGTAGATGATAGGCTCAGCAATGGCATGCAATGCCAAGCTGCTGCTAACAAAGCAAACAGAATATTGGCATTAAAAAGGGGATTTATTGAAGAGTTAAAACAATAATTCTCCCGCTCTACAAGACTCTAGTCCGACCGCACCTAGAGTATGCTGTCCAGTTCTGGGCACCAGTCCTCAGGAAGGATGTACTGGAAATGGAGCAAGTAAAAGAAGGTCAACAAAGCCAATAAAGGGTCTGGAGGATATTAGTTATGAGGAAAAGTTGCGAGCGCTGAACTTATTCTCTCTGGAGAAGAGACGCTTGAGAGGGGGATATGATTTCAATTTATAAATATCGTACTGGTGACCCCACAATAGGGGTAAAACTTTTTCGCAGAAGGGAGTTTAACAAGACGTGTGGCCACTCATTAAAATTAGAAGAAAAGAGGTTTAACCTTAAACTACGTAGAGGGTTCTTTACTGTAAGAGTGGCAAGGATGTGGAATTCCCTTCCACAGGCGGTGGTCTCAGTGGGGGGCAGGGCCGGTGCTACCACTAGGCAAGAAACTATTAGATGGGCACCTGAACGACCACAACATACAGGGATATACAATGTAATACTGACATATAATCACACACATAGGTTGGACTTGATGGACTTGTGTCTTTTTTCAACCTCACCTACTATGTAACTATGTAACAACCATTTTAAGGAGTCTGTTGGGCAGGGAGGCATATCTAGAGTTTTAAAAAAATGTGAGAGGTGCATATGTCTCCAAAAACCCACTCGAAAGGAGACAAACTGCTGCCGTAGTTCAGTGAGGGTAAGTAAATTGCCACATGGGGCTAATGAGTGAACCAGGGAAATCTCAACAGAGCAAGCGGGGGACACTGCAGAAGCCAGTTTTACCTTTCTGTTTACTCCATCCCAGACCTCAATGTAACTGTTATTAATGAAGAAGCCATGTCCGATAGACCTCTATATGCTGCCGGTACCCATGGTGCATCAGCAAGATGCCGTCTGGCCTTCTGATTTTCTAGTTGAACCCAAATCGTATCACTCTCAACATGGCTCCAATTTAAGATCCTTACTAATATCATTGAATATGGTGAAGCCCTCCTGATTGGGCTCAACTGCCTCCACTCCTTGTCCCAGTTGTATTGTATATTCTCTAACGGCGCTCACCTTTAGTTTTAACATATTCTCCACTGCCAAGATAAGCTCCACTATGTCTGCTTTAGTTGGTAACGCTTTAATATGTTCCCCTAAATCCCAGTCCTATGTAGGGAATTCAGGTGGTAAATACACAGGAGAGTGCAGATGTGTGTCTGAATATCCATCTCTTTTTTTCCAGCACCTTAAAGGGGTTGTAAACCCCTCGCCATTTTTCACCTTAATGCATTCAATGCATTAAAGGTGAAAAGCATTTTTTAATGCAGCAGCACCCCCGATCCCCCCTTATACTTACCTGAGCCTCAAAATTTGCACGTCGGGAATGAGCACACCAGCTGGGTGGTCTTGTGTCCTGATTGGATAGATCGATAGCAGTGCAGCCATTGGCTCCCGCTGTTAATCAAATCCAATGACGTTGGTGTCAGGTGTGCGGGGCCGAGTCATACATTCGGCGGCTATGGACGCTGAATGATGGATTCTGGAGCACGCCCGCAGGGTAACCCCCCAGGAGAGCGCTTCTCCTAGGGGGTCACCTGATGTGGAAAGGAGCCGCAAGAGCTGCAGGGGAACCCAGAAGACAAGGTCCATGTGCCTTGTACTCCCTGTTACATACAGTCCAATGTTCATGTATGTGTACATCTATGTGGGATGTGCTCCCAGACATACTGGTGACCCCCGGCGAGTAGTTTGCAAAAACTCTTTCTGTGCCTCTGAATTGGAAGTAGCAATAACAGTAGTAGCAATGTACCTGGTGGCTGTCACGGCTGAATGGTCTAAGGCATGGGTAGGCAACCTTGGCACCACAGCTGTGGTGAATCTACAAATCCCATCATGCCTCTGCCTCTAGGAGTCATGCCTGTGATTGTCAGGGTCTTGCAATGTCTCATGGGACTTATAGTTTCACCACAGCTGGAGGGCCGAGGTTGCCTACCCCTAGTCTAAGGTTATCAGTGGTGTACCCCAAGGTTCAGTGCTGGGACCCTTACTTTTAAATATCTTTATAAATGATATTGGGTCTGGGATTAAAAGTACGATTTCTGTCTTTGCAGATGACACCAAGCTATGCAGTGGAATAACGTCCTTACAGGAGGTCTCCAATTTACGAGCCAACCTCAATGCTCTGTCTAATTGGGCAACTGTGTGGCAAATGAGGTTTCATGTGGATAAATATAAAGTTCTGCACTTGGGGGCTAAGAATATGCATCATACATACTAGGGGGAGTACAACTGGGGGGATCCATAGTGGAGAAGTATCTGGGGGTTCTGGTAGATCATAAGATCAATAATAGCACGCAATGCCAAGCTGCGGTTTCCAAAGTGAGCAAAATCCTTTCTTGTATAAGAGAGATATGGACTCCAGAGAGAGAGAATAGGGATGGGCGAACAGTTTGGCCCAAGCATAAGTTCAGGACGAACTTTGGTTGTTTCGGATGTTCAGGCGAATACCGAACAATATGCGGTGTTCGGTGAGAATTCGAAAGCCATCAGAACACCGTTAAAGTCTATGGGACAAGAACATGAAAAATCAAAAGTGCTCATTTTAAAGGCTTATATGCAAGTTATTGTCATAAAAAGTGTTTGGGGACCCGGGTCCTGCCCCAGGGGACATCAATGCAAATGTTTTTTTTTTTTAAACTGACGGTTTTTTGGGAGCAGTGATTTATTTATTGCTTAAAGTGAATCAATAAAGATGAAATATTCCTTTAAATATCATGCCTGGGGGGTGTCTATAGTATGCCTGTAAAGTGGCACATTTTTCCCATGTTTAGAACAATACCACAGCAAAATGACATTTCTAAAGGAAAAATTGTCATTTAAAACTGATCGCGGCTGTAATGAATTGTCGGTGCCGGCAATATAGATAAAACTCAATGAAAAAAAGAGCATGGGATCCCCCCATCCATTACCAGGCCCTTTGGGTCTGGTATGAATATTAAGGGGAACCCTGAACCAAAATTGAAAAAAAAAAATTACGTGGGGGGTCCCCCTAAAATCCATACCAGGCCCTTCAGTTCTGATATGGAAATTAGGGGAACCCTGTGCCAATTTTTTTAAATAAATGGCATAGGGGTCCCCCCCCAAAATCCATACCAGCCCCTGTTCCGAGTACGCAACCTGACAGGCCACAAGAAAAGAGGGGGGAGAGAGAGCGCCCCCCTCCTGAACCATACCAGCCCAACATGCCCTCAGCATGGGGAAGTCCCCATCAGAGGGGGCGGTTACATCACCGGGTGGCGCCGCCCTCAGTTATATAAGAGCTGTCACAAGCCAAGATGCATCAGACGGCAGGAGCCTCCCATGGAGGTCAGTTTTTTCTTCTTTTTCGATCCGGGCGGCGTGAGAGAAGAAGTTGAATGGACATCGTGGGACATTTTTATTTTTTAATAAAGGACTTGTCCCAAGTAGGGATGGGCTATCTGTTTGAGTCAAACATGAGTTCGACTCGAACATTGGCTGTTCACCCGTTCGCCGAACAGCGAACAATTTGGGGTGTTCGTGGCAAATTCGAAAAGCTGATGAACACCCTTTAAAAGTCTATGGGAGAAATCTAAAGTGCTAATTTTAAAGGTTAATATGCATGGTATTGTAATAAAAAGTGTTTGGGGACCCGGGTCCTGCCCCAGGGGACATGTATCAATGAAAAAAAAAGTTTTAAAAACGCCCGTTTTTTCGGGAGCAGTGATTTTAATAATGCTTAAAGTGAAACAATAAAAGTGAAATATTCCTTTAAATTTCATACCTGGGGGGTGTCTATAGTATGCCTGTAAAGGGGCGCATGTTTCCCGTGTTTATAACAGTCGGAGAGCAAAATAACATTACTGAGTGGGTGACCCCGCTCCCCTCTGATGCAATGCAGGATTCCCATTGCATCAGAGGTGGTCGGGGTCACCCGTGCACGTCACTGGGAAACCCCAGTGTTTCCCCTTGTCAGAAGGGGATGGGGTCACGTGATGGGTGTCCCCGCCCTCAGCTACATAAGAGCTGTCAAGCTGGCGCCGCATCATTGGCTGGGTGCCTCCGGTGGAGGCAGGATCCTGTGCGTGTTCCTCGCTGGAGTCGCTGGAGATCATCCATCGCTGGAGATAGAGAATTGGATTACATCGCTGGAGTAGGAGCATGGATTTATTGGATTACATCGCTGGAATCTCTTTTTTTTTTCTTTTTTCTTTTTTTTTAACAAAAGGACTTGTCCCAAGACGTCTCCTGTGGTCTTTTAACATTTTGACACTTTCTTTTTGTGAAATGGTAGGGGTACAATGTACCCCTTATCAATTCACACAGGGGGGCGGGATCTGGGTATCCCCTTTGTTAAAGGGGGCTTCCAGATTCCGATAAGCCCCCCGCCCGCAGAACCCCACAACCACTGGGCAAAAGTTGTGGGGATGAGGCCCTTGTCCCCATCAACATGGGGACATCCTCCCCATGTTGAGTGCATGTGGCCTGTTATGGTTCAGGGGGGGCGCTCTCTCATCCCCCTCTTTTCCTGCAGCTTGCCAGGTTGCGCGCTCGGATAAGGGTCTGGTGTGGATTTTTGGGGGAACTCCACGCCATTTCTTTTTTAATTTTGGCGCAGAGTTCCCCTTAATATCCATACCAGACCTGAAGGGCCTGGTAATGGAATTTTAGGGGACCCCCACACATTTATTTTTATTTTTCAATGACTTTTATGTGTATTGTCGGGACCGACAATTCATTAATAGCCAGCAGTAGCGCTAGTACTTTTAAATGACTTTTTCCTTTAGAAATGTCATTTTGCTCTCGGACTGTTATAAACATGGGAAACATGCTCTACTTTACAGGCATACTATAGACACCCCCCAGATACGAAATTTAAAGGAATATTTCACTTTTATGGTTTCACTTTAAGCATTATTAAAATCACTGCTCCCGAAAAAATGAATGTTTTTAAAACTTTTTATGACAATAACTTGCATATTAACCTTTAAAATTAGAACTTTTGATTATGCATGTTTGTGTCCCATAGACTTTAAAGGTGTTCGCGTGTTCGAACAAATTTTTTGCCTGTTCGCATGTTCTGGATGTGAACCCAGGGCCGATCCTAGGGTCACAGACGCCTGGGTGCAGAAATATTTCTGGCGCCCCCACGTGGGCGTGGTCATCCTACCAACTCCTCCCCTTTACAAATGTTTCTGTAGCAATGACTCAAACACAGAGATGTTCCCCTAAGAACTCTTTGTTACTCTGGGATCCTCCCATGATCTTTTAACAATAAAGAAAATACAGGAGGAGCAAACACTAATGGGACCTGGAGGGGAGTCTCTCTGATGCACACAGAGGGCTTCTGTTAGAGAATCTGTTAGAAAGAGCCCCCAGGCATAGTACAGGAGATGGTCAGAGACTGCAGACATGTTACAAGAGATGGTCAGAGACTGCAGACATGGTACAGGAGATGGTCAGAGACTGCAGACATAATACAGGAGATGGTCAGAGACTGCAGACATAATACAGAAGTTGGTCAGAGACTGCAGACATAATACAGGAGATGGTCAGAGACTGCAGACATATTACAGGAGATGGTCAGAGACTGCAGACATGATACAGGAGATGGTCAGAGACTGCAGACATACTACAGGAGATGGTCAGAGACTGCAGACATATTACAGGAGATGGTCAGAGACTGCATATATAGTACAAGAGATGGTCGGAGACTGCAGATATGATACAAGTGATGATCAGAGACTGCAGACATAATACAGGAGATGGTCAGAGACTGCAGACATAATACAGAAGTTGGTCAGAGACTGCAGACATAATACAGAAGTTGGTCAGAGACTGCAGACATACTACAGGAGATGGTCAGAGACTGCAGACATACTACGGGAGATGGTCAGAGACTGCAGACATAATACAGGAGATGGTCAGAGACTGCAGACATACTACAGGAGACGGTCAGAGACTGAAATCATAGTATAGAGTACAGGAGATGTTTAGACTGCAGACATAATACAGAAGATGGTCAGAGACTGCAGACATGTTACAAGTGATGGTCAGAGACTGCAGACATGGTACAGGAGATGGTCAGAGACTGCAGACATGGTACAGGAGATGGTTAGAGACGGCAGACATAATACAGGAGATGGTCAGAGACTGCAGACATACTACAGGAGATGGTCAGAGATGGCAGACATAATACAGGAGATGGTCAGAGACTGCAGACATGTTACAAGAGATGGTCAGAGACTGCAGACATGTTACAAAAGATGGTCAGAGACTGCAGACATGTTACAAGAGATGGTCAGAGAATGCGGACATATTACAGGAGATGGTCAGAGACTGGAGATATAATACAAAGGATGGTCAGAGACTGCAGACATAGTACAGGAGATGGTCAGAGACTGGAGATATAATATAGGAGAAGATCAGAGACTGCAGACATACTACAGCAGATGGTCAGAGACTGCAGACATACTACAGGAGATGGTCAAAGACTGCAGACATACTACAGGAGACGGTCAGAGACTGCAGACATACTACAGGAGACGGTCAGAGACTGAAGACATGGTACAGAAGATGGTCAGAGACTGCAGATATGATACAAGAGATGGTCAGAGACTGCAGACATGTTACAAGAGATTGTCAGAGACTGCAGTTCCTATGGACGTTAGTAAATAATGGCCGATCAGCCCTCTCACCTGACCCAGCGATACAGCAACAAAGGCTCCTCTGATCAGGAGTCAGCTCACTCTGAATTGGCCGTGGCGACTCCACTGGGTATAGTCCAGATCTGTACTCTGGCAATGACTCCATTCCTTTCTCTGCCAGGGATGGCGCTAGGCTGTGTGGCTTTCTCTCATGAGTCGCAGGTCAGCGGGGTTCTCTCTCTGATGGTGTTTCCTCAGCACTGTCCTTTCCATCTGGAGTCCTGGGTGCACTTCCCTGAAAGCTTTCCCAGGCTCCTGTCTCTCTCTCTTGCATTCAGCTGAGCATGCTGTGTGGGCTGCAGTTTCTGTGTTACAGTGGGGCTGCCAGTCCTCGGGACTATATGTCCCACAATCCTCTTCTTTGCTCCTTTTTTTTTCTTCCCTGGCTGATATGAAGGCGGGGGGAAGAAACATAGTGCGCCGCTCACTAGTACAGCAGCGCACACGAGGAGGAGAGGGAGAGGGGAAACAAGAGCCCGCAGATGTAGTGTTGTCACTAGGGTTGGTGTAACCCGGTGCGGTAAAACATGGTATCACCCCCTCTACCAACTATAGTCGCCCCTCAGTACAGACCCCCCTCCACCAAGTATAGACCCCCTCCGTCAGTGCAGACCCCCCACTAAGTATAAACCCCTCCCTCAGTATAGACCCCCCCAGGACAAAATACCCCCCTTTATCAGAAAAGACCCCCCTCAGGACAAACCACCCCCCCTCCATTAGTACAGACCCCCCTCAGGATAAACCACCCCCTCCATTAGTACAGAATCACCCCTCTCCATTAGTACAGAACCCCCCAGAACAAACCACCCCCCTCCATTAGTACAGACCCCCCAGAACAAACCACCCCCCTCCATTAGTACAGACCCACCAGAACAAACCACCCCCCTCCATTAGTACAGACCCCCCCCAGGACAATTCACCCCCTCCATTAGTACAGACCCCCCCACGACAAACCACACCCCTACATTAGTACAGACCCCCCCTCAGGACAAACCACCCCCCTACATTAGTACAGACCCCCCCAGAACAAACCACCCCCCTACATTACTACAGACCCCCCAAAACAAACCACCCCCCTCCGTTAGTACAGACCCCCCATGACAAATCACCTCCCTCCATTAGTACAGACCCCCAGGACAAACCACCCCCCTCCATGAGTACAGACCCCCAGGACAAACCACCCCCCCTCCATTAGTTTAGACCCCCCAGGACAAATCACCCCCTCCATTAGTTCAGACCCCCCAGGACAAATCACCCCCTTTACATTAGTATAGACCCCCCAGGACAAACCACCCCCTCTACATTAGTATAGACCCCCCAGGACAAACCACCCCCCTACATTAGTACAGACCCCCCAGGACAAACCACCCCCCTACATTAGTACAGACCCCCCAGGACAAACCACCCCCCTCCATTAGTTTAGACCCCCAGGACAAATTACCCCCTACATTAGTATAGACCCCAGGACAAATCACCCCTCTACATTAGTACAGAACCCCCCTTCATTAGTTTAGACCGCCAGGACAAATCACCTCCCTACATTAGTACAGACCCCCCAGGACAAAAAAAACCCTACATTAGTACAGACCCCCCCTCCATTAGGCTATTAAAAAACACCCGGGTGGCAGCTGGAGAGGAGAGGATGGTGTGCAGCCGCGCCGCCTGGGGTGGAGAACAGAGAGTGCCAGGCTTGGGCAGCAGGTGGGAGTTACACACAGGATTAGAAGTGGAACACGTGACGTCACTGCGCGGCTGCGGCTGGTCTCTTTCTGAACACAGAGACAGCCGCTCCGGTCTTCAACTGTTCGCTCTCCTCCTCTGACAGGAGGAGGGGGGGATGGGCACAGCGGCAGCGGTGGCAGTGACCGGCGGAGAGAGCCGCCTACGGACAAGAGGAGGAGGAGGAGGAGGGAGGGGAGCACTCTGGCGCTTCAGCGCCCCCACCTCTGTGGCTCCTGGGTGCACTGCACCCCGTGCACCCTGGCCAGGATCGGCCCTTTAAAAGTCTATGGGAGAAATCTAAAGTGCTAATTTTAAAGGTTAATATGCATGGTATTGTAATAAAAAGTTTTTAGGGACCCGGGTCCTACCCCAGGGGACATGTATCAATGAAAAAAAAAGTTTTAAAAATGCCCGTTTTTTCGGGAGCAGTGATTTTAATAATGCTTAAAGTGAAACAATAAAAGTGAAATATTCCTTTAAATTTCATACCTGGGGGGTGTCTATACTATGCCTGTAAAGTAGCGTATGTTTCCTGTGTTTATAACAGTCGGAGAGCAAAATGACATTACTGAGTGGGTGACCCCGCTCCCCTCTGATGCAATGCAGGATTCCCATTGCATCAGAGGTGGTCGGGGTCACCCGTGCACGTCACTGGGAAACCCCGGTGTTTCCCCTTGTCAGAAGGGGATGGGGTCACGTGATGGGTGTCCCCGCCCTCAGCTACATAAGAGCTGTCAAGCTGGCGCATCATTGGCTGGGTGCCTCCGGTGGAGGCAGGATCCTGTGCGTGTTCCTCGCTGGAGTCGCTGGAGATCATCCATCGCTGGAGATAGAGAATTGGATTACATCGCTGGAGTAGGAGCATGGATTTATTGGATTACATCGCTGGAATCTCTTTTTTATTTTTATTTTTTATTTTTAACGAAAGGACTTGTCCCAAGACGTCTCCTGTGGTTTTTTTAACATTTTGACACTTTCTTTTTGTGAAATGGTAGGGGTACAATGTACCCCTTATCAATTCACACAGGGGGCGGGATCTGGGTATCCCCTTTGTTAAAGGGGGCTTCCAGATTCCGATAAGCCCCCCGCCCGCAGAACCCCACAACCAAAAGTTGTGGGGATGAGGCCCTTGTCCCCATCAACATGGGCACATCCTCCCCATGTTGAGTGCATGTGGCCTGGTACGGTTCAGGGGGGGCGCTCTCTCATCCCCTCTCTTTCCCTGCGGCTTGCCAGGTTGCGTGCTCGGATAAGGGTGTGGTGTGGATTTTTGGGGGAACTCCACGCCATTTCTTTTTTAATTTTGGCGCAGAGTTCCCCTTAATATCCATACCAGACCTGAAGGGCCTGGTAATGGAATTTTAGGGGACCCCCACACATTTATTTTTATTTTTCAATGACTTTTATGTGTATTGTGGGGACTGACAATTCATTAATAGCCAGCAGTAGCGCTAGTACTTTTAAATGACTTTTTTCCTTTAGAAATGTCATTTTGCTCTCGGACTGTTATAAACACGGGAAACATGCTCTACTTTACAGGCATACTATAGACACCCCCCAGGTACGAAATTTAAAGGAATATTTCACTTTTATGGTTTCACTTTAAGCATTATTAAAATCACTGCTCCTGAAAAAATGAACGTTTTTAAAACTTTTTATGACAATAACTTGCATATTAACCTTTAAAATTAGAACTTTTGATTATGCATGTTTGTGTCCCATAGACTTTAAAGGTGTTTGCGTGTTCGAACAAATTTTTTGCCTGTTCGCATGTTCTGGATGTGAACCGAACAGGCGGTGTT
Source organism: Lithobates septentrionalis (assembly GCA_037952835.1). Lineage (NCBI taxonomy): Eukaryota > Metazoa > Chordata > Amphibia > Anura > Ranidae > Lithobates > Lithobates septentrionalis. The sequence goes on from JBBDGP010003041.1 coordinate 204,612, forward strand.
CGGCCCATCCCTAGTCCCAAGCTGTGTTTTGTCGTTTTTTACATTACTGACACTTTGTTTGTAAAATGGTAGGGGTACTTGTACCCATTATCATTTCACACAGGGGGGAGGCCGGGATCTGGGGGTCCCCTTGTTAACCACTTCAATACAGGGCATTTATACACCCTTCCTTCCCAAACCAATTTTTAGCTTTCAGCACACTTTGAATGACAATTACTCAGTCATGCAACACTGTACCCAAACAAATTTTTTTACAATTTTTTTCATACAAATAGAGGTTTCTTTTGGTGGCATTTAATCACCACTGGGTTTTTATTTTTTCCTGACATAAGTGAAAAGAAAGCAAAAATTTTGAAAAAACCCCACTTTTATTAGTTTCTATGATAAATTTTTGCAAAGTCATTTTTGTTCATAAATTTGGGCCAAAGTTTATACTGCTACATCTCTTTGGAAAAATAACCCAGATTACTGAATAATAGTTAGTCTTTGTGAAAGTTATAGAGTCTACAAGCTATAGTGCAAATCATTGAAAATTGATCACATCTGATCACACCTGATGCACTGATGGCCTATCTCATTTGTTGAGGCTCTGAAATGTCAGAAAAGTACAAATACCCCCCAAATGACCCCTTTTTGAAAAGTAGACAGTCAAAGGTATTTAGTAAGAGGCATGGTGAGTTTTTTGAAGTTGTAATTTTTCCCACAATTCTTGGGAAAATGTTATTTCTCACACACAGCATATGCATACTTCCAATTACATCCCAAAATATATTCTGCTACTCCTCCTGAGTATGGCAATACCACATGTGTGGGACTTTTACACAGTCTGGCCACACAGAGAGGTCCAACATGCAGGGAGCACCTTCAGGGGTTCTAGGAGCATAAATTACACCTCTATTTTCCTAACGACCTACTACATTTGTGAAGTCCCTGGAGCACCAGGACAGTGGAATTGCCCACAAAATGACCCCATTTTGGAAAGCAAACACCCCAACGTCTATTCTATGAGGCATAATGAGTCTTTTGAACGGTTAATTTTTTTTACACAAGTCTTCAGAAAACGTGGAAAGAAAATGAAAAATGAAAATCTTTTTTTTCTTTTTTTCTTTTTTTTTACACAAAGTTGTCAATTTATAAGATATTTCTAACACATAGCATGCATATAGCAAAAATTACACCCCAAAACACATTATGCTACTACTCCTGAGTATTGTAGCACCACATGTGTGAGACTTTTACACAGCCTGAAAGAAGAAAATATTACAGCGCACACATGCAAAACAGACATTTACCTCCAGCAAGGCTAGTTTAAAACACCTAAACATTTTCAAAAAACATTATCAAAAATATGAGGATTTGGTCACACCATATTGCTATATGGTGCTAAGCCCACTTACTGCATCAAAGTACCCCATGATCAGTGGGTCCTACACTATCCATGGAGTGGGAGATCCTGCATCTCCAAACCATGAGAGCATTACACTCTTCTAAATGGGAGAATCATGAGGTCTCCACCCATGACACAAGTGGACACTAATGAGAGGTACTGATGAGGGAGTGGGGTGCTCCTCGCCCAAAGGGATTTGGTCAGAATCCATACAATATACAAACAAGATATTTGGGGGGCACACCCTAAAAGATGCATTAAAGATGGTGCAGCCATAAGACCATACAATAGAAGAAAATATTACAGCGCACACATGCAAAAAAGACATTTAACTCCAGCAAGGCTAGTTTAAAACACAAACATTTTCAAAAAACATTATCAAAAATATGGGGATTTGGTCACACCATATTGCTATATGGTGCTAAGCCCACTTACTGCGTCAAAGTACCCCATGATCAGTGGGTCCTACACTGTCCATAGACTGGGAGATTGTCACGTCAATACTCACCGAGGCCGAGATGCCGAGAGTGGCTCGCCCTTACGACCATGCGCACCCGAACCCCCGAGGGTGAGACAGGGGATCGGAAGCACGCGGAGGCACGGGTTTCCGGTAGTAGCTGTGAGAAGGCTCAGGATCACTTGGGTGGTGGAAAGCCTCCTGGCAGGGCCGTGCAGGACCGGTGTGCCTAGTAGTGCAGGGAACAAAGGTTAAGAGTTATTCAACAGACAAATAGGAAGTACTTATGACTGTGGAGATCAGGGGGTGTCAGCCCAGCGGAGAGAATGGTTGTATACACAGGCAGAGGTATCCGGCAGACAAGAGAGTGGACGTTTGACAGGCAGAGATCAGGGTATCCGGCAGACAAGAGAGTGATCCTTTAAACAGGCAGAGGGTCAGGGTATCCAGCAGACAAGAGAGTGGACGTTTGACAGGCAGAGATCAGGGTATCCGGCAGACAAGAGAGTGATCCTTTAAACAGGCAGAGGGTCAGGGTATCCAGCAGACAAGAGAGTGGTCGTTTAAACAGGCAGAGGGTCAGGAACCAGGAACAAGCACAACGCAGGGTACAGCTGACGACAAACCAGCAACCCGACTGGGTGCTGGCGTCGTCTCAAGTAGCCTCCCGGTGAGTGCGTCAGCGTGACGCGCTACCGGGCACCCGCATGGGCGACGGCGCGCACACGTGGACCCCCGTGCACCCGCACGCACCGCACCATCAGGCCACGAACGGGTGCACGTCTCAACAACAGCCCACTGCGCATGCGCCCCGCAGCCCGGCGAACGGAGGCGACTTGTCCTTCGTGACAGTGCCCCCCTCCTAAGGGCAGACACTGGACGCCCAGGCTAGACATCAACTCCGGATGGTTTCGATGAAAGGTTTGAATTAAGCGAGGAGCATGTAGATTCTTCACAGGCTCCCAAGAATTGTCCTCAGGTGGGTATCCTTTCCATTGGATCAGGTACTGTAGCTGCCTGCCCTTCTTTCTACAACCCAGGATAGCCTCCACCTCAAACTCGTTCTCCACATCCACCCTGATTGGTGGGGGGAGGAACCTCTCCTCTTTCTGGAAAAGGACTGGACACAACAGGCTTCAACAGAGATACGTGGAAGACAGGATGGATCTTGTACGTTTTAGGCAGAACTAGCTCCATGGCCACAGGATTGATGATCCTTTTGATAGGAAAAGGGCCAATGAATTTAGGTCCCAATTTTTGGGATGGCAACTGTAGCTTGAGGTTAGAGGTGGACAACCAAACTTCTTCCCCTATATTAAATGTTGGGTTTTCCTTCCTACCTCGGTCATACTGCTCCTTGTAGGCCTTTTGAGCTTTTTGTAACATGTTTTGGATTTCTTGGAAGTTAGTTTGCAAAGATGTTATTCTGTCCTGCACTGCAGGGACTGTTATTTCGGGAATGTCCTTAGTCAGAAACGTGGGATGGAATCCGCAGTTGGCCCAGAAGGGCGTTTGGTTGGTAGCCGCGTGAACTGAGTTGTTATACGCAAACTCTGCGTATGGAAGAAGTTTTGCCCAATTATCCTGGGATCCCGAACAGAAGCAACGGAGGTATTGCTCTAAGGTTTGATTTGTTCTCTCCGTTTGGCCGTTGCTCTGAGGGTGGTAGGCTGACGAGAGGCACACTTTAATATCCAGGGCTTTACAGAGTTCCTTCCAGAATTTGGACGTGAATTGCACGCCTCTATCAGACACTATACTCCTTGGTACACCGTGAAGTCTTATGACCTCTTTCAGGAAAATATTAGCTGTCTCTACTGCGGAAGGAGTACCTTCCATAGGCAAAAAGTGGGCCATCTTGGATAGACGGTCGACCACAACAAAAATAGTAGTGTAGCCTTCTGAGGCCGGGAGGTCCACGATGAAATCTACAGATACGTCGGACCACGGTCGTTCTGGAATAGGTAGTGGTTTTAAGTAGGGATGAGCCGAACACCCCCCTGTTCGGTTCGCACCATAACATGCTAACAGGAAAAAAATTCGTTCGAACACGCGAACACCGTTAAAGTCTATGGGACACGAACATGAATAATCAAAAGTGCTAATTTTAAAGGCTAATATGCAAGTTATTGTCAATAAAAGTGTTTGGGGACCTGGGTCCTGCCCCAGGGGACATGGATCAATGCAAAAAAAAGTTTTAAAAACGGCCGTTTTTTCAGGAGCAGTGATTTTAATAATGCTTGAAGTCAAACAATAAAAGTGTAATATCCCTTTAAATTTCGTACCTGGGGGGTGTCTATAGTATGCCTGTAAAGGGGCGCATGTTTCCCGTGTTTAGAACAGTCTGACAGCAAAATGACATTTTGAAGGAAAAAACTCATTTAAAACTACCGCGGCTATTGCATTGCCGACAATACACATAGAAGTTCATTGATAAAAACGGCATGGGAATTCCCCACAGGGCAACCCCGAACCAAAATTAAAAAAAAAAATGATGTGGGAGTCCCCCTAAATTCCATACAAGGCCCTTCAGGTCTGGTATGGATATTAAGGGGAACCCCAGCCAAAATTTAAAAAAAAAATTGACGTGGGGTTCCCCCTAAATTCCATACCAGACCCTTCAGGTCTGGTATGGATTTTAAGGGGAACCCCGCGCCCCAAAAAAAAAAAAAACGGCGTGGGGTCCCCCTAGAAATCCATACCAGACCCTTATCCGAGCACGCAACCTGGCAGGCCGCAGGAAAAGAGGGGGGGACGAGAGTGCGCCCCCCCCCCTCCTGAACCATACCAGGCCACATGCCCTCAACATTGGGAGGGTGCTTTGGGGTAGCCCCCCAAAGCACCTTGTCCCCATGTTGATGAAGACAAGGGCCTCATCCCCACAACCGTGGCCGGTGGTTGTGGGGGTCTGCGGGCGGGGGGCTTATCGGAATCTGGAAGCCCCCTTTAACAAGGGGACCCCCAGATCCCGGCCCCCCCCCTGTGTGAAATGGTAAGGGGGTACTTACCCCTACCATTTCACTAAAAAACTGTCAAAAATGTTAAAAATGACAAGAGACAGTTTTTGACAATTCCTTTATTTAAATGCTTCTTCTTTCTTCCTTCATCTTCTTCTTCTTCTGGTTCTTCTGGCTCTTCTGGTTCTTCCTCCGGCGTTCTCGTCCAGCATCTCCTCCGCGGCGTCTTCTATCTTCTTCTCCTCGGGCCGCTCCGCTCCCATGGCATGAGGGGGGAGGCTCCCGCTCTTCTCTTCATCTTCTTCTTCATCTTCATCTTCTTCTTCATCTTCTTCTTCTTCTCTTCTTCATCTCTTCTTCCTTCTTCATTTCTTCTGCGGGCCGCTCCGCATCCATGCATGGAGGGAGGCTCCCGCTGTGTGACGGCGTCTCTTCGTCTGACGGTTCTTAAATAACGGGGGGCGGGGCCTACCGGTGACCCCGCCCCCCTCTGACGCACGGGACATGACGGGACTTCCCTGTGGCATTCCCCGTGACGTCACAGGGAAGTCCCGTCAATTCACCGTGCGTCAGAGGGGGGCGGGGTCACCGGATGGCCCCGCCCCCCGTTATTTAAGAACCGTCAGACGAAGAGACGCCGTCACACAGCGGGAGCCTCCCTCCATGCATGGATGCGGAGCGGCCCGCAGAAGAAATGAAGAAGGAAGAAGAGATGAAGAAGAGAAGAAGAAGAAGAAGAAGAAGAAGATGAAGAAGAAGATGAAGATGAAGAAGAAGATGAAGAGAAGAGCGGGAGCCTCCCCCCTCATGCCATGGGTGCGGAGCGGCCCGAGGAGAAGAAGATAGAAGACGCCGCGGAGGAGATGCTGGACGAGAACGCCGGAGGAAGAACCAGAAGAGCCAGAAGAACCAGAAGAAGAAGAAGATGAAGGAAGAAAGAAGAAGCATTTAAATAAAGGAATTGTCAAAAACTGTCTCTTGTCATTTTTAACATTTTTGACAGTTTTTTAGTGAAATGGTAGGGGTAGGTACCCCCTTACCATTTCACACAGGGGGGGGCCGGGATCTGGGGGTCCCCTTGTTAAAGGGGGCTTCCAGATTCCGATAAGCCCCCCGCCCGCAGACCCCCACAACCACCGGCCACGGTTGTGGGGATGAGGCCCTTGTCTTCATCAACATGGGGACAAGGTGTTTTGGGGGGCTACCCCAAAGCACCCTCCCAATGTTGAGGGCATGTGGCCTGGTACGGTTCAGGAGGGGGGGGGGGCCGCACTCTCGTCCCCCCCTCTTTTCCTGCGGCCTGCCAGGTTGCGTGCTCGGATAAGGGTCTGGTATGGATTATTAGGGGGACCCCACGCCGTTTTTTTTTTTTTTTTTTGGCGCGGGGTTCCCCTTAAAATCCATACCAGACCTGAAGGGTCTGGTATGGAATTTAGGGGGAACCCCACGTCAATTTTTTTTTTAAATTTTGGCTGGGGTTCCCCTTAATATCCATACCAGACCTGAAGGGCCTTGTATGGAATTTAGGGGGACCCCCACATCATTTTTTTTTTATTATTTTGGTTCGGGGTTGCCCTGTGGGGAATTCCCATGCCGTTTTTATCAATGAACTTCTATGTGTATTGTCGGCAATGCAATAGCCGCGGGTAGTTTTAAATGAGTTTTTTCCTTCCAAATGTCATTTTGCTGTCAGACTGTTCTAAACACAGGAAACATGCGCCCCTTTACAGGCATACTATAGACACCCCCCAGGTACGAAATTTAAAGGGATATTACACTTTTATTGTTTGACTTTAAGCATTAATAAAATCACTGCTCCTGAAAAAACGTCCGTTTTTAAAACTTTTTTTTGCATTGATCCATGTCCCCTGGGGCAGGACCCGGGTCCCCAAACACTTTTTATGACAATAACTTGCATATAAGCCTTTAAAATTAGCACTTTTGATTTCTCCCATAGACTTTTAAAGGGTGTTCCGCGGCATTCGAATTTGCCGCGAACACCCCAAATTGTTCGCTGTTCGGCGAACTTGCGAACAGCCAATGTTCGAGTAGAACATGAGTTCGACTCGAACTCGAAGCTCATCCCTAGTTTTAAGTAAACCCCAGGATCTGGTGTTTTGGCCCTTGTTACGTTGACACAGGGGACAAGAGGCCACATACTCCCTGCAATCCCGTCTCCAACCCGGCCACCAAAAGGAGCGAGAGATCAGGTCAGCTGTCTTCCTAACCCCGAAGTGGCCGGCCAATTTATGGTCGTGGCACATCTTGAGGGCTATTAACCGAGTTTGTTGAGGTACAAAAATTTTGCCCCGGATCCAAAAGAGACCTCCGTCTTTCCTCAGGGATTGTACCTCCGGGTCCGTACATGTATTGGACGACATCTTGATGGAGGACACTATGTCTGTCTGTGTCAACCCAAGGAAATTTTGAGGTGCAAGAATTGTGCTTGGTTCCGAAGTCTGGAGGTTTGCTGAGAACATCCGGGAAAGGGCGTCTGCCTTCCCATTCTTTATGCCAGGTCTGTAAGAGATGTGGAAATTGAAGCGTGAAAAGAATAAGGCCCAACGAGCTTGTTTGGGTTTGAGGCGTTTTGCTGTTCGGAGGTATTCAAGGTTCTTGTGATCTGTGAAGATCATCACTGGATGGAGTGCCCCCTCAAGTAAGTACCTCCATTCCTCCAGGGCAAATTTTATGGCCAGCAGCACCCGGTCACCTACATCCTAATTTAATTCTGCCGCACTGAGTTTCCGGGAAGCGAATGCAACTGGATGTAAGATGGCTTTAGGTCCTTGTCTTTGAGAAAGGATTGCTCCTGTGGCTATTTCTGATGCATCCAATTCTAGTACGAACGGTTGAGAAGGATCAGGATGCCGGAGAATGGGAGCGGAACTGAACAGATCCTTTAGTTTCATGAAAGCTTCCTGTGCTGCTTGGGACCACTGGAATGAGCCATGCCGGCGGGTTAATTGAGTGATGGGTGCCACTATGGTGGAGAATCCAACAATGAATTTCTGGTAAAAGTTAGCGAATCCTATAAATCGTTGGACCCCCTTTTTGTCAGATGGAGCTGGCCACTACTGAATAGCCAGTATCTTTTGGGGATCCATCTCCACCCCATTTGCCGAAATGATGAACCCCAAGAATTGCACGACTGATTTTTCAAACTCACACTTCTCCATTTTTAGGTAGAGTTTGTGTTGTTTCAGAATGGCCAGAACTGTCCTGACGTGACCCCTGTGAAGTTCAAGTGTAGAAGAGAAAATTAGGATATCATCCAAGTAGACCACAAGAAAATCATCTAGGTATTTGCGGAAAATGTCGTTCACCAGGTGTTGAAAAGTGGCCGGAGCATTACAAAGCCCGAAGGGCATCACCAAGTATTCGAAATGCCCGAACCTGGATCTGAAGGCCGTCTTCCATTCGTCTCCGGCCCTAATTCTGATAAGGTTGTATGCCCCCCAGAGATCTAATTTGGAAAAGACTCTGGCTGACCGAAAACGTTGGAACAACTCTGGGATGAGCGGTAATGGGTACCGATTCTTGATGGTGATGTTATTTAACTGCCGGTAATCCACACAGGGCCTAAGGGAACCGTCCTTCTTCCCGACAAAGAATATACCCGATCCGGCAGGTGAAGATGAGGGACGGATGAACCCCTTTTCCAGATTCTCGTCAATATATTGTTTGAGAGCCTCCAGCTCCGTTTCTGAAAGAGGAAATATGCGACCAAAAGGAATCTCTGATCCTGGCAATAGATCGATTGGGCAGTCGTACGGTCGATGTGGTGGGAGGCAATCGGCCATTTGTTTGCTGAAGACCTCCTGGAATTCATGATACTCCTGAGGGACATGTTGGAGGTTGACTGAAGGAGCTGAGATCGTAGCACAGATCTTGGGTTTCAAAGGGCGGCAGTGTTGAGAACAGTAAGAAGAGGGAAATGAGACCACCTTAGAACTCCATTGAATCAAAGGATCATGGGCCTGTAGCCAGAGTAGGCCTAAAATGACTGGGAACATGGGAGAATGAATAAGGTCCAGGCATAGGAGCTCTTGGTGACCCGAATCAGTAGTCTCTAGAATAGGTCGATTCTCTTGGGTGATTGGACCTGAGCTGGGAAGGGACCCATCAGCCAAGTGAACCTGTAGGTGTTGAGTTTTGGTTTGTAAGGCCACATGCAGGTGCCGGGCCAGGGCAGCGTCCATAAAGCAGCTACACGCACCCGAATCAATGATCGCCGGCAGGCGGGACTCCCCTTCCGGTAGCTGTAACGAGATAAACAACATGATGTAAGATTTAGAGGTATTGTTATCTTGATAAGTCATTGTTTTGTGCTGAAAGAACTTACTAGGCCTTATCGGGCAGTTGCGCAGGAAGTGACCGGCTCCCCCGCAATAGAGACACAAGTTGGATTGCCGTCTACGTTGTCTCTCTTCTGAGGTTAGTGGTGGCCGTACCAAACCAAGCTGCATAGGTTCAGAATCGGGAAGAGTAGTAGGCCCAGCTGTTATAGGTGATGATATTGGAATGGGTTGGAGTCTTGAGGCCGTCCACGCAGGGCGGGGGGGTTTTGGAATCATTCTGACCGACGTTCCCGCAAGCGTCTATCTAATTTGGTGGCTGCCTGAATTAACTCCTCCAAAGGTGCGGGAGTTTCCATCCTGGCCAACTCATCCTTGAGGAGCTCCGACAGGCCTTGGCGGTACTGATAGCGTAAGGCTGGCTCATTCCAGTTAGTGTCGGCCGCCCATTTACGGAATTCTATGTAATCCTCAATTGGTCTCCTTCCCTGAACTAGGTGGTGCAGGATAGCTTCGGCGGTAGCCATACGTTGTGGGTCATCATAAAGCTGTGACATACTTTCGAAGAACGTGTCGATAGTATTAAGCACCTGACTCCCTGATTCCATCAGACCGTGAGCCCAAGCCTGAGGTTCTTCTGACAGCAAAGAAATTGCAAATCCCACCTTGACCACTTCTGATGCGAAGGTTCGGGGTTGCAGAGCAAAGTAGAGGGTGCATGCATTCTTAAAAGCTCTGAACTTTTTACGGTCCCCTGAGAACCGTTCCGGTGTGGGGACCCTAGGTTCCGGAAGTGCCATTACGACTGTAGGACTGGCAGCAGCCTGAGGAAGCGGGCCTTCATTACTAGGTGCGGGAGCTGCGGCGGCAGAAGGGAGTGGCCCCGTCAGTTGCTGGAGACGGCTATCGATTTGCGTGTATCCCTCCTGTAGCCTCTGCACTGAATCTGCCAGGGTGGAGACCTGTTGGCATAGGATCTCCAAGGGAGAGTGCGCTCTGTCAGCCTCGGACATCTGGCTGGTTTGTACTGTCACGTCAATACTCACCGAGGCCGAGATGCCGAGAGTGGCTCGCCCTTACGACCATGCGCACCCGAACCCCCGAGGGTGAGACAGGGGATCGGAAGCACGCGGAGCCACGGGTTTCCGGTAGTAGCTGTGAGAAGGCTCAGGATCACTTGGGTGGTGGAAAGCCTCCTGGCGGAGCCATGCAGGACCGGTGTGCCTAGTAGTGCAGGGAACAAAGGTTAAGAGTTATTCAACAGACAAATAGGTAGTCCTTATGACTGTGGAGATCAGGGGGTGTCAGCCCAGCGGAGAGAATACACAGGCAGAGGTCAGGGTATCCGGCAGACAAGAGAGTGGACGTTTGACAGGCAGAGATCAGGGTATCCGGCAGACAAGAGAGTGATCCTTTAAACAGGCAGAGGGTCAGGGTATCCAGCAGACAAGAGAGTGGTCGTTTAAACAGGCAGAGGGTCAGGGTATCCAGCAGACAAGAGAGTGGACGTTTGACAGGCAGAGATCAGGGTATCCGGCAGACAAGAGAGTGATCCTTTAAACAGGCAGAGGGTCAGGAACCAGGAACAAGCACAACGCAGGGTACAGCTGACGACAAACCAGCAACCCGACTGGGTGCTGGTGTCGTCTCAAGTAGCCTCCCGGTGAGCGCGTCAGCGTGACGCGCTACCGGGCACCCGCAGGGGCGACATCGCGCACACGCAGACCGCTGTGCACCCGCGCGCGCCGCACCATCAGGCCGCGAACGGGTGCACGTCTCAACAACAGCCCACTGCGCAAGGTACTTGATGAGGGAGTGGGGTGCTCCTCGCCCAAAGGGATTTTACACAGCCTGGCCACATACAGAGGCCCAACATTAAAGTAGTACTTTCGGGCGGTCTAGGAGCATAAATTACACATCTCATTTCATTCCTACTTATCACACTTTTGAAGGTCTTGGAGCACCAGGATGATAGAATTACCCACAAAATCACCCCATTTTGAAAAGCAAACACCCCAACGTATATTCTATGAGGCATAGGCTGCAGATAGGTTCTTGGGTACTCCGATGGGCTGCAGATAGGTACTTGGGTACTCTGATGGGCTGCAGATAGGTACTTGGGTACTCTGATGGGCTGGAGACAGGTACTCTGTTACTCTGATGGGCTGGTGACAGGTACTCGGGTACTCCGATGGGTTGGTGACAGGTACTCGGGTACTCTGATGGGCTGGTGATAGGTACTCGGGTACTCTGATGGCCTGATGACAGGTACTCGGTTACTCAGATGGGCTGTGACAAGTACTCAGGTACTCAGATGGACTGTGACAGGTGCTCAGGTACTCAGATGAACTGTGACAGGTACTCGGGTACTCAGATGGGCTGTGACAGGTACTCAGGTACTCAGATGGGCTGTGACAGGTACTCAAGTACTCGGGTACTCAGATGGACTGTGACAGGTACTCGGGTACTCAGATGAACTGTGACAGGTACTCAGGTACTCGGGTACTCAGATGAGCTGTGACAGGTACTCAAGTACTCGGGTACTCAGATGAACTGTGACAGGTACTCAGGTACTCAGATGGGCTGTGACAGGTACTCAGGTATCCGGGTACTCAGATGGACTGTGACAGGTACTCGGGTACTCAGATGAACTGTGACAGGTACTCAGGTACTCAGATGGGCTGTGACAGGTACTCAGGTACTCAGATGAACTGTGACAGGTACTCAGGTACTCGGGTACTCAGATGAACTGTGACAGGTACTTGGGTACTCAGAAGGGCTGTGACAGGTACTTGAGTACTCGGTTACTTTGATGGGTAGTGACAGGTACTTTGATGGTTGGTGACAGGTACTTTGATGGGTCATGACAGGTACTTTGATGGGTGGTGACAGGTACTTTGATGGTTTGTGACAGGTACTTTGATGGGTGGTGACAGGTACTTTGATGGGTGGTGACAGGTACTTTGATGGCTGGTGACAGGTACTTTGATGGCTGGTGACACTTTGATGGCTGGTGACAGGTACTTTGATGGCTGGTGACAGGTCCTCTTTATTAGGGGCAATCAGTGTAGTTGGTGTACACTACAGCGGTAACAAGATGTTACTGCAATCTCCTTCTCACACACAGATGAACTGTGACAGGTACTCAGGTACTCGGGTACTCAGATGAACTGTGACAGGTACTTGGGTACTCAGAAGGGCTGTGACAGGTACTTGAGTACTCGGTTACTTTGATGGGTAGTGACAGGTACTTTGATGGGTCATGACAGGTACTTTGATGGGTCATGACAGGTACTTTGATGGCTGGTGACAGGTACTTTGATGGCTGGTGACACTTTGATGGCTGGTGACAGGTACTTTGATGGCTGGTGACAGGTCCTCTTTATTAGGGGCAATCAGTGTGGTTGGTGTACACTACAGCGGTAACAAGATGTTACTGCAATCTCCTTCTCACACACAATTTGTGTGTGAGGAGGAGGAGAACCCAGTAACATCTCGTTACAGCGGTTTGTTGACATTCTGTGACCGACCATGATTGGACACAGCCGGTCACATGGTAAAGAACCAAGCTCTTTACTGCGACCGGGGTTGGGCTGTGTCAGGATGACAAGCCTTGTCCCCAATCGCCGATCTGCATGCGCCCAAGGGGCGCGCACGAGCCCCGTGTATGTAGACAGTACATGTGACCGGCTGTGATTGGACACAGCCGGTCACGTGGTAAAGAGCCATTCTTTATTGGCTATTTACACGGATCTGGGATAGGCTGTGTCCGAGGGACACACCTCATCCACGATTGCCACACTGCGGGCCCCCAGGGGCCTGCAGGAGTGGCGAGAAGCTAAGGATGTCATATGACGCCCGTCCAGGATGGGAGATCCCATCTGTGGACGTCATATGACTATAGCCCGGTATTGAAGTGGTTAAAGGGGGCTTCCAGATTCCGATAAGCCCCCCCACCCGCTCTCTCGCCCCCCTCTTTTCCTGCGGCCTGCCAGGTTGTGTGCTCAGATAAGGGTCTGGTGTAGATTTTGGGGGACCCTACTAAATTTTTTTTTTTAGTTTGGCGCATTGTTTCCCTACAAATGATCACCAGACCTGAAGGGTCTGGTATGGATTTTGGGGGGACCCCACACCATTAAAAAAAAAAATGGCGCAGGGTTCTCCTTAATTTCCATATCAGACCTGAAGGGCCTGGTATGGATTTTAAGGGGACCCCCACGCAATTTTTTTTTAATTTTGGTTCGGGTTCTCCTTAATATTCATACCAGACCCAAAGGGCCTGGTAATGGACTGGTGGGGATCCCATGCTCTTTTTTTAATACGTTTTGTCTATATTGCCGAGACCCGACAATTCATTACAGCCGCAATCAGTTTTGAATGAAAATTTTTCCTTTAGAAATGTCATTTTGCTGTCAGACTGTTCTAAACATGGGAAAAATGTACCACTTTACAGGCATACTATAGACACCCCCCAGGCACAATATTTAAAGGAATATTTCATTTTTATTGTTTCACTTTAAGCATTAAAAAAATCACTGCTCCCGAAAAAACAGCCGATGCAAAGACATTTGCATTGATATTATTTGTATTAGCCTTTAAAAAGAGCACTTTTGATTACTCATGTTTGTGTCCCATAGACTTTAACGATGTTCTGCCGAATGTTTTGCCTGTTTGGTATGTTCTGGTGCAAACCGAACCAGGGAGGTGTTCTGCCCATCCCTATCGGGAATGAGGAAAGATTAGAACTGAATGTGATATAATCTCCATGTATAAATATATAAGGGGTCCATATAGTGAACTTGTTGTTGAGTTATTCACTTTAAGGTCATCACAGAGGACAAGGGGGCACTCTTTACATCTAGAGGAAAAGAGATTTCATCTCCAAATACAGAAAGGTTTCTTCACAGTAAGAGCTGTGAAAATGTAGAATAGACTCCCTCCAGAGGTGGTTCTGGCCAGCTCAGTAGATTGCTAATCCTGGATTCTTTCCTAAATGTACAGAATATAACTGGGTACTGACATTTATAGATGAAGTTGATCCAGGAAATATTCGATTGCCTCCTGGGGGATCAGGAGGGACATTTTTCCCCTGCTGTAGCAAATTGGATGATGCTTTGCTGGGGTTTTTCGCCTTCCTCTGGATCAACTGTGGGTGAAGGATTGTGTATATATAGGATTGTATGATTTTTTTAATTTGTATTTTTGGTTGAACTAGATGGACTTGTGTCTTTTTTTTCAACCTGACTAACTATGTAACTATACAGTGTTGGGCAAACGGTTTGGGCCAAGCGAACACCCAGATTTGCGGGGTGCTCGGCAGGATGTTCGCCCGCTGAGCGTCCCACAATGCACTGCGCACCGCACAGTGCATTCTAAGCTCTGATTGGGTGGCAAAACTTTGTACAGTGAAAGCTGCCGGGAAGTCGGTCGCCATGTCCTTAACAACCAATGAGTCTTCAGTTGTCAATTGGCTTCCCTGCTGACAGCTGAATAAAAAAAAAAATAAACATTGCCAGTAATATAAAAAGTGAAAAAAAATCCAAAATGAATAAACAAAAACGGCATGGGATGCCAAAATCCTTGCCTGACCCTTATCTGAGCATGCAGCCCGGCAGGTCAGGAAAGAGGGGGACCAGCAAGTGCTGACATTTCTTCTGGTTCCTGATCCTGTTCTTCTGCCTCCGACTATGTTGATCTCTGTTTTCCTGATCACTGGCATGTCTGACTATCCATGTTGGTGTAAGGTGTACAATATTGAGCAGATATACACCATATTACCAAAAGTATTGGGACGCCTGCCTTTACACACACATGAACTTTAATGGCATCCCAGTCTTAGTCCGTAGGGTTCAATATTGAGTTGGCCCACCCTTTGAAGCTATAACAGCTTCAACTCTCCTGAGAAGGCTGTCCTTAAGGTTTAGGAGTGTGTCTATGGGAATGTTTGACCATTCTTCCAGAAGCGCATTTGTGAGGTCAGGCACTGATGTTGGATGAGAAGGTCTGGCTCACAATCACTGCTCTAATTCATCCCAAGGGTGTTCTATTGGGTTGAGGTCAGGGCTCTGTGCAGGCTAGTCAAGTTTCTCCACCCAAACTCGCTCATCCATGTCTTTATGGACCTTGCTTTGTGCACTGGTCCAAATTATTTGGTGGAGGGGGGATTATGGTGTGGGGTGGTTTTTCAGGGGTTGGGCTTGGCCTTCCAGTGAAAGTGAAAGGAACTCTTAAGGCGTCAGCATACCAAGACATTTTGGACAATTTCATGCTCCCAACTTTGTAGGAACAGTTTGGGGATGTCCTCTTCCTTTTTCAACATGACTGCCCACCAGAGCACAAAGCAAGGTCCATAAAGACATGGATGAGCGAGTTTGGGGTGGAGGAACTTGACTAGCCTGCACAGAATCTATAAAAAATACCGCCTTGTTGTGTTTTATATGCATCTCATATGATTGTCTCTTTAGTCACCTTTCTCCTCTGTACATGATAAGGACATGGATCAGAATTGACATCTTTTCCATGGGCTAACATGGTGTTGATGAAGACTGGACACAGCTGGGGGTAAGAACATTGATCTGCTGAGAAATGTAAATTGTGTTTCCGCCTTGCGGAAAATTCAGTTCTTTTTAACAGATGTTTGGTCCTCAATTGATTCTATTGGTGATGGCTTTTTTTTGTGTACAGACATGTCAAGATCAGATCGGTATACAGAGATATATGAAGACATTTTGCTTCAGGTCACAGGGAACACTATAAAACAAAAATTAAGCCGGAGGAGGATGCTGTACCCAAACCTGAACTGGACTAAAAGGTTGACAGAACTGCAAGTCAGCAGGTTTGATAGCCTGGAGAGGTCAGAGGAAACCACAACCACTAAAAACAAGGTGAAGAATCATCTTCAAAATCCAAACCCCACATGAGGAACACGAGGAACAAGAAGACAACCATCTGCAGACACTGCAAATGTTTAAAGTGTATGTAACTCCACAAAACAAAGTTCTATTATGTTTGCCATCATCCCTCACTGTATACAGTTTTGTTTTTTTTTGTTGTTAATCTTTTGCAAATTTTCCTACTTGGAGATCCTGTTAGTAACAACACTTCCTGTTTCAGGCTGACAACACTACGGCCTTGTTTACATGGTAGGTGGTAAAAATAGGCACATAAATCACAGTTTTACCTCCCCCAGACCAACCAACCACAAGTTCAATTGGCCAATGGCCATGTTAGTCCTTACTATTATGAGTGTGGTGTGGCAAAAATAATACTACGGTCGTGTGTGGCAGGCAGTCCTACTAACAAGTTAAAGTGAACGGGGCTGTGCCACAACTGCTCTACAAATTAGAGTTGCCACCTCATCCCTTTAAACCCGAAAATCCTTGAATTATACGGGTTCTGAGGCTAATTAAATGCAGATAAGGCACCAAGTGAGTTTAATTACCACCTTAATCAGCCACAGAATCTGTGTAATTAATATGTGTTTGGGTTTAAAGGGATGAGGTGGCAACCATACTACAACTGTATGTAATTCTCAACATTGTGGCACGGTGCTGCAGGCTTTCAAGGGTTAAAACAGGCATACTGGAGGCAACATATCACCTATGAGCTGCCTGTCAAATACCTCTGAAAAGTGATTCACCTTGGATGGCTCTAGGTTGCTGCCTTAAGATTAGCAGCAGCATTGTGAGCCTGCCATACAAGCAGTGCCACAGGGGGCGCCGGGGCGCTACCCCCCCGGCAGTCACAAAAAAAGATTTTTTTTTTTTAAATATGGCACTTTAAAAAAAAAAAAGTCCTTAAGTGCACTGTGTTCAGGCGCCAGACACAGTCCACTATGGGCGGGGTTTGAAGCTGCTTTGCAGCGTAATCCATTGTGCTGAGCAGCATCCGCCTGGCGCCCGGCCGGATGCTTTGTTCTCAGTGTGAGAACAAAGTCACTTCTGGTGGGCTACAAAAAGATTTCCACCATGAGGACTAATCCTCTTGTGTTCAGTGGAGAGGGGAGGGACCGCCCCTCTCCACTGAACACACGGAGAAATCCAGGAACTAGCTGGGGAGAGACAGACACGGCTTGAAGGAGGGCTGTGCGGCCAGGGAAACAGATGTGAGGAGGACCCTGCTGCTCTGCTGGGGACACAGATGTAAGGAGGGGCTCTCCTGGGGACACAGATATAAGGATGGACTCCACTGGGGACACAGATGTATGTAGGGGCTCCGCTGGGAACACAGATGTAGGAAGGGAACCTGTTGATGGGGACACAGATGCAAGGAGGGACTCCGCTGACGGGGACACAGATGTAAGGAGGGACTCCGCTGGGGACACAGATGTAAGGAGGGACTCCGCTGGGGACACAGATGTAAGGAGGGGCTCTCCTGGGGACACAGATATAAAGAGGGGCTCCGCTGGGGACACAGATGTATGGAGGGGCTCTCCTGGGGACACAGATATAAGGATGGACTCCGCTGGGGACACAGATGTATGGAGGGGCTCTGCTGGGGACACAGATGTAAGGAGGGACTCCGTTGATGGGGACACAGATGCAAGGAGGGACTCCGCTGACGGGGACACAGATGTAAGGAGGGACTCCGCTGACTGGGACACAGTTGTAAAGAAGGACTCTGCTGGGGGCATCTGATATAAGGAGGGACTCTGCTGGGGACACAGATGTAAGGAGGGACTCTGCTGGGGACACAGATGTAAGGAGGGACTCTGCTGGGGGCACCTGATGTAAGGAGGGACTCTGCTGGGGACACAGATGTAAGGAGGGACTCTGCTGGGGGGCACCTGATGTAAGGACAGACTCCGCTGGGGGCACCTGGTGTAAGGACGGATTCCACTGGGAGCACCTGATGTAAGGACGGACTCCGCTGGGGGACACCTGATGTAAGGATGAACTCCGCTGGGGGCACCTGATGTAAGGACGGACTCCACTGGGGGCACCTGATGTTAGGACGGACTACGCTGGGGGCACCTGATGTTAAGACGGACTATGCTGGGGGCATCTGATGTAAGAACAGACTATGCTGAGATGACCTGGTGTAAGGACGGACTCTGCTGGGGGCACCTGGTGACTGGCAACGTGGCAAGTGACACGCTCAGGGCTCCCACTGATTCTGCATTATGGTGAGTTGAATGATTTCATTTTATATTACAATGTAATAATAGAAATAATGCGCTTCAATCATCCTGACACCATAACAACCATGGTGCCGGCATGATTGAAGTGCTAACACCAGGTGTTTGGAGTATCTTTATCTATTTATTGTTAAACTTTCTAGAATGCACATATTTCTATTGTTGTGTAGGATCTGGGCCTTCCTGTCCCTCCCTCTCTCCCTCATTCCTCATTCATCTCAGACGCTAACCACACCACCTTAAAGCCACACCCACTATTTTACTTCACCTTTCCGCCACTGTATACAAGCCTTGTCAGTTGACTATTGGGTGGCCTATCAGACAACCAACTCCAGGAATAAATTCCCCAGGCTGACAACTCATTGGCTAATAAAGAGACAGAGGCTTAGTGTTGTCAGCGTACAATAGGAAGTTCTGTTACTGTCAGAATATCCAGGGAAGAAACTTTGCAACAAATTCTCAAAAATGATTTGCTTAAGAAAACCTGTATGCATTGAGACGTGATTCCAGACACACTGAGAAATAGAATTAGAGTTTGCATACCCTTTAACTGTTTAACTACTTCAGCTCCAGAAGATTTTACCCCCTTTATGGCCAGTCTATTTTTTGCTAAATAAGCCCCTAAAGGGTTTAACATCTAGGGGCGATCAAGGGGTTAAAAGTGAGCCTAACAATATGTAATATGTGTACAGTGTGCTGCTTTTACTGACTGATCTCTAAGTTTCTTATCCAAAGCTTTGCAGGGATGAGACACAGAGAGATTGTTCCCTGTGTACAGAGCCCTGTACTGATTGTCCACACCCAGCTCTGGGCTGTAATTGAATGAAATTGAAAAGTGCAACGCTTGAAAAAAAACAAACTATGATACACGTGATATATGTACACAATAACCACTCGCCTACCGGGCACTTTTACCCCCTTCCTGCCCAGGCCAATTTTCAGCTTTAGGCGCTCTCACACTTTGAATGACAATTGAACGTCTTACAACACTGTACACATAGGACATTTTTATCATTTTTTTTATCACAAATAGAGCTTTCTTTTGTTGATATTTAATCACTGCTGGGGTTTTTATTTTTTGCTAAACAAAGACCAACATTTTTGAAAAAAAATAGAAAGCTTTTATAGTTTGTTATAAAATTTTGCAAACAGGTAATTTTTCTCCTTCACTGATGGGCACTGATGAGGTGACACTGGTGGGCACTAATGAGGAGGCACTGGTAGGTGGCACTGATGGGCACTAATGAGGAGGCACTGATGAGATGGCACTGATGAAGCGGCACTAATGGGCACTGATGAGATGGCACTGGTGGGCACTGATGAGATGGCACTGATGGGCACTGATAGGTGGCACTGATGGGCAATGATGGGTGGCACTGATGAGCACTGATAGGCGGCACTGATGAGCATTGATAGGCACTGGTAGGAAGCACTGAAGGGCACTAATAGGTGACACTTGTGACAGACCCCTGTACTCCTGAGAAGTATGTCCGCTGTCAGAGCTTCCTTGCCTGGTGCCAGGACAATACACAATCCTGCAGCCCACCCAGTCACTGGTCAGGACTCAGTGTAGGATGGCAATTACCACCGGCCGCCACTCATCTACTGTACAATTATATTGGCAGCGCATACTTAAAGCGCAGTTCCACCCAGAAATGGAACTTCCGCTGAAATGATTTCCCCCCTCCGGTGCCACATTTCAGGGGGAGCAGATTCCTGTCAAATCCAGGTATCTGCTCCCACTTCCAGGCAAAGTGCAGCGAACTACGCAATGTCCGACCCTTACCCCTGTCTTCTGAAAGACACACAGGTCCCAGAAGACAGCAGGGACCATTCAGATTGCGCAGCGCTACTCGCGCATGCGCAGTAGGAAGCAGCCACTTGCTACTTGATGAGGCACAGCCATTACTTGATTCTGATGCTGGTTTTGAGGTTGACGGAGGTAAGAACATGAGCCTACAGGGAGGGGAGAACACTGGTAAACGACAAATTGGCAGTCAGGTTCCCTCAGCCACAGTGTATTGCCGAGTTGCTTCCAGTGTTGATGAGGATGGAGGGGATGATGATGATGAGGATGGAGGGGATGATGATGATGAGGTCACTGATGCGACTTGTGTGCCAGATAGAGCAGGGGAAGAAAGGGAGGGTGATGCACAAGCTCAACAAGGCAGGCATTATGGAAGAGTAGAGAGCAGCCACCCTATTCCATCACATTGTGGAGCTCTTATCTCCTGGCTAGGGATGAGCCGAACACCCCCCGGTTCGGTTCGCACCAGAACCCGCGAACGGACCGCAAGTTCGCACGAACGTTAGAACCCCATTGACGTCTATGGGACTCGAACGTTCGAAATCAAAAGTGCTCATTTTAAAGGCTAATTTGCATGGTATTGTCCTAAAAAGGGTGTGGGGACCCGGGTCCTACCCCAGGGGACATGTATCAATGCAAAAAAAACTTTTAAAAACGGCCGTTTTTTCGGGAGCAGTGATTTTAATGATGCTTAAAGTAAAAAAAAAAAAGTGAAATATTCCTTTAAATATCGTACCTGGGGGGTGTCTATAGTATGCCTGTAAAGTGACGCGTGTTTCCCATGTTTAGAACAGTCCCTGCACCAAATGTCATTTTTAAAGGAAAAAATCTCATTTAAAACTGCTTGCGGGTTTAATGTCATGTCGGGTCCTGCCAATATGGATGAAAATCAGTGAGACAAACGGCATGGGTACCCCCCAGTCCATTACCAGGCCCTTTGGGTCTTGTATGGATATTAAGGGGAACCCCGCACCCAAATTAAAATAAGGAAAGGTCCCTATATACTCTGAACAGCAGTATACAGGCGGTGCAAACAAGACAGGGACTGTAGGTTTGTTGTTAAGTAGAATCTGTTTGTAATTTTGAACATTTTTAACGTGTTTAGCTCCAGCCAAAAAATCTTTTCTAAGCTTTTTGGAAAACATAGGGAAGGGTTATCACCCCTGTGACATTTGTTTTGCGTCTTTCCTCCTCTTCAGAAGATTTCACCTCACTTTTTTGTCCCAATGAAAAATGTTTTTTGAAAATTTGGGTTTTTTTGTGGAACAAGGATTGGAAAGCATCAGTGGAAAGGAGAAATTGTTTTCCCATATTAACTCTTACATGAGAGAATTTCCCTTCCTAGGGGTAGATTTCATCTCACTTCCTGTTGTCTCCTTCCGTTTGCAAGTAGGAGTCGTTTGTAAGTTAGATGTTTGAAAGTAGGGTCCTGCCCTATATACTCAGCAGAAATTTGGGCCTTAGGTGTTGCTGTGGCCAAAACACTGTAAGCCCTCACAGGGCCCTGCTGTGAAATATTAGATCAAGAATTGTAATTACATGCCCCTGTTGAACAGGAGCTGAAAAATTAGGCCTTAGGCACTGGTGCTGGTGCCACAACACTGCAACCCCTCACAGACACTCTAGTTGGAACGCAGGAACGAGCCCTGCTGCAAAGTATTGCATCAAAAATTGTAATTACACGCCCCTGTTAGACAGGGGCAGAAAAATTGGGCCTTAGGCACTGGTGCTGGTGCCACAACACTGCAACCCCTCACAGACACTCTAGTTGGAACGCAGGAACGAGCCCTGCTGCAAAGTATTGCATCAAAAATTGTAATTACACGCCCCTGTTAGACAGGGGCAGAAAAATTGGGCCTTAGGCACTGGTGCTGGTGCCACAACACTGCAACCCCTCACAGACACTCTAGTTGGAACGCAGGAACGAGCCCTGCTGCAAAGTATTGCATCAAAAATTGTAATTACACGCCCCTGTTAGACAGGGGCAGAAAAATTGGGCCTTAGGCACTGGTGCTGGTGCCACAACACTGCAACCCCTCACAGACACTCTAGTTGGAATGCAGGAACGAGCCGTGCTGCAAAGTATTACATCAAAAATTGTAATTACACGCCCCTGTTATACAGGGGCTGAAAAATTGTGCCTTAGGCACTGGTGGTGGCGCCCAGAACCAAAAATGTTCTTACAAGCTATCAGCGTGATGATTGAGGAGGAAGAGGATAATTACTCAGGGATAGTCACTCAGCATCAGCATAGGCAGTCTTTGAAGGGATCTGAAAAAAATTATTCAGTTACATCAGCATCAGGTGCTTGGTAGCTGGTGGTGATCCAAGACTGATTCATTTTTATGAAGGTCAGCCGATCGACCGAGTCAGTGGACAGACGCACCCTGTGATCGGTTACCACGCCTCCAGCAGCACTGAATGTGCGTTCCGAAAGAACGCTGGATGCAGGACAGGCCAGTAGCTCAATTGCATACTGTGCAAGCTCTGGCCAGTGATCCATCCTCAAGACCCAGTAACCCAGAGGATTTTCGGTGGGAAAGGTGTCCAAGTCTGATCTTGCCCCTAGGTATTCCTGCACCATGTAAAACAGACGCTGGCGATGGTTGCTGGAACCGATCATACCTTGGGGCTGCGGACCAAAAAATTGTCTGAACGCATCGGTCAGACGGCCACCTTCTCCACCGCTCCTTCTTTGACTGACCGAAGCCTCAGCAACACGTTGTCCAGAAACAGGAGTTTGTAACCTCCCAGTCTCTGGGAACGCGTTGCACAGACCTTTCTGCAAGGCCTCCCGAAGATGTTTCATCCTCTGCTCCCTCTGCGATGGCAAGATAAGGTCCGCAACCTTACCCTTGTAACGTGGATCAAGGAGGGTTGCCAGCCAGTATTGGTCCTTCTCCTTGATACCACGAATACGAGGATCCTTACGCAGGCTTTGCAGGATCAGGGAGGCCATGCAGCGTAGGTTTGCTGAGGCATTCGGTCCGGAGTCCTCTGGGTCACTAAGGACAACAACGTCCGCAGCCACCTCCTCCCAGCCACGTACAAGTCCATGTGTTCCTTGGGACTGATCCCTTAAAGACTGCTGATGCTGAGTGCCAGGCTCCACCTCCATACTGACACAATCTTCCTCCTCCTCCTCCTCCTCCTCCTCGTCCTCTTCCTGTGTGATCGGCGGGCACGCAGGAACACTGTCTGGATAAAGGGGGCCTTGAGAGCTAAGGAAGTCCTCCTCTTCCTGCCTCTGTTCTGCCTCAAGTGCCCTGTCCATTATTCCACGCAGCGTGTGCTCCAACAGGTGGACAAGGGGGACAGTGTCACTGATGCATGCACTGTCAGTGCTCACCATCCTCGTGGCCTCCTCGAATGGTGACAGGACAGTGCATGCATCCCTGATCATGGCCCACTGGCGTGGGGAAAAAAAACCAAGGTCCCCTGACCCTGTCCTGGTGCCATAGTCGCACAGGTACTCATTTATGGCCCTCTGCTGCGTGTGCAGCCGCTGCAGCATGGCCAATGTCGAGTTCCACCTGGTGGGCATGTCACAGATTAGGCGGTTCTTGGGCAGGTTAAACTCCTTTTGGAGGTCCGTCAGCCGAGCACTGGCATTATATGACCGGCGGAAATGCACACAGACTTTCCTGGCCTGCCTCAGGACATCCTGTAAGCCCGGGTACCTGCCCAAGAACCGCTGCACCACCAAGTTAAGGACGTGAGCCAAACAGGGCACATGGGTCAGTTGTCCCTGTCGGAGGGCAGAGAGGAGGTTGGTGCCATTGTCGCAAACCACCATTCCTGCCTTAAGTTGGCGTGGCGTCAACCACCTCTGAACCTGCCCCTGCAGAGCTGACAGAACCTCTGCCCCAGTGTGGCTCATGTCCCCCAAGCACACCAGCTCAAGCACCGCATGGCATCTTTTGGCCTGCGTACTTGCGTAGCCCCTTGAACGCCTACGGAGCACCGCTGGTTCCGAGGAAGAGGCCATGGAGGAAGAAGAAGAGGAGGGGGTGGAGGAGAGAGGTGTGTCACAATCAGCATTTTGGAGGCGTGGTGGCGGAACAACCTCCAACACTACTGCACCTTGTCCTGCATCCTTCCCAGCTGCCAGCAGAGTCACCCAATGCGCCGTGAAACTTAAGTAACGTCCCTGTCCATGCCTGCTGGACCATGAGTCAGCGGTAATATGCACCTTACCGCTGACCGCCCTGTCCAGCGAGGCATGGACATTGCCTTCCACATGCCGGTAGAGAGCTGGAATCGCCTTCCGTGAGAAAAAGTGGCGTTTGGGTACCTGCCACTGAGGAACCGCACATTCCACAAACTCACGGAAGGGGGCAGAGTCTACCAACTGAAAAGGCAGCAGTTGAAGTGCTAGCAATTTTGCCAAGCTAGCATTCAACCGCTGGGCATGTGGATGGCTGGGAGCAAACTTCTTTCGGCGGTGCAGCAGCTGGGGCAGGGAAATTTGCCTGGTACAATCTGGCGTCGGTGTACCAAAAGCAGATTGCCCACAAGTACTTGGCTGTGACACACCTAATTCTACACCTTCATTCCTCTCACTGCAGGTCTCAGAGAGGACTGAAGGTCTAGTGGGGTTGGAAATCTCAGCTGATGAGGAGCAAGGAGAGATCCTCTTTGTTCTTTGGTGTGGGTCTTTTAGATATGCTTGCCAACGAACTGCATGGCAGGTCAACATATGTCTGGTCAAGCATGTGGTACCCAAGCGGGAGATGTTTTGGCCACGCGAGATACGCTTGAGACATATGTTGCAAATAGCAGCGGTGCGATCTGATGCACTCGTCTCAAAAAAGGCCCACACCAAAGAACTTTTTGAATAACGCGCAGAGACTGCAGCGCCCTGCACATGTGGAGCTTTGGGGTGTGATGCAGTCAATGTGCTGCCCTTAGGCTGGCCCCTGGAGGGCATCCTGCCTCGTTGGTGATGTGCCGCCTCCTCCTCCTCCTCCTCCTCCTCTCTCCTATCAGGCACCCACGTTGAGTCAGTGACCTCATCATCCCCTCCCTCCTCATCACTGGAGCAAACCTGGCAGTATGCTGCAGCAGGGGGAGCATGACTGCCAGATTGCTGTCCTTCTTGGGCACCCCCTCTGTCCGTGCTCATGTTACTGCCTTCATCGAGCTCAGTATCATCATCAGAGCCTTCCAAACGCTGGGCATCCTCCTGGAGCATGTACCCAACACTGTGGTCAAACAGTTCGAGGGAATCCTCATGAGGACATGGTGGAGCTAGGGAAGGAGTCACTGATGACATTGAGCTGAGGGAAGAGGCCGCTGCTTTGCCAGACAAAGCACCCTGGGCATGGGTGAGAGAGGATGAGGAGGATGAGGACGGCTTGGTCATCCACTCGACCAAGTTTTCCGCATGTTGCGGCTCAACACGGCCAGCTGCCGAAAAAAAGGCCAAGCGTGTCCCATGGCCACGTGCTGATGAGGATGCACCGTCTCCACGACCAGCACTAGACACAGAGCCTGCTTGCCCTCTCTTATTGGCTTGTGACTGTCTGCCTCTCCTTCTTGGCCTTCCAGACATACTAATGGCCTGTAGCTGCACTAAGCTGGGATAGAACACCTGTAATTTTCTTCAGGTAGCTTTATATACTGTAACCAGACAAGCCTGCCTGTCAGTAGGAAGATAACAGGAACGGATCTAGCTGAACACTGTGAGCAGGACGCACTGCACTAAATGTAAATAGCAGGAACGGATCTAGCTGAACACTGTGAGCAGGACGCACTGACTGCACTAAATGTAAATAGCAGGAACAGATCTAGCTGAACACTGTGAGCAGGACGCACTGACTGCACTAAATGTAAATAGCAGGAACAGATCTAGCTGAACACTGTGAGCAGGACGCACTGCACTAAATGTAAATAGCAGGAACGGATCTAGCTGAACACTGTGAGCAGGACGCACTGACTGCACTAAATGTAAATAGCAGGAACGGATCTAGCTGAACACTGTGAGCAGGACGCACTGCACTAAATGTAAATAGCAGGAACGGATCTAGCTGAACACTGTGAGCAGGACGCACTGCACTAAATGTAAATAGCAGGAACGGATCTAGCTGAACACTGTGAGCAGGACGCACTGCACTAAATGTAAATAGCAGGAACGGATCTAGCTGAACACTGTGAGCAGGACGCACTGACTGCACTAAATGTAAATAGCAGGAACAGATCTAGCTGAACACTGTGAGCAGGACGCACTGCACTAAATGTAAATAGCAGGAACGGATCTAGCTGAACACTGTGAGCAGGACGCACTGACTGCACTAAATGTAAATAGCAGGAACGGATCTAGCTGAACACTGTGAGCAGGACGCACTGCACTAAATGTAAATAGCAGGAACGGATCTAGCTGAACACTGTGAGCAGGACGCACTGCACTAAATGTAAATAGCAGGAACGGATCTAGCTGAACACTGTGAGCAGGACGCACTGACTGCACTAAATGTAAATAGCAGGAACGGATCTAGCTGAACACTGTGAGCAGGACGCACTGCACTAAATGTAAATAGCAGGAACGGATCTAGCTGAACACTGTGAGCAGGACGCACTGCACTAAATGTAAATAGCAGGAACGGATCTAGCTGAACACTGTGAGCAGGACGCACTGCACTAAATGTAAATAGCAGGAACGGATCTAGCTGAACACTGTGAGCAGGACGCACTGACTGCACTAAATGTAAATAGCAGGAACGGATCTAGCTGAACACTGTGAGCAGGACGCACTGCACTAAATGTAAATAGCAGGAACGGATCTAGCTGAACACTGTGAGCAGGACGCACTGCACTAAATGTAAATAGCAGGAACGGATCTAGCTGAACACTGTGAGCAGGACGCACTGACTGCACTAAATGTAAATAGCAGGAACGGATCTAGCTGAACACTGTGAGCAGGACGCACTGACTGCACTAAATGTAAATAGCAGGAACAGATCTAGCTGAACACTGTGAGCAGGACGCACTGCACTAAATGTAAAGAGCAGGAACGGATCTAGCTGAACACTGTGAGCAGGACGCACTGCACTAAATGTAAAGAGCAGGAACAGATCTAGCTGAACACTGTGAGCAGGATGCACTGCACTAAATGTAAAGAGCAGGAACGGATCTAGCTGAACACTGTGAGCAGGACGCACTGCACTAAATGTAAATAGCAGGAACGGATCTAGCTGAACACTGTGAGCAGGACGCACTGCACTAAATGTAAAGAGCAGGAACAGATCTAGCCTAATCTAGCTCTCAAATCAAATGACACTGTCTGTCTCTCTCTCTATCAGCACACCGGAACACACTACACAGGGCCGCCGTGCAGGCGGCCTTATATAGTGTGGGGCGTGTACTAAATCCCCTGAGCCATAATTGGCCAAAGCCACCCTGGCTTTGGCCAATTACAGCTCTCTCTACTGACGGCGCTGTGATTGGCCAAGCATGCGGGTCATAGTGCATGCTTGGCCAATCATCAGCCAGCAATGCACTGCGATGCCGCAGTGAATTATGGGCCGTGACGCGCCACACGAATTTGGCGCGAACGGCCCATAACGTTCGCAATTCGACGGACGGTCGAACAGCCGATGTTCGAGTCGAACATGGGTTCGACTCGAACACGAAGCTCATCCCTACTCCTGGCCCACTTCCCACAGCTCAGCTGTTTGGCTGTTTTTTAGCACATGTGCAGCCGATCGCACTGTTGCAATCTT
This sequence comes from Lithobates septentrionalis, assembly GCA_037952835.1. Classification (NCBI taxonomy): domain Eukaryota; kingdom Metazoa; phylum Chordata; class Amphibia; order Anura; family Ranidae; genus Lithobates; species Lithobates septentrionalis. The sequence continues at coordinate 232,375 of JBBDGP010003041.1, forward strand.
TGTCTCAAGCACATCAAGCATGGCAAAAACACCAGCCATTTGGGTACCACATGCTTGACAAGGCATTTAACCTCCCACCACTCAGCCCGTTGGCAAGAGCACCTGAAATACACACAAACGATACACAATTCTGCTCCTCCTCACTCCTTACCTTTCATGTCTATCACTGCTATATCACATGACCTCTCAGAAGCCTCCACTGACAGGGATGATGGTATAGCGCAGGGTGTCACAGGTCCTAGCAGCATGTCTGCCAGCAGCACACCACCAGCTGTAGAGTATAGCCAGCAAATTTCTCTGCACCATCTGCTGCAGTGAAAAAAAAACAGTCACTTCCGCCCACATGCCCAGCGTCTTAATTCAAGCTTGTCAAAGCTGCTGGCTTTACAACTCCTGCCTTTCTGTATGGTGGATTCTGCCCCCTTCTGTGATTTTGCAGAATGCGCTGTGCCACAATGGCAGGTTCCCGGTTGCTATTTCTTTGCATGTAAGGCTATTCCAGCTCTGTACCACCATGTGGAAGGCATTGTTGGGCAAGGCAGTCAGCTGCAAGGTCCATGTTACCGCTGACATGTGATCCAGCAAGCATGGTCAGGGATGCTATATTTCATTCACAGTGCACTGAGTAACTTTGCTTGCAACTCAGAAGGATGAAGCATAGGGCTCAGTGCTGCAGCTTGTTTTGCTGCCACGTCTCCATACAGCTGGTGACGATGTGAGATTTGTCAGCTTCACCCCCTCCTCCTCCTCCATGCCCTCCTCTGCCAAATTGTCCTATGAACCACCTGTATCCCCTAAGCCAGGGGTCTCAAACTGGTGACCCTCAAGCTGTTGCGGAACTACAAGTCCCATCATGCCTCTGCCTGAGGGAGTCATGCTTGTAACTGTCAGCCTTGCAATGCTTAATGGGACTTTTGGTTTTGTAACAGGTGGAGGTTTGAGTTTAGGACCCCCTAAGCATTCAAGGGGCTATTCAATGAGTCAGGCTAAAAGATGCAATGCAGTGCTTCAGCTGGTCTGTCTAGGGGAGAGGAACCACTAGAGATGGGCTGAATACCCCCTATTCGGTTTGCAGTAGAACTCCCAAACAGGGGAAAATTTCTGCCCCGAACAGCAAACTCTATTGAAGTCTAAGGGAGCTGAATATGAGAAATCAAAAGTGGCCATTTTGAAGGCTTATATGCAAGTAATTGGCCATAAAAAGGGGTATGGGGGTCTGAGTATTGCCCTGGGGCACATGTTTTATTGCAAAAAAATTTTGGAAACAATTGTTTTTTAAGGAGCTGTGATTTTAATGATGCTTAAAGTGCAACAATAAAAATGAAAAATTCCTTTACATATCGTGCCTAGAGGTCCCCTTAGTCTGCTTATAAGTGTTGCATATGCAGCATGTATAGAACCTGCTGCAGCAAAAATCACATTTCTAAAGAAAAGAAAACAAGTCAAATCACATTACTCGCGGTTGCAATTACAGAACCCAACTATTTAAAAAAAATACAGGAAAAAAGCACCTTGTCCCCATGTTGACGGGGAAAAGGGTCTCTTCTCTACAACCCTGGGTTGTGGTTGTAGGGGTCTGTGGCAGGGGGCTCATCATAATCTGGAAGCCCCCTTTAACAAGGGGGCCCCCATATCCCGCCCCGCATGTGAATGAGTTTGAGGTACATAATACCCCTACCCATTCACCAACAAAGTGTCAAAAAGTAATAAAAACACAGAGAGTTTTTGACAATTCCTTTATTAAAAAATTAAAAAATTAAAAACAATGTCCCCGATGTAAAACCATCGTCAATTACGATGCTTGCTGCCTCCGCAGGAAACCCAAGGAAGGAAAAACCTGAAGGGTCTGGTATGGATGAGGGGGATCGCTCGCTGTTTTAATTTTTTCTCTTTTTTTTTCAGCAATTATTTTTTTTTCATTCAGCTGTTAGCGGGAAAGCCCATTGACAGCTGATGACTCATCGTTTGTTAAGGACGCCGTGGCCGGGTTCCTGGCCCTGCTCCTTAACGATCCAGCTTTTACTGCGCCCTGATTGGGCAAAGCTTTGCCCAGTCAGGCGCAGAATGCAGTGTGCACCATGCAGTGCATTGCAGGGTGTTCGGCGGAGTGAACACACCTCTAAATTCAGGTTTTCCCTGAACAGGGCAAACAGCCATTATTTGGCCTCAACTCATGCTCGGGCCGAACTGTTCTCCCAGCACTACTGATGAGGCTGCACTGGCATGGCTGACCAGGCACTGAGGAGGCTGCACTGGCATGGCTGACCAGGCACTGAGGAGGCTGCACTAGTATGGCTGATCAGCACTCTGATGAGAATGCACTGGCATGACTTATCAGGACACTGAAGAGGATGCATTGGCTTGGCTTATTGGGACAGTGATGTGGCTCCCCTGTAGCTATTCAGAACACTGAAGAAGCTGCAGTGGCATGGCTGTATTGGCATGGCTGATCAGGACACTGAGGGGGCTGCACTTGTTTTTGCTTCACTGACATGGCTGGGCATGGCAGGATATTGAGGAGGCTGCACTGGCATGGCTTATCAGGACACAGAGGAGGCTGCACTGGCAAAGCTGCACTGGCATGACTGATCAGGACACTGAGGACATTTCACTGGCATGGTTGGCCAGGACAGTAAGGAGTCTGTACTGGTGTGGGCTCCACTGGCATGACTGATCAGAACATTGAGGAGGAAGTTGAACTGGTATGTCTTATCAGGACACTGATGAGGCTGCACTGGCATGGCTATGCTAACATGGTTGATTAGGACACTGATGAGGCTGCACTTGAGTGGCTGCATAGGCGTGGCAGAACGCTGAGGAAGCTGCACTGGCATATCTGATAAGAACACTAATGAGGCTGCACTGGCATGGCTGATCAAAATATTGAGGAGGCTGCACTGGCATAGCTGATAAGGACACTGATGAGGATACACTGGCATGGCTGCACTGGTCTGGCTTATCAGGACACTGATGAGGCTGCATATGCATGGCTGCACTTGTGTGGGTGATTAGGCCACTGATGAGGCTGCACTGGTGTAGCTGATCAGGACACTTTTGAGGCTGCTTTGGCATGGCTGCACTGGCATGGCTGTTCAAGACACTGAGGAGGCTGAACTGGTCTGGCTTATCAGGACACTAATGAGGCTGCATCTGCATGGCTGAACTTTTTTGGGTGATAAGGGCACTGTTGAGGCTGCACTGACATCGCTCCACTGGCGTAGCTGATCAGGACACTTATGAGGCTGCATTGGCATGGCTGCACTGGCATGGCTGATCAAGACACTGAGGAAGCTGCAGTGGCATGGCTGCACTGATCAGGATGCTAATGGGTCTGCATTTGCGTTGCTGATAAGGACACTGAGGAGGCTGCACTGAATTGGCTGCACAAGACACTAAGGAGGCTGCATTGGCATGGTTAATCAGGACACGGATGAGGCTGCATTGATATTGTTGTACTGGCATGGTTGCTCAGGACACTAAGGAGGCTGCATTGGCATGGTTGATGAAGACACTGATGAGGCTGCATTGTTACTGCTGTACTGGCATGGCTGTTCAGGATGCTGATGAGGCTACACTAGCATGGCTGATCAGGACAAAGAAATGGTTGCACTATGGTGGCTGTAATTGCTTTGCTGATCAGGATACTGATGAGGCTGCATTGGTGTGGCGGATAAGGACACTAATGAAGCTACACTGTCTTGGTTGATCGGGACACTGAGGAGGTTGAACTGGTGTGACTGATGAGGATGCTAATGGGACTAAGTTTTATTTGCTGCACTGGCATTTCTGATCAGGACACTGAGGAGGCTGCACTTGGGTGGCTGATCAGGACGCTGTTGAAGCTGCACTGGCACGGTCTATCAGGACACTGAGGGGGCTGCACTGGTGGAGGAACTTGACTGGCCTGCACAGAATCTATAACAAATACTGCCTTGTTGTGTTTTATATGCATCTCGTATGATTGTCTCTTTAGTCACCTTTCTCCTCTCTACATGATAAGGACATGGATCAGAATTGACATATTTTGCATGGGCTAACATGGTGTTGATGAAGACTGGACACAGCTGGGGGTAAAAACATTGATCTGTTGAGAAATGGGATTCGTGTTTCTACCTCGTGGCTCTTCTATATACTACAGAACATTCAACACATTTTGGTTTTTTTTAACAGATGTTTGGTCTTTCATTGATTCTATTGGTGATGGCTTTTTTTTTTTTTTTTTACAGACATGTCAAGATCAGATCGGTATACGGAGATATATGAAAACATTTTGCTTCAGGTCACAGAGGACTCCAAAAAAAAATTAAGCCGGAGGAGTATGTTGTCCCCAAACCTGAACTGGACTAAAAGGTTGAGAGAACTGCAAGCAGGGGCGTAACTACCACCATAGTGATCCATGCGGGCGCTATGGGGCCCGCAGCCGAGTGGGGCCCAGTGAGGATGAGAGCACCGCCGGCACAGTCTCCCAACCAGGGGAAGAGAGAGGAAAGGAAGAGGCGAGCTGTCCGTATCAGCAGAGAGCTGAATTGCCCGATGTAAGAGCTTTTATTAGAACTTCCAGTGTTCCCGGGGCTCATGTCACATAGCTCCACCTTTTGGCCCGGTGCCTTTGATAGACAGAACGCCGATCCAATGCGGGACATGTGACATCATCAAAGGCGTCGGGCCAAGAAGTGGGGCTATGTGACGATGAGCCCTGGGAAGACAGGAAATTCAAATGAAAGCTATTACAGCGGGCAATCCCGCTCTCTGCTGATCCGGGTGGCTTGCCTCTTCCTCTGCATAAGTGGGGCTGTATGGGACACAGGTCACGCTGTATGGGGCACAGGTCACGCTGTATTGGGCACAGGTCACGCTGTATGGGGCACATGTCACGCTGTATTGGGCACAGGTCAGGCTGCATTGGGCATAGGTCACGCTGTATGTGGCACAGGTCGCGCTGCATTGACACTAGAACAGCTGTGGGGGGGGCTGTTTGCAAGGGGGCCCCATACAACATTTTGCTATGGGGCCCTGCTATTTCTAGTTACGCCCCTGACTGCAAGTCAGCAGGTTTGATAGCCTGGAGAGGTCAGAGGAAACCACAACCACTAAAAACAAGGTGAAGAATCATCTTCAAAATCCAAACCCCACATGAGGAACACGAGGAACAAGAAGACAACCATCTGCAGACACTGCAAATGTTTAAAGTGTATGTAACTCCACAAAACAAAGTTCTATTATGTTTGCCATCATCCCTCACTGTATACAGTTTTGTTTTTTTTTGTTGTTAATCTTTTGCAAATTTTCCTACTTGGAGATCCTGTTAGTAACAACACTTCCTGTTGCAGGCTGACAACACTACGGACTTGTTTACATGGGAGGTGGTAAAAATAGGCACATAAATCACCGTTCCACCTCCCCCAGACCAACCAACCACAAGTTCACTTGGCCAATGGCCATGTTAGTACTTACCATTATCATAGCTCCCAACTGTCCCTGATTTGGAGAGACTGTCCCTGATTTGGAACAAAGTCCCTCTGTCCCTCTTTCCCCCTCATTTGTCCCTCATTTTGTGAATGAGGGGCTAAAAACCCCAGAACCAGCGCAAAGTGGAAGGATAATTAGTGCAACTAGAATAATTAAAGAGGTGAAAGTTGGTAAGGAGCAGCACATTGTAGAAAAGAAAAATGGATAAGTAAAAATCAATACTAAATTGATTAAACCGCACTCCTTTCCTAATAAAGTGCAAACATACAAACGTGGATTCAACTGAGCACCAACATGATAATATAATAATAATAATATGTGTATAAAAAGTCCAAACACAAAATAAATTCAGTAGTGCAAATAATGAATATCCAGACAATGTATCAACTTCTCCAGATATTGTACACAATCTTCAAATCCCTGCTGAACAGAAGGTAAATTTGACTAAAATATCTTCTACCACCATCACCTTTCACACATCCTACTCACCAGACTTCCATGACCCCTATTACAGGTAGTCATAAAGCATATATGGGTATATTCAGCAGGAGTTGTGCACGATCCCAATGTTGTTCCCAGCATTTAACCGACCTCCAGCACACACACACCAAAGTGAATCCAGATCGTTTGAGCACGTTCCCAGGAACAAAACAATTTGTTCCTAGCCTACTGGTTTCATTTGTACAAACCAACGCCTTCAGGGGTCATGGTCAGGCGTTTGGTGAGCATGAAACCGGTAGGGTGCTTGATTGTGATACGTCATCTCCGCTGTTTTGGAGCGCAGCTGGAACACACCACGGTGTTTCCATGCACATGGATTTCTAAACTGCAAGGATTTGCTGTTTTTATCTTGTTTTTATCATTTTTTTTGGAATAAAACTGTGACATACTTCACTATGGAAGCCCTTTCTTTTTAATTTTTCAAAATAATCATTGGACAACTCCCTTCAAATCATTTTGTTCCTGTGAACGTGCTCAAACGATCTGGATTCACTTTGGTGTGTGTGTCCTGGAGGTCGGTTAAACTCTGGAATCAACATTGGGATCGTGCACAACTCCTGCTGAATATACCCATATGTGCTTTATGACTACCTGAAATAGGGGTCATGGAAGTCTGGTGAGTAGGATGTGTGACAGGTGATGGTGATAGAAGATATTTCAGTCAAATTTACCTTCTGTTCAGCAGGGATTTGAAGATTGTGCACAATATCTGAGGAAGTTGATAAATTGTCTGAAGACTTTGATACATTGTTTGGATATTCACTATTTGCACTACTGAATTTATTTTATGTTTGGACTTTTTATACACATATTATTATTATTATATTATCATGTTGGTGCTCAGTTGAAACCACTTTTGTATGTTTGCACTTTATTAGGGAAGGAGCGCGGTTTAATCAATTTAGTATTGACTTTTATATGTCCCTCATTTTGGTCTGATCTATATAGTATATAGCACTTTTTATCTTTCTGAAAGTGTTTCCCAGTGCTAAACCTTTCATCCAATTTCTAAATTGCTGGATTAGTAAATTTCAAAAGCCAATATAAAGGAAATCATTGTTTCAAAAAAAGCACTTGTGGGTTTAAATTATAATTTTTTGGCATAATTCTCCTTTAAGGAGGCGTGGCAGGGGTGTGTCCTATGCCTGCATACTTTTGCTAATAGGTGTCCCATGTTCCCATCTCAAAAAGTTGGGAGGTGTGCATTATGAGTGTGGTGTGGCAAAAATGATACTACGGTTGTGTGTGGCAGGTAGGGTTGCCACCTTTCCATCAAGTCAAACCTGAACACTTTAGCGGCGCACAACAATTTTCATAGTATAAACTATACATATATTTTTGATATTAAATAACATTTCTAATCATATGAGGTTAATAACAAGAGTCCCCCTTTACATCAGAGTCCGCAGAGTTCCCCTTTACATCTGAACTCGCAGAGTTCCCTTTCACTGCAAGGGGGGGCTCTGCAGACTCTGATGTAAGGGAGAACTCTGGGGACTCTAACACAAGGGATGCTCTGGGAACCCTGATTTAAGGGGGAACACTGAGAACTCTGTTGTACGAAGAGGACTCTGATGTAAGGGGAACACTGAAAACTCTGATGTACGGAGAGGACTCTGATGTAAGGGGGAACACTGTGGCCTCTGGTGTAATGGGGAACTGTGATGTAAGGGGTACTCTGAGAACCCTGATTTACCTTAGTGTACTCGCTCAGAGGCAGGAGAGAGAAGGGGGGAGACTTCAGTCACAGACAGGGATGGATGGTGAGCTCACTCACCCCATGACAGTCATCACCTCTTATCCAGATGTATCTGAGGCTGCTGGACTTCAAATTTCCGCTCGCACTTTCCTTTTCTGTGGCACAGCGCTGGAGATTGGAGTGTGAGCAGACACAGAGGGGTAGGTGCAGATCGAGCCCTCTCTCCTCTCCCGTCTGTGTTTGGGGGGGATTGTTAGTGTTGGCTTTTGGCAGTGTGAAAGAGAATGTAACAGACACTCTCGGCTTAGACAGCTGCAGACAGAAACCCTGCAGGGAAGTCATAGTCCAGTCTGAATAATGTGTCCGGGTTTCAGGCAGCCTGAAAACCAGACGCATGATTCAAAACCCGAACTGTCCTGGAGAATCCCGGACAGGTGGCAACCCTAGTGGCAGGCAGTTCCACTACCAAGTACGATCCATTCAAGTGAACAGGGCTGTGCCACAACTGCTCTACAACTGTATGTAATGCACAACCTTGTGGCACGGTGCTGCAGGCTTTCAAGGGTTAAAACAGGCATCCTGGAGGCAACATATCACCTCTGAGCTGCCTGTCAAATACCTCTGAAAAGTGATCCACCTTGGATGGCTCCAGGTTGCTGCCTTAAAATTAGCAGCAGCATTGTCAGCCCGCCATACAAGCCTTGTCAGTTGACAGTTGAATACATTCCCCAGGCTGACAGCTCATTGGCTAATAAAGAGACAGAGGCTTTGTGTTGTCAGCGTACAATAGGAAGTGCTGTTACTGGCAGGATCTCCAGGGAAGAAACTTTGCAACAAAATCTCAAAAAATGATTTGCTTAACCACTTCAGCCCCGGAAGGATTTACCCCCTTCCTGACCAGAGCACTTTTTACAACTTGGCACTGCGTCGCTTTAACTGCTAATTGCGCGGTCATGCAATGCTGTACCCAAACGAAATTTGTGTCCTTTTCTTCCCACAAATAGAGCTTTCTTTTGATGTTATTTGATCACCTCTGTGGTTTTTATTTTTTGCACTATAAACGGAAAAAGACTGAAAATTTTGAAAAAAAATGACATTTTCTAATTTTTGTTATTAAAAAAATCCAATAAACTCAATTTTAGTCATACATTTAGGCCAAAATGTATTCGGCCACATGTCTTTGGTAAAAAAAAATGTCAATAAGCGTATATTTATTTGTTTGCGCAAAAGTTATAGCGTCTACAAACTAGGGTACATTTTCTGTAATTTGCACAGCTTTTAGTTTATGACTGCCTATGTCATTTCTTGAGGTGCTAAAATGGCAGGGCAGTACAAACCCCCCCAAATGACCCCATTTTGGAAAGTAGACACCCCAAGGAAATTGCTAAGAGGAATGTTGAGCCCATTGAATATTATTTTTTTTTGTCCCAAGTGATTGAATAATGACAAAAAAAAAAAAAAATTACAAAAAGTTGTCACTAAATGATATATTGCTCACACAGGCCGTGGGCATATGTGGAATTGCACCCCAAAATACATTCAGCTGCTTCTCCTGAGTATGGGGCTGCTTCTCCTGAGTACGGGGATACCACATGTGTGGGACTTTTTGGGAGCCTAGCCGCGTACGAGGCCCCGAAATCCAATCACTGCCTTCAGGATTTCTAAGGGCGTAAATTTTTGATTTCACTCCTCACTACCTATCACAGTTTTGAAGGCCATAAAATGCCAAGATGGCACAAAAAACCCCAAATGACCCCATTATGGAAAGTAGACACCCCAAGCTATTTGCTGAGAGGCATGTTGAGTCCATGGAATATTTTATATTTTGACACAAGTTGCGGGAAAGTGACACATTTATTTATTTATTTGCACAAAGTTGTCACTAAATGATATATTGCTCACACAGGCCATGGGCATATATGGAATTGCACCCCAAATACATTTAGCTGCTTCTCCTGAGTATGGGGATACCACATGTGTGTGACTTTTTGGGAGCCTAGCCGCGTACGGGGCCCCGAAAACCAATCACCGCCTTCAGGATTTCTAAGGGTGTAAATTTTTGATTTCACCCTTTACTGCCTATCACAGTTTCGGAGGCCATGGAATGCCCAGGTGGCACAACCCCCCCCCCCAAATGACCCCATTTTGGAAAGTAGACACCCCAAGCTATTTGCTGAGAGGCATGGTGAGTATTTTGAAGCTCTCAGTTGTTTTTGAAAATGAAGAAAGACAAGAAAAAACATTTTTTTTTCTTTTTTCAATTTTCAAAACTTTGTGACAAAAAGTGAGGTCTGCAAAATACTCACTATACCTCTCAGCAAATAGCTTGGGGTGTCTACTTTGCAAAATAGGGTCATTTGGGGGGGTTGTGCCACCTGGGCATTCCATGGCCTCCGAAACTGGGATAGGCAGTGAAGAGTGAAATAAAAAATTTACGCCCTTAGAAAGCCTGAAGGCGGTGCTTGGTTTTCGGGGTCCCGTGCACGGCTAGGCTCCCAAAAAGTCTCACACATGTGGTATCCCCGTACTCAGGAGAAGCAACAGAATGTATTTTGGGGTGTAATTTCACATATTCCCATGGCATGTTTGAGCAATATATCATTTAGTGACAACTTTGTGCAAAAAAAAAAAAAAATTGTCTTTTTCCCGCAACTTGTGTCACAATATAAAATATTCCATGGACTCGACATGCCTCTCAGCAAATAGCTTGGGGTGTCTACTTTCCAAAATGGGGTCATTTGGGGGGGGGGTTTGAACTGTCCTGGCATTTTATGCACAACATTTAGAAGCTTATGTCACACATTACCCACTCTTCTAACCATTTAAAGACAAAGCCCTTTCTGACACTTTTTGTTTACATGAAAAAATTATTTTTTTTTGCAAGAAAATTACTTTGAACCCCCAAACATTATATATTTTTTTTAAAGCAAATGCCCTACAGATTAGAATGGTGGGTGTTTCATTTTTTTTTTCACATAGTTTTTGCGCAGCAATTTTTCAAACGCATTTTTTGGGGAAAAACACACTTTTTTAAATTTTAATGCACTAAAACACACTATATTGCCCAAATGTTTGATGAAATAAAAAAGATGATCTTAGGCCGAGTACATGGATACCAAACATGACATAATTTTAAAATTGCGCACAAACGTGCAGTGGCAACAAAATAAATACATTTTTAAAAGCCTTTAAAAGCCTTTACAGGTTACCACTTTAGATTTACAGAGGAGGTCTACTGCTAAAATTACTGTCCTCGATCTGACCTTCATGGTGATACCTCACATGCATGGTGCAATTGCTGTTTACATTTGACGCCAGACCGACGCTTGCGTTCGCCTTAGCGCTAGAGCAGGGGGGGACAGGGGTGCTTTTTTTTTTATTTTTTTTATTATTTTTTTGCTTTTTTATCTTATTTTTAAACTGTTCCTTTCATTTTTTTTAAATCATTTTTATTGTTATCCCAGGGAATGTAAATATCCCCTATGATAGTAATAGGTAGTGACAGGTACTCTTTTTTGAAAAAATTGGGGTATATTAGATCCTAGATCTCTCCTCTGCCCTCAAAGCATCTGACCACACCAAGATCGGTGTAATAAAATGCTTTCCCAATTTCCCAGTGGCGCTGTTTACATCTGGCGAAATCTAAGTCATGAAATGCTCGGTTTCTTAGCCCATAGAGATGTTTGGAGCCACTCTGGTCTCTGATCAGCTCTATGGTCAGCTGGCTGAATCACCGGCTGCATTCTCTGGTTCCCTGTTGAGACAGGAGAGCTAGAGAAAAACACGGAAGACGGTGGGGGGGGGGGCATTCCCTCCCACTGCTTGTAAAAGCAGTCTAGAGGCTAATTAGCCACTAGGATTGCTTTTACATGAAAGCCGACCACTGGCTGAAAATAATGATACCAAGATGATACCTAAACCTGCAGGCATCATTCTGGTATAACCACTCAAAGTCGTGAATTGCGTACCTGAAGACAAAAAAATGGTTAACAATAAAACACAGTAAACGGTAAAGTATAAAAAAATTGCATACCTGAAAAGCAAACATGATAAAACATAATAACAATAAAACATTGCAGAATAGAATACAGTAAAAAAGAGCAGAACAATAGAGAGAGAATAGAGAGAGAGAGAACAATAAAACGACAACTATTTTTTTTAATTTTATATATTTTTTTGTGTTTTTTTTTTTTTACACTTTTTTATGCAACTGTAACTTTTATAACTGTAACCGGTTCCAGGTTCGGGTCTCTCAAAATGCGATGGCATCTTGGGAGACCCTGTGAAAGTGTGCCTAGTCTGTGCAATGCTGTACCCTATGCTAATACTCAACTAGTGAATGGTAGTTTTCAAAACATTCACCAATGCAAAGACCAGGATTGTCAGGACAGGAGGGACAATAATAGCGGGTGTCACGCCTATATCCGCGCTTGCTGCAGACACAACATCTTTTTTGGGGGGTTCGTTGGGTAGGGGTACTCGGGAGGACATAAAGAAAATGGCTGTCATGCAGCCAACTGCATTTGGTTGGGGATGTGAATGGGGGAAGTACGGGCGCTGCAGAAGCGGTGGGTTCCCAATTATTAGGATTGGTGAATGCAGCAGGAAGGGCACTATGGGCACGACGGGCCTGTGTTCGTCTTCTTGGTGGCAGCGGGACACTACTTGTGCTTGCCACCTCACCAGCTTGAACTGCACTTATGGGACTCGCCACGTCACCAAGTGTTACTGCAGTGCTGGTTTGACTACAACCGGGGTGTACTAGGTCGCTGGTGCTTGACAGTTCACCAAAATGCTACCAAAAAACCTGTTAGCGATCGCAGGGATCAGGCCTGACTCTGCAAACGCTGCAGTTATGTGTTTAGTGTTTTGTAAGTGACAGTGATCGATCGATACTGCACTTGGGTGGGCTGGGCTGGGCCGAGCGGAGGGGCAAAACGCAGGTGCTAGCAGGTATCTGGGCTGATCCCGCTAACACTGCATTTTTGGGAACCCTAAACTGCTGGGGATGCTAGTATAGGTCTGATCGGATCAGATATTGATCCGTTCAGATACTATACCACTAAGGGAGGTGTATGCTGCGTGCGTGGGTGTTAGCGGTACTGGGCACCGGGGGGGGGCAGTAGGACCCCGTGCCATTCTGCTGACGTATATCTGCAAGAGGCGGTCGGCAAGTGGTTAAGAAAACCTGTATGCAGTGAGACGTGATTCCATACGCACTGAGAAATAGAATTAGAGTTTGCATACCCTTTAACTGTTCAACTACTTCAGCTCCAGAAGATTTTACCCCCTTCACGGCCAGGCCATTTTTTGCTAAATAAGCCCCTAAAGGGTTTAACATTTAGGGGCGATCAAGGGGTTAAAGGTGTTCCTAACAACATGTAATATGTGTACAGTGTGCTGCTTTTACTAACTGATCACTTATGCCCCATACACACGAGCGGAAATTCCGCCAGCATAAGTCCGATGGGAGCTTTTGGTCGGAAAATGCGACTGTGTGGCAGAATTCCAGCCAGCAAAAGATTGAGAGCAGGTTCTCTATTTTTCGGTTGGAAAAAGTTACTATCCGAAAATGCGTTTGTCTGTATGCAATTTTGACGCGCAAAAAATCATGCATGCTCGGAAACAATTCGACGCATGCTCGGAAGCATTGAACTTCATTTTCTCGGCTCATCGTAGTGTTGTACGTCACCGCATTCTTGACGGTCGAAAGTTCAGAGAACTTTTGTGTGACCGTGTGTATGCAAGCCAAGCTTGAGCGGAATTCCGTCGGAAAAACCATCCAAGATTTTTCCGACGGAAATTCCGCTTGTGTGCACAGGGCATAAGTTTCTCATCCATGCTTTGCAGGGATGAGACACAGAAAGATTGTTCCCTGTGTACAGAGCCCTGTATTGATTGTCCACACCCAGCTCTGGGCTGTGATTGAATGAAATTAAAAAGTGCAACGGCCAATCTTCAGCTTTCAGCGCTCTCACACTTTGAATGACAATTGAACGTCTTACAACACTGTACCCATATGACATTTTTATTATTTTTCCCACAAATAGAGATTTCTTTTGGTGGTATATAATCACTGCTGGTGTTTTTATTTTTTGCTAAACAAATGAAAAAAGACCGACATTTTTCAACAAAATAAATAAAAACCTTTCATAGTTTGTTAATAACATTTTGCAAACAGGTAACTTCTCTCCTTCACTGATGGGCACTGATAGGTGGCACTAATGAGGAGGCACTATGGATGCGGGACTGATGGCCACTAATAGGTGGCATTGATGGGCACTGATGGGGCGGCACTAATGGGCACTGATGAGATGGCACTGGTGGGCACTGATTGGTGGTACTGATGAGATGGCACTGATGAGGCGGCACTAATGGGCACTGGTGGACAATGATAGGTGGCACTGATAGGCGGCACTGATGAGCACTGACAGGCAATGGTAGGAGGCACTGATGGGCACTAATAGGTGACACTTGTAGCGGACCCCTGTACTTCTGAGGACCCCTGTACTTCTGAGGTAGCCCCCCAAAGCACAAGGTGCTTTGGGGGGCTACCTCAAAGCACCCTCCCAATGTTGAGGGCATGTGGCCTGGTACGGTTCAGGAGGGGGGGCACTCTCGCCCCCCCCCTCTTTTCCTGTGGCCTGCCAGGTTGCGTGCTCGAATAAGGGTCTGGTATGGATTTTTGGGGGACCCCATGCCATTTTTTAAAAAAAAAATTGGCACAGGGTTCCCCTTAATATCCATACCAGACCTGAAGGGCCTGGTATGGAATTTAGGGTGACCCCCACGCCATTTTTTAAAAAAAATTTGGCGCGGGGTTCTCCTTAATATCCATACCAGACCTGAAGGGCCTGGTACGGAATTTAGGGGGGACCCCCACACATTTTTTTTATTTTGGTTCGGGGTTCCCCTTTGGGGAAATCCCATGCCATTTTATCAATGAAATTTTATGTGTATTGTCGGGCCGACAATTCATTAATAGCCGCGAGTAGTTTTAAATGACTTTTTTTCCTTTGAAATGTCATTTTGCTATCAGACTATTCTAAACACGGGAAACATGTGCCCCTTTACAGGCCTACTATAGACACCCCCAGGTACGAAATTTAAAGGAATATTACACTTTTATTGTTTCACTTTAAGCATTATTAAAATCACTGCCCCCGAAAAAACGGCCGTTTTTAAAACTTCCTTTTGCATTGATATATGTGCCCAGGAGAGGACCCAGGTCTCCAAAAACTTTTTATGACAATAACTTGCATATAAGCCTTTAAAATTAGCACTTTTGATTATTCATGTTCATGTCCCATAGACATTAACGGTGTTCGCGTGTTCGAACAAATTTTTCGCCTGTTCGCAAGTTCTGCTGCGAACCGAACCAGGAGGTGTTTGGCTCATCCCTAGTCAGGACTCAGTGTAGGATAGCAATTACCACTGGCCGCCACTGATCTACTCTACAATTATATTGGCACCGCATACTTAAAGCGCAGTTCCACCCAGAAATGGAACTTTCTCTGAAATGATCCCCCCCTCCGGTGCCACATTTCAGTGGGGAGAGGGAGCAGATACCTGTCAAATCCTGTCAGGTATCTGCTCCCACTTCCAAAGTGCAGGGAACTAGGCAATGTCCGACCCCTTCCCCCCCCATCTTCTGGAAGACACACAGGTCCCAGAAGACAGCAGGGACCATTCAGATCGCACAGCACGACTTGTGCATGAGCAGTAGGAAACAGCCACTTGATGAGGCACAGCCATTACTTGATTCTGATGTTGGTTTTGAGGTTGAGGGAGGTATGAACCTGAGCCTACAGGGAGGGGAGAACACTGGTAAATGACAAATTGTCAGTCATGTTCCCCCAGCCACAGTGTATTGCGGAGTTGCTTCCAGTGATGATGAGGATGGAGGGGATGATGATGATGAAGTCACTGATGCGACTTGGGTGCCAGATAGAGCAGAGGAGGAAAGGGAGGGTGATGCACAAGCTCAACAGGGCAGCCATTATGGATGAGTAGAGAGCAGCCACCCTATTCCATCACATTGTAGAGCTCTTATCTCCTGGCCCACTTCCCACATCTCAGCTGTTTGGCCCTTTTTTAGCACATGTGCAGCCGATTGCACTGTTGCAATCTTTGTCTCAAGCACATCAAGCATGGCAAAAACACCAGCCATTTGGGTACCACATGCTTGACAAGGCATTTAACCTCCCACCACTCAGCCCATTGGCAAGAGCACCTGAAATCCACACAAAAGATACACAATTCTGCTCCTCTTCACTCCTCACCTTTCATGTCTACCCCCGCTATATCACATGACCTCTCAGAAGCCTCCACTGACAGGGAAGATGGTATAGCGCAGGGTGTCACAGGTCCTTGCAGCATGTCTGCCAGCAGCACACCACTAGCTGTAGACTATAGCCGGCAAATTTCTCTGTCCCATCTGCTGCAGTGAAAAAAAAAACAGTCACTTCCACCCACATGCCCAGCGTCTTAATTCAAGCTTGTCAAAGCTGCTGGCTTTACAACTCCTGCCTTTCTGTCTGGTGAATTCTGCCCCTTCTGTGATTTTGCAGAATGTGCTGTACCACAATGGCAGGTTCCCAGTCGCTATTTCTTTACATGTAAGGCTATTCCAGCTCTGTACCACCATGTGGAAGGCATTGTTGGGCAAGGCAGTCAGCTGCAAGGTCCATGTTACCGCTGACATGTGATCCAGCAAGCATGGTCAGAGATGCTATATTTCATTCACCGTGCACTGAGTAACTTTTCTTGCAACTCGGAAGGATGCAGGACAGGGCTCAGTGCTGCAGCTTGTTTTGCCGCCATGTCTCCATACAGCTAGTGACGATGTGAGATTTGTCAGCTCCACCCCCTCCTCCATGCCCAACTCTGCTGAATTGTCCTATGAACCACCAGTACCCCCTAAGCCAGGGGTCTCAAACTGGTGGCCCTCAAGCTGTTGCAGAAGTCCCATCATGCCTCTGCCTGAGGGAGTCATGCTTGTAACTGTCAGTCTTGCAATGCTTAATGGGATTTTTAGTTTTTTAACAGCTGGAGGTTTGAGTTTAGGACCCCCTTGAGCGTTCAAGGGGCTATTCAATGAGTCAGGCTAAAAGATGTAATGCAGTGCTTCGGCTGGTCTGTCTAGGGGAGAGGAACCAATAGAGATGGGCCGAACACTACCTATTCGGTTTGCAGTAGAACTCCCGAACAGGGGAAAAGTTCTGCCCCAAACAGCAAACTCTATTGAAGTCCAAGGGAGCCGAACATGACAAATCAAAAGTGCCCATTTTGAAGGCTTATATGCAAGTAATTGGCCATAAAAAAGGGTAAGGGGGTCTGGGTATTGCCCTGGGGGACATGTATCAATGCAAAAGAATGTTTTGAAAACAATTGTTTTTTTAAGGAGCTAAGGTGATTTTAATGATGCTTAAAGTGCAACAATAAAAATGAAAAATTCCTTTACATAGCGCAGCTGGCGTCCCCTTAGTCTGCCTGTAAAGTGGTGCATCTGCAGCATGTATAGAACCTGCTGCAGCAAAAATCACATTTCTAAAGAAAAGAAAACTAGTCAAATCACATTACTCGCGGTTGCAATTACAGACACCCAGCTATTTAAAAATAAATACAGGAAAAAAGCACCTTGTCCCCATGTAGACGGGGAAAAGGGTCTCTTCTCCAGAACCCTGGGCTGTGGTTGTGGAGGTCTGCGGGAGGGGGCTTATCAAAGCTTTGCCCAATCAGGGCACAGAATGGAGTGTGCAGCATGCAGTGCAATGCAGGGCGTTCAGTGGAGTGAAAACACCTCTAAATTCAGGTTTTCCCTGAATGGGGAAAACAGCCATTATTTGGCCTCAACTCATACTCGGGCCGAACTGTTCACCCAGCACTATGGATGAGGCTGCACTGGCGTGGCTGACCAGGCACTGAGGAGGCTGCACTGGTGTGGCTGACCAGACACTGAGAAGGCTGCACTCGTGTGGCTGACCAGGCACTGAGAAGGCTGCACTGGTATGGCTGATCAGCACTCTGATGAGACTGCACTCACGTGGCTTATCAGGACACTGAAGAAAATGCATTGGCGTGGCTGATTGGGACAGTGATGTGGCTGCAACAGTGCCATAGGCTCTAATAGGCGTCAAAAAAGGTAAACAGCGAATGCCATGCTTGGCGCTCGCAGTTCACCCAGGTGTGTTAGAAAAGCGAATAAATGTTTGCTTTTCCTAACACAGAACTGCCTCTCTGCCAATCAGGTGCTCGGGTCTGTTACCCATCACCTGGTTGGCTGAAACGACAGGTGCTGTGATTGGACGCCTATCAGGCGCTCAATAATAACAGAGGATGGGAGAAGACATCGAGAACATGGAGGAGCATGGAGGACACCACTCGCCACCCGCTACCGTCACCCACTGCCCCACCGAGACAGGGTAAGTGCTGGACAGAAAACGGGCTGGGGGGGCATAGTGGCAGCATTCAATGGGCACAGTGGGAGCATTTGATGGGCACAGTGGCTGTGTTTGATGGGCACAGTGAGGCTGCAATTGATGTTTTTTTTCAGAATTGTTCAGTTTGTTTGCGCGGTGCGTCCATAAGGGCACACGGGCTCCGCCCCCTCTCTCCAGCCAACCCCTCTGTCACCACTAGATAGATTCATTCTTTGCATGAATCTATCTAGTGGTGACAGAGGGGTTGGCTGGAGAGAGGGGGCAGAGAGTTTGTTTGCTCCCCCCAAAAAATTTGGAGCACCAGCCTCCACTGTTGCACTGGCGTCGCTACACTTCCATGGATGATCAGGTCACTGAGGAGACTTCACTGGCGTGGCTGATAAGGGATCTGAGGAGGCTGATCAGGATGCTGCTGGGGTTGCAGTTGCGTTGCTGCACTGGCATTTCTGATCAGAACACTGAGGAGGCTGCACTGACTTGATTGCACAAGACACTAAGGAGGCTGCACTGTTGTGGCTGATCAGGACACTTATGAGGCTGTATTTGTGTGGCTAATTAGGATGCCGATGAGGCTACAATCACATGGCTGATCAGGTCACTACCGAGGTTGCACTGGTGTCGCTGCACTGGCGTGACTGATCAGGGCACTGAGGAGGCTGCACTGGCGTGGCTGATAAGGGGACTGAGGAGGGTGCCCGGTAATAAAAAAAACCCCCGGAAGTGCAGCATTCTGCACAATGCGGCCCCCCTGTAGAAGTAGATCTGCTATGGGGGGTCGGCAAGTGATAAACAATGTTGCTACATCAACTCTTACAGCCTCTATATTGAACTTCCTCCATATGTCATCTGCTTTTAACAATATGTCATTTAAATCATGAGGATTTGGGGTACTAATAAAATATTTTCCTTGATATTCTGACGATAAAGTTGCATGTTATGGTTAAGATCAAGGGTTAAATTTTAGGGTTATGGTTTGGGTTAGGGTTCAACCCTTCTGGTTTTTCACCTTAATGCATAGAAACCTTCTGTGCTATAGCAGCCCCCAGAACCCCCCTTTTTCATACCTGAGCCGGATCATTCCAGTGACGGGGACGAGCACAGCCACTCCAGCCGCTGTCTTGGGTCCTCATTGGATAGATTGATAGCAGCAGGAGCCATTGGTATAATAATTGGCTCCCGCTGCTGTCAATCAAATCCAATGATGTGGGAGCCGGGGGCGGGTCCGGGTCCTACTGTCTGTGTCATAGGATGCAGCAGCAGGACTCAGGAGCGTGCCCGCACGAGTGCCCCCATGGAAAGCGGCTCTCCGTGGAGGCACTTGATGCAAAGGAGGGGCCAAGAGTGCCGCTGAGGGACCCCAGAAAAGGAGGATCCGGGCCGCTCTGTGCAAAACCCTTGCAGAGATCAGGTAATTATGCAAGGCTGGTGCAAGGATTTTTGACATCCTACGCAAAACCTCATGTTGCTGCCCCCATTGGTCCCACCCATGACTCCACCCCCTTTGCCCAGCCAATGTGAAAGAAGGTGCCACTATACACAAATCATCAGCTCTGCTTCCTCTAGTGCTGGCTTCAGTGCTGTGCTGCACCTCTAATTACACTAGGGGTCGGACTGAGTTAGTTACATGCTGCAGCCTGCAGAGCATGCAAATGCAGAGGGAAGCCAGCGGCCGGGCGCCCCTAGGTAGCAGTGCACTCTAGGCAGCTGCCTAGTTTGTCTAGTGGTAGCACCGGCTCTATAAGTATGACATGTTTGTTTTTTTAATGGACCTTTACAGTCACTTTAAGGTTACATTTTAGGGTTAGGAGCTAGGGTTAGAGTTAAGGGCTAGTCTTTAATATTAGGGTTAGGGTTAAATGTTAGGGTTAGAGCTAGGGTTACATATCAGTGATAGTGTTGGTTTTATTATTTATTTTTTATAGTTAGGTTTAGAGGTCATCGTTAGGGTTAGCATTCTAACCTTAACAATTACTGCTAACCCTAACAATAACCTAACTCTAACCCCAGCCTGTGACTTTGGACACATAATATAGTGGGATACAGGGCGCTCTAGGTAAAGACCATCCAGGAAACAGAAATTTCAAACTCTATGACTCAATGAAGACAAGTAGGGCAGTGGGCGGGTGTCTTATGGTACATGTCACAGCGCTTCATGGGAGAAGCAAACTCTTGTAAAAGATAAAGCAGAAAGAAGGCCCTTCTAAGTGCAATAAAAAACAAGACTTTAATAGCCCGAGGAGAGAAAAGGTGTACAGGTTTATCATATAATGTGAAGCCTCCGCCCTACAGGATCCACTGTTAGGCATGTGCATTTCGTTTCGTTCCGAATCGAAATTCGGACAATTTTTTCATTATTCGGAAATTTGGATGCATCCGAATTTCCGAATTACAAAAGTAAAGAATTTAAACGAATCCGAAAAAAAACGAACGGATTCGAAAACATATTCGAATCGAATTCGAAAACATATTCGAATCGAATTTGAAGACAAATTCAAATCGCATTCGAAAAAAATAGAAAACGTTTTTCTAAAAAAAACAATAAGATAGAATATAAAATAATAAAGCAATAAAATATATATATATATATATATATATATATATATATATATATATATATATATATATATATATATATTTTATTGCTTTATTATTTTATATTCTATCTTATTGTTTTTTTTAGAAAAACGTTTTCTATTTTTTTCGAATGCGATTTGAATTTGTCTTCAAATTCGATTCGAATATGTTTTCGAATTCGATTCGAATATGTTTTCGAATCCGTTCGTTTTTTTTCGGATTCGTTTAAATTCTTTACTTTTGTAATTCGGAAATTCGGATGCATCCAAATTTCCGAATAATGAAAAAATTGTCCGAATTTCGATTCGGAACGAAACGAAATGCACATGCCTAACAGTGGATCCTGTAGGGCGGAGGCTTCACATATATGTATATATATATATATATATATATATATATATATATATATATGTTTTATATATATATATATATATATATATATATATATATATAAAAAAAAAATATATATATATATATATATTATTATTCTCTTCTATTGTTTTTTTATGCTTTTCTTTTCTATTATTTTATATTCTATAACAGAACGAATTCGAAAACATATTCAAATCGAATTCGAAAACATATTCAAATCGAATTCGAAGACAAATTCGAATCGAATTAGAAAAAAATAGAAAACGTTTTTCTAAAAAAAACAATAAGATAGAATATAAAATAATAAAGCAACCTTTTGCCACATTTCAGGCTTCAAACATAAAGATATACAATTTTAATTTTTTGTGAAGAATCACCAATAAGTGGGACACAATTGTGAAGTGGAACGAAATCTATTGGATATTTTAAACTTTTTTAGCAATTAAAAAACTGAAAAGTGGTGCGTGCAAAATTATTCGGCCCCTTTACTTTCAGTGCAGAAAACTCACTCCAGAAGTTCAGCGAGGATCTCTGAATGATCCAATGTTGTCCTAAATGACTGATGGTGATAAATAGAATCCACCTGTGTGTAATCAATTCTCTGTATAAATGCACCTGCTCTGTGATAGTCTCAGGGTTCTGTTGAAAGCGCAGAGAGCATCATGAAGACCAAGGAACACACCAGGCAGGTCCGTAATACTGTTGTGGAGAAGTTTAAAGCCGGATTTGGATACAAAAAGATTTCCCAAGCTTTAAACATCCCAAGGAGCGCTGTGCAAGCGATCATTTTGAAATGGAAGGAGTATCAGACCACTGCAAATCTACCAAGACCTGGCTGTCCCTCTAAACTTTCAGCTCAGACAAGGAGAAGACTGATCAGAGATGCAGCCAAGAGGCCCATGATCACTCTGGATGAACTGCAGAGAACTACAGCTGAGGTGGGAGAGTCTGTCCATAGGACAACAATCAGTCGTACACTGCACAAATCTGCCCTTTATGGAAGAGTGGCAAGAAGAAAGCCATTTCTCAAAGATATCCATAAAAAGTCTCGTCTAAAGTTTGCCACAAGCCACCTGGGAGACACACCAAACATGTGGAAGAAGGTGCTCTGGTCCGATGAAACCAAAATCGAACTTTTTGGCCACAATGCAAAACGATATGTTTGGCGTAAAAGCAACACAGCTCATCACACTCAACACACCATCCCCACTGTGAAACATGGTGGTGGCAGCATCATGGTTTGGGCCTGCTTTTCTTCAGCAGGGACAGGGAAGATGGTTAAAATTGAGAGGAAGATGGATGCAGCCAAATACAGGACCATTCTGGATGAAAACCTGTTGGAGTCTGCAAAAGACCTGAAACTGGGACGGAGATTTATCTTCCAACAAGACAATGATCCCAAACATACAGCAAAATCTACAAAGGAATGGTTCACAAATAAGCGTATCCAGGTGTTAGAATGGCCAAGTCAAAGTCCAGACCTGAATCCAATCGAGAATCTGTGGAAAGAGCTGAAAACTGCTGTTCACAAACGCTCTCCATCCAACCTCACTGAGCTCGAGCTGTTTTGCAAGGAAGAATGGGCAAGAATTTCAGTCTCTCGATGTGCAAAACTGATAGAGACATACCCCAAGCGACTTGCAGCTGTAATCGCAGCAAAAGGTGGCTCTACAAAGTATTAACGCAAGGGGCCGAATAATTTTGCATGCCCCACTTTTCATTTTTTTATTAGTTAAAAAAGTTTCAAAAATCCAAAAGATTTCGTTCCACTTCACAATTGTGTCCCACTTGTTGGTGATTCTTCACAAAAAATAAAAATTTTATATCTTTATGTTTGAAGCCTGAAATGTGGCAAAAGGTTGAAAAGTTCAAGGGGGGCGAATACTTTCGCAAGCCACTGTATATATTCTATTGCTTTATTATTTTCTATTCTATCTCATTGTTTTTTTTAGAAAAACGTTTTCTATTTTTTTCGAATTCGATTTGAATTTGTATATATATATATATATTTTTTTATTATTCTCTTCTATTGTTTTTTTATGCTTTTCTTTTCTATTATTTTATATTCTATAACAGTCTTTTCAATTCAAATTCATTCTATACGAAATTTGAATTTCGGAACATGGCTTCTGAAGTTTGAATTTCGTATAGAATGAATTTGAATTTGAATAGAAAAGATTAGAACAGAAAATAATAGACTAGAAAAACAATAGAACAGAATAGAAGAAAGTATAATATATATATACTATATTTTCTTCTATTCTGTGCTATTGTTTTTCTAGTCTATTCTTTTCTATTATTTTCTATTCTATTCTAATCTTTTATATTCAAGTTTGATTTCGGTCTATATGAAATTTGAATTTTGGAAGATGTTTTATATATATATATATATATATATATATATATATATATATAAAACATCTTCCAAAATTCAAATTTCATATAGACCGAAATCAAACTTGAAAAGACTGTTATAGAATATAAAATAATAGAAAAGAAAAGCATAAAAAAACAATAGAAGAGAATAATAAAAAAAAAAATATATATATATACAAATTCAAATCGAATTAGAAAAAAATAGAAATATATATAAAAAATAGAAATATATATAAAAAAATTCTATTCTATTTTTTTCTATTCTGTTTCATTGTTTTTCTATGCTATTCTTTTCTATTCTATTCTAAACTTTTCTATTCAAATTTGAATTCATTCTATACGAAATTCGAATTTCGGAAGATGGCTTCTGAAAGTGGAATTTCGTATAGAATGAATATGAATTTGAATAAAAAAGATTAGAATAGAAAATAATAGACTAGACAAACAATAGAACAGAACAGAATAAAATATAATATATATATTTTATTCTATTCTGTTCTATTGTTTTTCTAGTCTTTTCTCTTCTACTCTATTCTAATCTTTTCTATTCAAATTCGAATTCATTTTATAAGAAATTCAAATTTCGGAAGATGGTTTTATATATATATATATATATATATATATATATATATACATATATATATTTTATTTTTTTTTATTTTATTTTTTTTCTATGCTGGTCTATTGTTTTTCTATTCTTTTCTATTATTTTCTATTTTATTCTAATCTTTTCTATTTGAATGCGAAATCATTCTATACGAAATTTGAATTTCTGAAAATGGTTATACAGAAACAGAATGAAATAGAATGAAATCGAATTCTAATAGAAAAGACTAAAACAGAAAAACAATAGAACAGAATAGAAAATAATTATATATATATATATATATATATATATATATATATATATATATATTATATATTATATTACAGATCTGTGTTACTGTACCAGATGTTTTTCTATATACTGTATCTTAATAAACCATGATATTTGACAAAATATTTTTAAATATTTTTATACATCTATTAAGAACTTCTTCTTTGATCTTGTACATTGCTGTTTTAAAGCCCCATGGGGGAAAACAATTCTTCTATAATGGTTACAATGGACAAACACAGGCTATACAATATTCCTAGGATACAAAAAGGTTAGAAAGAAAGAAAGAGATACCAGTATACATTACTCAGACAGCATATCCCCTAGATGGTCTCGGGCTGGACAGGGCAAAACCATTTAGCCCTTTCCCTCTTTTATATGCATTCTCCACCAATCAACAGATGCAACATATTGATTGGGTCAGAGATGTCTCAAAGTCTGGTTGGCTACATTTGAAGCCTCTTTGCTAATTGGCTTACAGCTGCCTTCAATTCTGATTGGTCACATCTAAAGCTGTCCAAAAGTTCATGCTTGGACATTGCTGCAACATGGAAACCCTTCATAGCCTCAAAGTCTATGAATTAATGAACAATCTCCTTTGATCTCCCAGCCCAAACAGTCCCGACAGTAGAATGGCCCCCTGGTGAGTAGATTCAATTAACACCTGGGGACCTTTCCTGGTTCCCACCAGTGTATTGGAAGCATGTTAATGCCCCCTGAAGAATGGATGCCTTAAGGTCTGCCAATACTCTTTGATTCAATTAACACCTGGGGGGCCTTCTCGGGTTCCCATCAATGTAACTACATTCCTAAGGTGAGCTATGCTCTATCATGATATTAAGAAACATATACCCATATATAAATATATATACCCACACACATATACACGTATATATATATATATATATATATATATATATATATATATATATATATATATATATATATATATGTCAGCCCCCCTCACACACCTGTATATATGTCAGCCCCCCCACACAACTATATATATGTCAGCCCCTCCCACACATCTGTATATATGTCAGCCCCCCCACACACCTGTATATATCTGATCCCCCCACACACCTGTATATATGTCAGCCCCCCACACACCTGTATATATGTCAGCCCCTCCCACACACCTGTATATATGTCAGCCCCCCACACACCTGTATACATGTCAGCCCCCCCCTCACACACCTGTATATATGTCAGCCCTTCCCACACACCTGTATATATGTCAGCCCCCCACACACCTGTATATATGTCAGCCCCCCCTCACACACCTGTATATATGTCACCCCCCCACACACCTGTATATATTTCAGCCCCTCCCACACACCTGTATAGATGTCAGCCCCCCCACACACCTGTATATATGTGATCCCCCCATACACCTGTATATATGTCAGCCCCCCACACACCTGTATATATGTCAGCCCCCCTCACACACCTGTATATATGTCAGCCCCCCCACACACACACCTGTATATATGTCAGTCCCCCACACACCTGTATATATGTCAGTCCCCCACACACTTGTATATATGTCAGCCCCTCCCACACACCTGTATATATGTCAGCCCCCCACACCTGTATATATGTCAGCCCCCTACACACACCTGTATATATGTCAGCCCCTCCCACACACCTGTATATATGTCAGCCTCTCCCACACACCTGTATATATGTCAGCCCCCCACACACCTGTATCTATGTCAGCCCCCCACACACCTGTATATATGTCAGCCCTCCACACACCTGTATATATGTCAGCCCCTCCCACACACCTGTATATATATCAGCCCCCCAAACACCTGTATATATGTCAGCGCCTCCCCACACACCTGTATATATGCCAGCCCCTCCCACACTACCTGTATATATGTCAGCCCCCTACACACACTTGTATATATGTCAGCCCCCCACACACCTGTATATATGTCAGCGCCTCCCCACACACCTGTATATATGTCAGCCCCCACACACACCTGTATATATGTCAGTGCCCCCCACACACCTGTATATATGTCAGTGCCCCCTCACACACCTGTATAGATGTCAGCCCCACCCACACACCTGTATATATGTGATCCCCCCACACACCTGTATATATGTCAGCCCCCCACACACCTGTATATATGTCAGCCCCCCTCACACACCTGTATATATGTCACCCCCCCCACACACACCTGTATATATGTCAGCCCCTCCCACACACCTGTATATATGTCAGCACCCCCACACACCTGTATATATGTCAGCCCCCCTCACACACCTGTATATATGTCAGCCCCTCCCACACACCTGCATATATGTCAGTCCCCCACACCTGCATATATGTCAGCCCCCCACACACCTGTATATATGTCAGCCCCCTACACACACCTGTATATATGTCAGCCCCCCACACACCTGTATATATGTCAGCCCCTCCCACACACCTGTATATATGTCAGCACCCCCACACACCTGTATATATGTCAGCCCCCCTCACACACCTGTATATATGTCAGCCCCTCCCACACACCTGTATATATGTCAGCCCCCCACACACCTGTATATATGTCAGCCCCCCTCACACACCTGTATATATGTCAGCCCCTCCCACACACCTGTATATATGTCAGCCCCCCCACACCTGTATATATGTCAGCCCCCCACACACCTGTATATATGTCAGCCCCCCTCACACACCTGTATATATGTCAGCCCCCCCCACACACCTGTATATATGTCAGCCCCCACACACCTGTATATATGCCAGCCCCCCCACACACCTGTATATATGTCAGCCCCCCCCCACACACCTGTATATATGTCAGCCCCCTACACACACCTGTATATATGTCAGCCCCACACACACCTGCATATATGTAAGCCCCTCCCACACACCTGTATATATGTCAGCCCCCCACACACCTGTATATATGTCAGCCCCTCCCACACACCTGTATATATGTCAGCCCCCCCACACACCTGTATATATGTCAGCCCCCCTCACACACCTGTATATATGTCAGCCCCTCCCACACACCTGTATATATGTCAGCCCCCCACACACCTGTATATATGACAGCCCCCCCCCCCCTCACACACCTGTATATATGTCAGCCCCCCACACACCTGTATATATGTCAGCCCCTCCCACACATCTGTATATATGTCAGCCCCCCCACACACCTGTATATATCTGATCCCCCCACACATCTGTATATATGGCAGCCCCCCACACACCTGTATATATGTCAGCCCCACTCACACACATGTATATATGTCAGCCCCTCCCACACACCTGTATATATGTCAGCCCCCCACACACCTGTATACATGTCAGCCCCCCCTCACACACCTGTATATATGTTAGCCCTTCCCACACACCTGTATATATGTCAGCCCCCCACACACCTGTATATATGTCAGCCCCCCCTCACACACCTGTATATATGTCAGCCCCCCACACACCTGTATATATTTCAGCCCCTCCCAAACACCTGTATAGATGTCAGCCCCCCCCCCACACACCTGTATATATGTGATCCCCCCACACACCTGTATATATGTCAGCCCCCCACACACCTGTATATATGTCAGCCCCCCTCACACACCTGTATATATGTCAGCCCCTCCCACACACCTGTATATATGTCAGCCCCCCCCACACCTGTATATATGTCAGCCCCCTACACACACCTGTATATATGTCAGCCCCTCCCACACACCTGTATATATGTCAGCCCCTCCCACACACCTGTATATATGTCAGCCCCCCACACACCTGTATATATGTCAGCCCCCCACACACCTGTATATATGTCAGCCCCTCCCACACACCTGTATATATATCAGCCCCCCAAACACCTGTATATATGTCAGCGCCTCCCCACACACCTGTATATATGCCAGCCCCTCCCACACACCTGTATATATGTCAGCCCCCCCACACACCTGTATATATCTGATCCCCCCACACACCTGTGTATATGTCAGCCCCCCACACACCTGTATATATGTCAGCCCCCCACACACCTGCATATATGTAAGCCCCTCCCACACACCTGTATATATGTCAGCCCCCCACACACCTGTATATATGTCAGCCCCTCCCACACACCTGTATATATGTCAGCCCCCCTCACACACCTGTATATATGTCAGCCCCTCCCACACACCTGTATATATGTCAGCCCCCCACACACCTGTATATATGTCAGCCCCCCACACACCTGTATATATGTCAGCCCCCCACACACCTGTATATATGTCAGCCCCTCCCACACACCTGTATATATATCAGCCCCCCAAACACCTGTATATATGTCAGCGCCTCCTCACACACCTGTATATATGCCAGCCCCTCCCACACACCTGTATATATGTCAGCCCCCCCACACACCTGTACATATGTCAGCCCCCCACACACCTGTATATATGTCAGCGCTTCCCCATACACCTGTATATATGTCAGCCCCCACACACACCTGTATATATGTCAGTGCCCCCACACACCTGTATATATGTCAGTGCCCCCTCACACACCTGTATATATCAGCCCCCCTCACACACCTGTATATATGTCACCCCCTCCACACACACACCTGTATATATGTCAGCCCCCCATCACACCTGTATATATGTCAGCCCCCTCACACCTGTATATATATGTCAGGCCCCCTCACACCTGTATATATGTCAGCCCCCCACACACCTGTATATATGTCAGGCCCCCTCACACCTGTATATATGTCAGCCCCCCATCACACCTGTATATATGTCAGCCCCACCCCCACACACCTGTATATATGTCAGCCCCACCCCCCACCTGTATATGTCAGCCCCTCACACACACCTGTATATATGTCAGAGCCCCTCCCACACACACACCTGTATATATGTCAGCGCCCCTCCCACACACACACCTGTATATATGTCAGCGCCCCACATACACAAACCTGTAAACACACAAGGCTCTGGCCCCTCCCTGTACACAAACAGCCCCCTCCCTTTCCCTCACAGCCCCCCTTGTAAATAATTTCTTCCTACCTGGTCCTAGCTCATTTTCACAAAGCTGACATGTTACTGACATAGATAAGCCCAGTACACGAGGGGTGAACATGCACATAGTAGCCAGAGGTGGCAGTAAAGAGCTCTATGTCTGAGCTCAATGACACAGAGAACAGCAGAAGCTGTGAGATCATTTCTGTAATGCACAGCATGGATCCCCTCCACCCGTCCTGCCTTCTTCTGGCCCGGGCCCGGGGGCCCTTTACAGCTGTGACGGCTGTACCTCCCTGATGGCGGCCCTGACTGTGTTACTATTACACCTACTGTATAGTCACTACTTCTACCACAACCCTTGCTATTCTGCTACTGTAACAATCACTCATTGCTACAACTTTCTTTTTTATTAAATCTGCAAAAATGTCAACAATTCTGTGTTTTTCTGTCAATATGGGGTGCTGTGTGTACACTAATGAGGAAAAATATGAACTTAAATGACTTTAGCAAATGCAATATAACAAAGAGTTAAAAATTTAAGGGGGTCTGAATACTTTCCATCCCCCCTGTATACTGAATGGGATCATCTGGATAAGCATTTTTTCCCTCCAAAGAGTTTCTCAGTTCTCTATCATGGAGGAAAAATTCACAAAGGTTGGAAAGTACCAGCAGTAGATGCTGCGATTTCCAGCATCAATAAAGATGCAAATGCTTAACCACTTCAATACCGGGCATTTATACCCCCCTCCTGCCCAGGCCAATTTTCAGCTTTCAGCGCTGTCACACTTTGAATGATCATTGCGCGGTCATACGACACTGTACACAAATTCAATTTTGATCATTTTTTTCCCCACAAATAGAGCTTTCTTTTGGTGGTATTTGATCGCCTCTGCATTTTTAATTTTTTGTGCTAAACAAAAAAAAAGCGACAATTTTGAAAAAAAAAAACCACAATATTTATTACTTTTTGCCATAATATATATATCCCTTTTTTTTTTTTTAAACAAGTTTTTTCCTCAGTTTAGGCTGATATGTATTCTTCTACATATTTTTGGTAAAAAAAACCCCCAATAAGCGTATATTGATTGGTTTGCGCAAAAGTTATAGCGTCTACAAAATAGGGGATAGATTTATCATTTTTATTATTATTATTTTTTTTTTTACTACTAATGTCGGCGATCCATGATTTTTATCGTGACTATGACATTGCGGCGGACAGACTATGACGCTATTTTGGGACCACTGACATTTATAAAGCGACCCATGCTATCAAAATGCACCGATTACTGTATAAATGTGACCGACAAGGAAGGGGTTAACACTAGGGGGAGCTGAAGGGGTAAAATATGTGTCCTAGGGAGTGATTCAAAATGTGGGGGGGAGGGGACTGATGAGGGGGAGGAGAGCGATCGGTGTTCCTCTGTACAAGGAACATACAATCAGTTCTCTCCCCTGACAGGACGTGGATCTGTGCGTTTACACACGCAGATCCACGTCCCTGCTCTGTGATGAGCAATCGCGGGTGCTTGGTGGACATTGCGGCCGCCAGGCACACGCATCAGTTCCCCAATGATGCGGCGCGCTCTCCACAATCCCAGGAAGCCGAGGACGTCATATGACGCCTGCCCGGAGGGACAAAGGGTTCCTGCCGCTGTCATTTTATTATACGGTGGTAGGGAACTGGTTCTTGATCCAACAGATTGGAATTTTTTTTTTTTAAATCCTCCTACCAAAGGCGCTTTGTTTTTGCCAAAGACTCTATCCACCAACCTCCCGCCTTGCGCTTGTGCTAAAACACATGCGTAGAACTAGAGCTGCACGATTAATCATCAAGAATCTCTATCGCGATCTTGACTAAAGTGTTTCATGATTCTTTCTATGCAAAGAATTCTCTCTGCTCTTCTGAAGCCACAGCCTTCAAAAGAAAGGAAGAGAAAAACTGGGCAGTCTGCCAAGAAACAAAACATTCCTTATCACTTAAAGGGGGGTTCCGCCTGGGAAAAAAAAATAAATAAAAGTCAGCAGCTACAAACACTGTAGCTGCTGACTTTAAATAAGCACACTTACCTGTCCTGGGTGCCCGCGATGTCGGCCGCCCGAGGCTGACCCGTCCCTCAGGTCCCGGCACCGCCATCCTAACTAAGGGAAACAGGCAGTGGAGCCTTACGGCTCCACTGCCCGTTTCCTACTGCGCACGCGCGAGTCGCGCAGCGCTTTGTGAATGGGACGCGATGTGTTGTGGGACACAAACAGTTCCCATAACACACCGTGCCCCATTCCCCAGAAGACAACGCGAGGAGGAGAAGACTGAAGATCACCGCGGCGTAGGAAGAGGCAGATTAGGAAGACTGCCTAGCAACAGCCATTTCAGGTGAGTCAAATTTTTTTTTTTTCCCTCCATTTTTTTAGGAATTTGTTTATGCAATTTTTTTTTTTTTTAGGGCGGACCTCCATTTTAACTATAAACATTGTAACAATTTGTCAATGGAATAGACTTCGTGTGTAAGTGAAAAAAGTTTAACCACTTAAAACACTAAACTTTTTTGACATTTGCTGGTTTCAAGTTAAAATTTTTTTTTTTTGCTAGAAAATTACTTAGAACCCCCAAACATTATATATATATTTTTTAATAGACACCCTACAGAATAAAATGGTGGTTGTTGAAATATTTTATGTCACACTGTATTTGCGCAGCGGTCTTTCAAATTCAGTTTTTTTGGAAAAAAATACTTTAATGAATTAAAAAAAAAAAAGAAAAACTAACCAGTAAAGTTTGTTCATTTTTTTGTATAATGTGAAAGATTTTATTTATTCTAAGCAAAAGAAAAAAATTGTGATTCTCATTTTGCCCAGAACCGTGCAGCTCTATGTGGGACCCTGTGGTTGAAAAGTTGGTCAGCCGAAGCATCTTGCAAAAAGGCTTCTGACTAGTTTCCCTTTTCATTGGGGAAGATTTGGTGAAATACATGCAAATGATTTCTAGCAGGAAAGGTACTCTTTTGTCCAAAAGAAGGTATAAACGTCCTTTTATCTAAACGGACTCCTTCCCCTGCGCCAGGGGCAGCTGCCTCTAGGCAGTGGTGAAGGCCTCCACCGTCAGACTCTTATGCCGCGTACACACGGTCGGACATTCATTCTGAGCATTGGTGGCACTTTGTGCGTCGGATTTGTGTACACGCGATCGGAATTTCCGACAACGGATTTTGTTGTTGGAAAATTTTATAGCAAGCTCTCAAACTTTGTGTGTCGTAAATTCCGATGGAAAATGTGCGATGGAACCCACACACGGTCGGAATTTCCAACAACAAGGTCCTATCACACATTTTCCGTCGGAAAATCCGACCGTGTGTACGGGGCATAAGAGGAGAAAACATTCAGCCCCTGTATAGATGATTGAAAATGCATTTTTCCTCCGCCCTGCAGGGCCTAGAAGGACAAGATCAGAAAAGGTTTACAGTTTTAATGGAGATCCAAGACTATGCAGGCAGAATATGACATTAGCACCCTCTGTTGGTTACGGTGTGCTTGTTAAAAGTAATGCAACAAACCTCCAGCAGGAGGGCGCTATGCAGCAGGCAGTGCTTTGTGAGCAACTACATTCACCTAAAGTCAGTTTAATGCCAAATGAAATGGTTTGATCAGACACAATAGAGCTCATTTGATTTTATTTGAAATGTGGTTGAAATTCATTTCTAGTACATGAACTGAGCAAAGCACAATATATGTCTACATGAGCAGCAAGGATGCAGATTGGAGGGAGGGGGAGGGGGTTACAAAACAGGATACAAGAATTTTCTCCTCTTCCTCCACTATGGCCATTTCACAGATCCTGGATATGGACACGTGGGACAGGCGGCTCCTCTATTTTAGGATTCTTCATTTTAGTGTGATGAACTTGAGCTGAAGGTTCACCAAGGACAAGTATGAGATCTTCTCTACGGGAAAGCGGATTGCAAAGGAGAGAGGATTTCCGGTAGGCAAATATATGAGGATCTTGTCTTGCTCAAAGTGGAAGCAAACCTGTAAGTAAAGAGATGGCACAGGGTCAGCTTGTGGACTATAAAAAGTCAATGAGTGATGGCCATAGAGACAAACCACCATACCATTCATTTCAACATAAATCTTTCCATAAGATAGATGCATGTAGCTTGTCTTACGTTTTGCAGAAAACAGTTAAAGTGATACTAAAGGTTCGTTTATTTTTTTAATCCTGTTCCTTTAAGGTAGTGTACTGTGTGTTCACTTACCTTTTCCTTCATTTTTGTTTGGAAGTGCTTCTATATATAAAAATATAGTTACCTTTACAACCCCTTTAATGGAAAGGGGGGAAAAAAAAGGGGGGGGGGGGATGTGCTTCTGTGCTGCAATATTTTAGTGACAGGGTCTGGGTGTATGTGCGCCATCAATAAATTTGTTTAGTTTAATTCCGTTCCGTATTAAAATTCATTCGTAATTCGTGTCCGAAATTCAATTTGGATTCCTACGAAATACGAATTTCTTAGGTTCGTAAACCTTTTGTAACAATAACGAAAGTTCGTTATGATGAATTTATCCGAAGTTTGTAAACAAAATTTCGTACAAAATTCGTATGCATAAAAATTCGTATTTCAGATTCTTACGAATGTACAAATTTCTGATTCACACGAAACGAATCGCACATGTCTAGGGTGTATCTGTCACCTAGAACAATGACTAGAGCCCTCAGGAGATTAATAGTTGGCTAGTTGAGTCCCTCTATGCCAGCCATAATCACCCGGAGTTCCTTCAGAGGCTTCAAGGGGTTCCTTGAGTGGGGGGTGGATTAATATCCCATTTGATTGCGTGCTTATTTCAGGGCCCACCACCACTTGGCAGGGCCAGCTTCATGACACCAATGATCCTTCTCACTTCCTACAAGAGTGGCATTTGGACCACCACTGTATGTGGAGCATTCTTACCACCAGTCACCAATATAAGGGGCATTTTTTTCCACTGAAAAATGAATTGGTTTACCCAGGGCTTTTTTCTCAGAGAATAGGTGCTGGAACTCACCCTCCCCAGCCAACGCCACACCCACAACCACATCCACAACCCCACCCCCACTTTCCTTTAGAGGTGAAAATTACGTGGTTGCCAAATAGTGGGTGTGATCGAGGCTCAGAAATGTGTATAGCAGAAGGCGCAAGGTTCAGAAAAGTTAAACACACGGAGTAGAGGTCTCAGGAGTATGTATTGTGCAGTGCAGAGAAGTGCATATCATACAGGTTGCAGTAGCCATAAACATGTACAGTACACAACATGAAAAAGGTACAGCATGTACCATACAGCACAGCATAGAGACTATGATCAGGAGTATGTAATGTACACTGTACATACATAATCTGAGGCAAGTTATACACTCTCCTAACCACTACCCCTGTATACTGTGCTATACATTATATAATCATGACCCCTGTTCTCTTTATACTAGGCTGTTACATACTTCTAACATACAAAGAAAAAATTGTGTGCTTGCATTAGATATTTAAATCTATATTACTACATGATTATCATAAGTAGATAAACAAATAAATAAAAAAATAATAAATAAAAAACACCATCAAAGTTAATTGTGAGTGAATTAGAAAGTCGCTATGCTACAGAGCAAACAGCAACATGCAAGTCAAATACTAATATTGACCATTGCATACATATAAACCAACGATAAAGTTATAAACTGGTGTGCAAAAAAGAAGAAGAAAAAAACAAAAAAACAAAGGTTATTCCACCCAAGTGCAAAGTCATAAGTGAAAAAGTTCAAAATTGCATCCTGAGTCGCAGGAAAAACGCATATCCAAAGTTCATGAATTGCATTCCTTAGTGTGTATAAAGGAATAAGGGGACCTGAAGGGACCTCCAACCACCAGTGGATCCGAAGGTTGATAATAGATGTATCCTTACCAGACACGTTGGACCTCCTTTTATAGCAAGGTCTTAGAAGCATGCAGATTTAGCCCTCTGCAGGGACAGTAGATGTCAGCTCACCACACAGCTGGAGATGGTTCCTGACACTTCCGCATTGATGTAAACACTCCCTCGTTTGGACTCGTAGGTAAAGAAGGGGAGAAAGAAAAAACTCCAATGGTATAGTATGTAAAAAAAGGGGAATTGTATTGCCTCAGACAACTAGGCATCTTTAAAACATCCAAAACATAAAAGCCGGAAAAATATAAAAACAACAGAGACGTCCGTGCTAGGTTACGCTCGTGCTAGGTTGCTACGCAGTGTACGCCAGATCGCCATAGAGCCCCATGTAACCTAGCACGGGCGTCTCTGTTGTTTTTATATTTTTCCGGCTTTTATGTTTTGGATGTTTTAAAGATGCCTAGTTGTCTGAGGCAATAAAATTCCCCTTTTTTTACATACTATACCATTGGAGTTTTTTCTTTCTCCCCTTCTTTACCTACGAGTCCAAACGAGGGAGTGTTTACATCAATGCGGAAGTGTCGGAACCATCTCCAGCTGTGTGGTGAGCTGACATCTACTGTCCCTGCAGAGGGCTAAATCTGCATGCTTCTAAGACCTTGCTATAAAAGGAGGTCCAACGTGTCTGGTAAGGATACATCTATTATCAACCTTCGGATCCACTGGTGGTTGGAGGTCCCTTCACGTCCCCTTATTCCTTTATACACACTAAGGAATGCAATTCATGAACTTTGGATATGCGTTTTTCCTGCGACTCAGGATGCAATTTTGAACTTTTTCGCTTATGACTTTGCACTTGGGTGGAATAACCTGTTTTTTTGTTTTTTCTTTTTTGCACACCAGTTTATAACTTTATTGTTGGTTTATATGTATGCAATGGTCAATATTAGTATTTGACTTACATGTCGCTGTTTGCTCTGTAGCATAGCGACTTTCTAATTCACTCACAATTAACTTTGATGGTGTTTTTTATTTATTATTTTTTTATTTGTTTATCTACTTATGATAATCATGTAGTAATATAGATTTAAATATCTAATGCAAGCGCACAATTTTTTCTTTGTATGTAATTTTTCACCTCATTGATATTTGTGGTTTTGTTGCAGCTGCAGTTATATTAATTTTTTGCTTGATAGCGCAGGTTTTCTCTTTCTTCTTTCTTTTTTTTTATTTTGTTACATACTTCTGACCACTGCACTCTGTCAGTTGTGTTGTACCCATAGGTGCATTAGGGTGTGCACCACAAAGCTCAAACACATTAGCGTGTGCATGTGTATATATACTGCCAGTGTCAGTAGAGCATTGGACGGTGTCAGTAGGGCAGTGGACGGTGTCAGTAGGGCAATAGATGGTGTCAGTAGAGCAGTGGACGGTGTCAGTAGAGCAGAGGATGGTGTCAGTAGAGCAGTGAACGGTGTCAGTAGGGCAGAGGACGGTGTCAGTAGGGCAGAGGACGGTGTCAGTAGGGCAGAGGACGGTGTCAGTAGGGCAGAGGACGGTGTCAGTAGAGCAGTGGACGGTGTCAGTAGAGCAGAGGACGGTGTCAGTAGAGCAGAGGACGGTGTCAGTAGAGCAGAGGACGGTGTCAGTAGAGCAGAGGACGGTGTCAGTAGAGCAGAGGACGGTGTCAGTAGAGCAGAGGACGGTGTCAGTAGAGCAGTGGATGGTGTCAATAGAGCAGAGGACGGGGTCAGTAGAGCAGAGGACGGGGTCAGTAGAGCAGTGAACGGTGTCAGTAGAGCAGAGGACGGTGTCAGTAGAGCAGTGGATGGTGTCAATAGAGCAGAGGACGGGGTCAGTAGAGCAGAGGACGGTGTCAGTAGAGCAGAGGACGGGGTCAGTAGAGCAGTGGATGGTGTCAATAGAGCAGAGGACGGGGTCAATAGAGCAGAGGACGGGGTCAGTAGAGCAGAGGACGGGGTCAGTAGAGCAGAGGACGGGGTCAGTAGAGCAGTGAACGGTGTCAGTAGAGCAGAGGACGGTGTCAGTAGAGCAGAGGACGGTGTCAGTAGAGCAGAGGACGGTGTCAGTAGAGCAGAGGACGGTGTCAGTAGAGCAGAGGACGGTGTCAGTAGAGCAGAGGACGGTGTCAATAGAGCAGAGGACGGGGTCAGTAGGGCAGTGGACGGGGTCAGTAGAGCAGTGGACGGTGTCAGTAGAGCAGAGAACGGTGTCAGTAGAGCAGAGGACGGTGTCAGTAGGGCAGTGGACGGTGTCAGTAGAGCAGTGGACAGTGTCAATAGGGCAGTGGACAGTGTCAGTAGGATGGTGGATGGTGTCAGCAGGGCAGAGTTTGGAGTCAGTAGTTTTCATTATTTTATTTTTTACAATTTTATTTTTTAATGATTTTTTTGATCGTTTCTTTAGGAGCCATGTTAGGGGGGTTTGGTGAAATATCAGGGGTCTAAACAGGGGGAATATACAGCATACGTGGTGATTAGGGTGTGCCCAGACACGCCTGGCACACCCTGTGCGCACGCCTATGGTTGAACCTTACATACTCCTGACTGCTGAGCTCTGTATTCAACATATAGCCCTGTGTACAGAGTGTAGTGGTCAGGAATATGTAATATAGAGTGTAATGTGCAGTCCACAACTCACCTTTGTACCCCATTAACATCTCACCTCTGCACCCCTCCCCCACCACAGATTACACCCCCAGTCCACAACTCACCTCAGCACCCTCATCTACAGCTTATTCTCACAGCTTTCACCTCTGCACAATTTGCAAACCCCAGGCCTGGACTGGGACAAAAAATAGGCCGGGGCATTTTAGACTGAGCAGCCCTGGTGGGGAGTGGGGGGGGGGGGGGGCAGTGTTTGCGGGGGGCGGTTGATGACGGATATGGAAAAGATCTATCTATCCCATATCTATCTATCTACTGTATAAAAAGGACCTGATTTTTGTTGCAAAGGATTTGAGTTTGTATCCATGCACTCCTGTGATTTACACAGCCCTACCATATATCACATTAAGCCTGACCTTTCCCTGCTGCCGTTAAACACCACATCATGGTCACCTCAATTCTCCCATCTTATGACGGGACAATGAAAGGTAAACACTCTCCTAATGACAAATTATCAATTTCCAGTCCAAGCCAATTCTGGCATTCCTCCCCTACGTGTAAAAAAATAAAATAAATACAATTTTTTTGCTAGAAAACAACTTGGAACCTCCAAACATTATATCTTTTTTTTTTAGAGACCCTAGACAATAAAATAGTGGGTGTTGCATATAATTTATGTCAGACAATATTTGTGCAGCGTTTTTTCAAATGCAAATTTTTTGGAAAAAATATGCTTTCATGGTTTTTAATCCACAAAGGCACAATATAATACCCAATTGTTTGGTAAATTATAAAAGATAATGTTTCGCTGAGTAAATAGATACCAAACATGTCACACTTTCAAATTGCGCCCGCCCATGGAACAGGGCCAAATTACAGTACCTAAAAATCTCCATAGGCGACGCATTTAAAGTCTTTACAATTTACCAGTTTAGAGTTACACAGGAGGTCTGGTGCTGGAATTATTTCTCTCACTATGTTTGCATCGATACCTCACATGTGTGGTGCGATCTGCGTTTATATATGCATGGAAGACATACATGTGCGTTTAAACTCGCACGATTTCAAACTGGCAATGCAGTCCGACTTCAGGGGCGATTTGACAGACATCTGTGGGGGTTCCTGAACAGATTTCTATTCAAATTTCCCCGAAAATGGCAAAAGTAGTACAGGAACTACTTTTGAGAATCGGTGCGGGGTCGCACTGATGCAGACGATACTATTGCCGGCAATAGCCGCCGATTTGGCATGCGATTTGATGTGTCAAATCGCATGCCAAATCGGCCCAGTGTGAACGTGGGCTCAATGCAGGACCCCTTTTGGGCACAAGAACTGTCCCTCTCTCTCACAATGCCTGACTGATGCCATCACTTTGACCCCTTTCACACTGAGGCGCTTTTCAGGCATTTTAGCTCTAAAAATAGTGGATGAAAAGCGCCTCTCGAGCCTCCCCAGTGTGAAAGTCCGAGTGCTTCCACACTGGAGAGGTGCGCTTGTGGGACGGAAAAAAAAGTCCTACTAGTAACAACTTTGGGGTGGTTTGGGAGGGGTGTATACACCCCTCCCAAAGAGCCCTGCCTATTGAAATGAATGGGCAGCGCTGCCGAAGCGCCTGCAAAGCAATTTGGCAGTGCCGCTTTTAGGGCGCTTTTAACCCCTTCTTTGAGGTTAAAAGCATCCCGCTACCGCCCTCAAAGTGGCACTGCAGCGCCAGTAAAGTGTCACTAAAATGAGTGCCGCTTTATCGCTACCGCGGGGCGGTCTAGATTTAAAGGGGATCCTTCTACCTTTGTTCAGCATCATCAGGTCTTACATTGTGGAAGACCCCCTTTTACACTGAGGCGCTTTACAGATGTTTTTTTTGCCTCTTCTGTGCTTTCACATTGCAGGACAGGAAAAAAAAGTCCTTTTAAGCAGCATCTTTGGGGCGGTGCGGGAGCGCTGTATACAGCGCTCCTCCACCACCCCTGCCCATTAAATTGAATGGATACCGCTTTCAAAGTGCTTTGAAAGCAGCGCTAAGCGGGCGCTTTTAACCCCTTCTGGTAACAGCAGTAAAGCGCCGCTAAAACTAGCGGCGCTTTACCACTAAGGCCCGCATCGCTCCAGTGTGAAAGGGGTCTCTAGGAGAGACTGACCAAAGCATGCTTTCATCATGATAAGTTTAAAACATTGACAGGCAGTATAGAAAACAAACAAAAAAATTGTCAGGCAGGCATAGTGTCACTTACCTTTCTAGCAGTCCAGGCTCTTTTACAACACCAGGCAGTGGGGGTCTCCTCCAGCTCCTCCCCCTTCACAGTCACATGACCGGACCTTCATTTCCTCTGTCCAGAACTGATTAGAAGGCAGGCCAGACGGCCGGCCGTGGTGAGCGGCGCCGGTGTTTCTGGACTGGAATACCGGCACAACGAGCAGCCTAGCTGCCTTGAGGGTGGGGACCGGGGACTCTGGCAGAAAGACATGCGGCCGCCTCCATGGAGCTGGCTGCAGATAGGCCGGTGGCGGATGAGCACGCCCGGCCCTAGCAGCTGAGACAGGACATGCAGCCCTCGGCCCACCGGGCACAAGTCCGGTGTGCCCTATGGCCAGTCCGGGCCTGGCAAACCCCCTTGCCTGCTATAACCTCTGCACAAGGCCCCCCTTTTTCATCTCTCCCCTTTGCACAAATCTCTCACTTTTTTACAGATCCCCCCTCCCCCAGCTCTCTTATCCTTTCACAAACACCCACCCTCCCCCCCAGCTCTCACTTTTTTCACAGATCCCTCCTTCCAGCTTTCTCACAAATCCTCCCACCCCCACACAAAAAGCTCTCTCACCTGTTCACAGATTGCCCTCCTTCCCCACAGCTCTGTCACCTCTTGCAGAATGCAGCCATCACGGCTCTGATAGTTGTGCCCGGGCTTTTGTCTCAACACAGTGATGTTCCTGCAGCTCTGCCTATTAGCAATGTAGCACAGAGCAGAGGAGGAGTTTCCCAGCACTTCTCTCTGCTCTGTGCTACACACAGTTGTATCAGGCGGCAGGTGGAGAAAGAAGCCGCCTCCCCAAGCTCCATATTTACAAATAATGTGGGCGATTGCAGCGTCCAGACCCGGGACATCTGTAAACATCCAGCATCATGTGCCCTGGAGGCAGTGCCAACATTACTACATAGAAGCTGGTGGAGGAAGTGATTCCTTTACTTTTCTGTGTTACTGACAAGAGGGAGAGGACAGGGCTGCCAGAGGTGGCGGAACTCCGTTCTGGCAAGTTCTGGCAGAAAAAAAGTCCTGGGTTCAGTGGCGGCCCGTCCATAGGGGCGCATGGGTGCCACCCCCCTCCAGGCAGTCCCAAACAAAAAAAAAGTAAAAAAAAAAAAAATGTTTAATACTGGCCCTTTAAAAAACAATAAAAGGTCCTTAAGTGCACTGTGTGCGGACGCAGGACAAAGTGCGACGCCGGACACATTGCACTAAGGGGAAGCGCCACGTCTATGCAATCACGGGATTGCAGATGTGGCGCTGCATTTGCGGGCGTTGAGCCCGCCTTGCGGCGCTTTCCGAAGTGCCGATTAGCTTCCGCCTGGCGTTCGTAGTATATGTTACTACGGCCGGGCGGTTTGATTGACATCTCAGTTTGATGTCACTTCCTGTTCTCATTCTCCCATTGCGCCCGGGAGAAAGGAAACAGGAAGTATGAAGAACACACCGCTGGAGAGGACAATGGCAAGGTAAGTAGTACACTACCGCTGTGCTCCCGTGGAGAACAGGGGGAGGGACTGCACAGGCTGCATTGGGGGACACAGGCAAGACTGCATTGGAGGACACAGGCAAGGCTGCATTGGGGGACACAGGCAAGGCTGCATTGGGGGACACAGGCAAGGCTGCATTGGGGGACACAAGCAAGGCTGCATTTGGTGGGCACAGGCTGCATTTGGTGAGACACAGGCTGCATTTGGTGAGACACAGGCTGCATTTGGTGAGACACAGGCTGCATTTGGTGAGACACAGGCTGCATTTGGTGAGACACAGGCTGCATTTGGTGAGACACAGGCTGCATTTGGTGAGACACAGACTGCATTTGGTGAGACACAGACTGCATTTGGGGGACACAGGCTCGCTGTATTTTGTGGGACACAGGCTGCATTTGGTGGGACACAGGCTGCATTTGGTGGGACACAGGCTGCATGTAAGGACGGACTCCGCTGGGGACACCTGATGGCATCTGGTGGCAGGCGACATGGCTAGTGACACACTCAGGGCTCCCACTGATTCTGCATTATGGTGAGTTGAATGATTTAATTTTATATTACAATGTAATAATAGAATTGATGCGCTTCAATTATCCTGACACCATAACAACCATGGTGCCGGGATGATTGAAGTGCTAACACCAGGTTTTTGGAATATCTTTATCTGCTGATTGTTAAACTTTCTAGAATACACATATTTCTATTGTTGTGTAGGATCTGGGCCTGCTGTCCCTCCATCCCTCTCTCCCTCCATCCCTCATTCATCTCAGATGCTAACCACACCACCTTAGAGCCACGCCCACAATTTTTCTGAAACCACTCCCATTTTCACCAAGTGGGAGGGGTCAAAAAGGAAGGGTGGGGTCTGGCGCCCCCCCATCCTAAAACTTCACCAGCCGCCACTGCCTGGGTTTACCTGAAAATTAAGTGTTTCTCTATGGCAAAAATGTTGAGAAAGGCTCCTGTATGCCATACCAGCTACACTACATGCTGAAGGCAAAAAACCGTGCCGGAGTGCCATGACAGAGCTGTGCACTGAGGCTCTAGCATTTGACAGTGTATCCTAGGGGGCAGGGCTTAATGTCAAATGGGGCTGAGCTTACCATTTGATGTGTGCATAACAATGGGAATGTTCTGCCCCTCAGTTGGTATTTTCAGTAATACTGTGTCTTATCTGCAGATCACCATGAACCAACCATGTCTGCAAAGTATCTTTTGCCTTTTTCTATATGAATAAACCATTTCCCCCTTCCAGGGGCTCCAATACATATCTGTCCTAATAAGGGCCCCATCTGCCACTGTCCAAGCCATGACTCCA
Source organism: Lithobates septentrionalis (assembly GCA_037952835.1). Taxonomy (NCBI): domain Eukaryota; kingdom Metazoa; phylum Chordata; class Amphibia; order Anura; family Ranidae; genus Lithobates; species Lithobates septentrionalis. Next base: position 275,241 of record JBBDGP010003041.1, read on the forward strand.
ATACATATGCATCTTTGACCAAGGGTCCCATCTACTATGACTGACTTGGTATAAAATGAGAATACGTTTGTAGGTCAGTTATTTCATATTCTACCCCATATAGAATTAAGCCTGATCACTTCTGAAGAATTCTGCCCCAGAGATGTATTTAGAGGAACAGGGTTATCAGTGGTAATATCCATTCCCTGAACACCCCCCCCCCCCTCCCCAAATCACACACACACAAATTTTTATTCACCCATGTTTCTCCCAATCACACCCTTCCATGTATCCTACCCCCAGGACCCACATTGGTCACTGCCTTCTATCCTCCGACCCCGCCACACACATTGGACCTTACCCGGTCTGTCTTTCTCCAGTCAATCACATTTGCTCCCTTCCCTGCATTCCTCCCCCATTGGTCTCTCCATAACCAATCTAGCATGTTGCTAGTGGTGCTTCAATTCCTGGCCAACCCCCCCCCCCCCTAGACACTACTCCCCAGATTGAGCCTTTACAGGGGATTTTCTGATCCGAGTTCCGTCCTCTTGCCATAACAAACATCTTAAACACATTTCACAAGCCAATAATTCTGACAATCGGTGATCTGAAAAATTGCAACAATTTGCTAGGCGGTATATCATAGCACACAATGGCAGCATGATGGAATCAATTACATCTTCCTATGTGGGAGGTTCTCATCCTTCATGGAATGAGCTGAAGTTGTGATCATAGAAAAGCCTATATACCCTTCACATAAACCCATCACTGGTTGCCTACTGCACCTTTTGTCACTATACATTATATTATGTGTCCAAAATGAACCGTAATGCTACATTGCCCCATCTAACATTTCTCCTGCCCCTCCCAGTGTAGACATACCGTGGTATCCGACCCCTCCTGCAAGGGGAAGAAGCTTTCCTTCTGCTCCTCTCCAAAGACGTTGTTCACCATAGAGTTCAGGATTATCATTTTCCTATTGTCCAATAAGTCAAATCGAGGGTTAAAGTGTAGCACAAAATTATTCTCATCTGTTCCCAAGTTTATGGCACACCTAGAAAGACAGAAACAGCAATTATTCTGCTCAGCTGACCTTGTTGGATATCATTCACCAGTGGTACTCCCATGGGTATCAAAGGCACTTCTACCACTTTTAATTCATAAATCTCAGACTTTTTTAGCTAATTTTTGGAGACTTACATAAAATAATTTGTTTGAAAACACAAACAAATGGGGTCCTGGAAATACAAATCCCCACATAATATACCTAAAGTGAACCTGTATATGTCTGTATATGTCTGGATATGAACATACGTTATGTATATATTGTAAACAAGTCATAAGTAAGCTTTAAGGCAATCCCTTACTGACATTTGTAGCTGCAGCCACTGTGGAACAATTCATCCTGAAAGTTCACAAGAGAAACAGTGAAGTCATTCAAGTCTGGTCTCTGCTCTCCCATCCTACTAGTGAGAGAAGAGTGATCTGAGGTGCCAAGTCACTGCTGGGAGAGGGAGTAGGGCAGTGATGGTGAACCTTGGCACGCCAGATGTTTTGGAACTACATTTCCCGGGATGCTCCACTACACTGCAGAGAAGAACTGGGGTAAAGAGCAGGGCCGGACTTACCATTGGGCTTGACTGGGCTCAAGCCCATGGGCCCCGCCCAATAGGGGGACCCGCGGGCCTCGCCCATTTACGTTTTAAATATCTTCATATATCTTCAGCTAGATCGGGTGAAACAGCGATGACTTACACTGGTCCTCACTTAGCTGCAGCGCTGCTTTGCCACTTAGCTGCAGCGCTGCTTTGCCGGAGTCTCTCTCTCTGCGCCGCTGATCGGCTGATGAGACAGACTCTAATGTGTAATTACGCAGCACGGACCAGGAGGAGCCTGGAGGTGGGTGGAGCTGCGCCGTTGGCTTGGCAACCCTGCACTCGTTGCCAGCGCCTGGGCCGTCTGGCGTCTAGCAACGAGTGACGTCATTGAGTCAGTCACGTCGGACTCGGAGTCTCAGACTCAGAGCCGACGTGACCGTGAAAGGAACTGCCTGGAGCGGAGGAGCCTGCCTAAGTGTATCTGTCTTTCCTGGGCTGATGGGCAGTTGTTGCTGCAGTCTAGCACTGTGCGGAAGAGGCCAGCAATCTTCCTACTCGGCGCTGCCCATGAGTGTATTGGCCCTCCCACCAGCAGCACCTCCTCCATCTTGTCCATACAGTCACTCACGCTGACTGCAGGGCTCCGCCCCTGGTGAGTGTTGGCTCCACTCACCTCCTCCCTTCACCTTGCAGTCTGCAGAGCGGCGTGGATACAAGAAGCAGAAGGCGGCGGACACTGACAGTGAAATTACTGGACCCAACCAACTGGACTCCATTGCTCCTGCAAAGGAGCCCATCCCCCCACCAGAGCACCAAGTTAATTGACTAAAATTGAGGAAAAAAAAAAATGAATTTATGTGTCAAGTTAAAAAGCAAAATACATGTGTGCCATTATGTATGAAAAAAAAAAAAATGCCCCTTTAGTCGTGACTTGTTCAATCTTAACCCCTTCAGCTCCGGAACTTTTTACCCCCCCCCCTTATGACCAGGCCATTTTTTGCGATACTGCGCTGCGTTGATTTAACTGACTGACAATTGCGCGGTCGTGCGACGTTCTAACCCAAGTAAAATTGACGTCCCTTTTTCCCTCTCACTTACGTACTACACACACAATTTATCTTGCACTTTGTTCAATGAGTTATTTTGCTATATTCTTGCAATTGATTTGTTATGATTGCAACCTTACAAGGTATTTGTTTGTTTTTCAATATGTTTCCTAGGTAAATAAGTGTTTTATTCTCATTCTGACCAAGACATTTGTGCATTGCAATAAATACATGATCACTTTGAACTTTTTTAATCATTATTTATTGGAAAAAAAGTTTTTCAAGCTTCAATCAGTGGTCATATAAATAGATTATTACGTTTTTTTTTTAACATGTAACACTGTCTACGGTACCAGTCAACATTTTGTTCTATTTAAAGTAATGTATAGAAGGTCGGGCCCGAAAGTGACTCAAGCCCAGGGGCCCCCAGCACCCTAAGTCCTGCCCTGGTAAAGAGTCACTACTAGGAGGGGGAGCTGAACAAGTTATAGCTGAGAAGGTGAGCTGAGCTGCTCAGTCACTGCTGGGAGATGGAGGAGCTGAGAAGTCACTACTACTTTGTGCCCTTTCACTCCCTGCTGTCATTCTGACCTCTAACTAGGCATGTGATAGTGACAAAGTACTTTATACTGTAAGTTTGAGGATTCGTTTCTCCACAGAGAATGCAGCTGCACAGGTTAGTGGGGTCCAAGAGGAGAGAAAGACAACAATGTATGTCAGTTGTCAGATTTCAGATGATGGCTGTTAAAGCAGAGTTTCGCGAAAAAAAAAAAAAAAATTTAGATGTCAGCAGCTGCAAATACTGCAGCTGCTGACTTTTAAAATAAGGACACTTACCTTTCCCGGGGTCCAGCGATGTCAGCACCCGAGACCGAACCGTCCTTCGATCCTTGGGTGCTGCCGCCGCCATTCTCACTGAGGGAATCGGGAAGTGAAGCGTTGCGGCTTCACTGCCCGGTTCCCTACTGCGCATGCGCGAGTCGCGCTGCGCGTCTACACTGGTCCCCGTTGTGTTGTGGGAACTGTGTATTTCCCACAACACAACGGGGTGGGCGGGGAGTCTGCGGCTAGCTGCGGCTAGCTATACCCGGAAGTGGGTGCAGATACCTGTATTATACAGGTATCTGCACCCCCCTCCCCCCTGAAAGGTGCCAATTGTGACACCGGAGGGGGGGAGGAATCCGATGAGCGGAAGTTCCACTTTAAGTTAAAACCGTTTTATCCAGGATGACATTTTGTCACAATGTAGAAGCACAAATGATGGAGCTAAATTTGCTCTGAGCAAAACAATCTGATGTCGGGTATTTGAGGGACCACACACCCCAAATTCCCAGTGAGGGGTCAGTAGGATGTATTGTACACAGAGAACACTTATACTTTTGGAAAAATTGTATTATACAGAGATCAGACGTATATTATGTAATAAGTAGCCAAGGCTAGAACTGGGACTTACCGTTTACATCCCTCCGGAATGAACGCCTTCACCTCTATGCAGTGACCAGGTTTGAGGCTGAAGTTATACAAAACAGTCTGTATAGGAGAAAAGGAGAGAATTATTACACCCTGTATAATAGACATTTCATGGATGCAGTTACTGTACTCAGGATAAATTTGGGATTTTCGTGGGTCGCAGCACTTTGTCAGATCCTTTGGGGGAGGGGAGGGAGCTCAGACATCCCACATGTCTAATTAATGACAGATCAAATCATAAATATATTTTCTCTTATAATGTTCATGTCATGTATGCTGCCCAGACCTTTATACAAGTTATAGTCCTATCTACAGACAGCCAGACGGTGCCAATTACTGACCGGCATAAGGCCTGCCCAGCATTCATGTTTAGTAATAATTATGTACTTGGTGTGTACAGTATGAATTGAATTCTGGTCAGCATGTTAGTCTGGGGTATCCCCCCTACCCCACCCCCACCCCCACCTTCCATCCTGCATGGAGAGAGGTAATGATCTGGCACAATGGAGTAACCCAGAGGGACTGGACATGTCACATCTCAGAATAGGACCATCATATTTAAAAGTCACATCAAATGGTTAATATAATCACATATAAATTAAAAAATAAAAAAGGATGGGGAGATATGGAAACAATGAGATACTAAGAACAAGCATGGAGGAGGGGGGAGGGTCTGAGCCATTCCAGTAAATACCGTATACTAAGAGAATACCCAGGAAGGCAGACCCGGCTCTGTGCCAGGATATCAAAATCTATTCATCACACCCTAAATAATCTGAATAAGTGGAAGGGCAAGAAGTAAAATTCTGACCTACACCCAGCAACCCCCCACCAACCTATGTCCTCACCACCATCCACAACCAACAACATTATATGCACCACTGCCCTAACTCAGCTCTACTATACTAATCACTACCATAGCCAGCAACCCGACACCAACCTTTGTCAACCTCCAGCAATAATATTCCCACACCCAGCAACCCCACACACTGCACCAACCACTTTCACACAACCCATTATCTCAGCTTTTGCAGCTTCGATCGGTGCTCATACTCACTCTATCTGCCATTCTGCTTCCTTATCAGACAAACTTGTGATCAGCTGCACTTCTACCTCTTCATATATAGGAGGTCTGCTGAGGGCGGAGCCAGTCAGGAGGGAGGAGTCACCCAGCCCAGAAGGATCACCCCGCCCAGAAGGATCACCCCGCCCAGAGGGATCACCCCGCCCAGAGGGATCACCCCGCCCAGAGGGATCACCCCGCCCAGAAGGATCGCCCTGCCCATTGCTCCCTGGACTGAGAATTGTTCCAGAAGCGCTCATTACAGAGAATGAATGAAATGTGGATGGGGTGTGACTGAGCATGGGGCGTCCATCGTCACTCTGCTGGGATGTCACCACTCACCACAAACAGCAAGGGGGCAAAAGATGACTATCCTCAAAGTCATTTCTACAACACAAAGGGGGAGATTTACTAAAACTGGAGAGTGCAAAATCTGGTGCAGCTGTACATGGGAGCCAATCAGCTTCTCACTTCAGCTTCTTCAATTAAGCTTTGCCAAAAAAATCCTGGAAGCTGATTGGTTTCTATGCAGAGCTGCACCAGATTCTCTACTCTCCAGTATTAGTCAGGCTGCTTTCATATTGATCCGTTTTTCTTGAAGGGGAAAAAGCAGAAGAAAAACTAATGACTATGAAATCTTTTGGAACTCTGCAAACTGATTCATTTTGTAAAATTCTGCTTACTGCATTTCTGGTGCGGCAAAAAAAAAAAAGAACACACTAAAAATGCACTTCCTCTTTGAAATTAATGCAAACCACATCAAAAACGTGGCAAAAACTCATAAAAATGCACCTGCGGTTGTGTTTTTGGTGCAGCTTTTGAGTCACATGTCTTTTTTTTTTCACAGGTGCAAAATGCACGAGAAACGCGGCCAAAACCATATAAAAATGCAGCAAACACACGTGTGTTTTCCTGAGTTTTTGAAAGGAAGCAATGTGCAAGTAGATTTACTCTCCCCCAAAGTAACAATTTACATTATCTGATACACATGACATCATATGAGATTCATGACATCACATGAGACACAAGAGAAACATAAAATCAAAGATAAGTGACAGTATAAGCTCCTCTGTACAGAGACTGATGTGACTGTGGGGGGAGGGGACATTAGAGTGTAAGCTCCTCTGTACAGAGACTGATATGATTGGCTCAGTGTTCTCTGTACAGCACTGCGGTATATGTCAGAGCTATAAAAATGTATAATAATAATAATAATAGTGTGTGAAGGGGGGGATGGGACATTAGAGTGTAAGCTCCTCTGTACAGAGACTGATGTGACTGGCTCAGTTTTCTCTGGATATCTTGGAACATGTACATCTGGCTGTGGACAGTATGTTCTATTTATTCACCTGTGTTGGGTAGCATGAAATATCTGTGCATATGGCTGTGAGCAGCGTGGGACACCTATGTACCTGGGTATGAACAGTGTGCAATGTCTGTGCACCTGGCCATCAGCCTCATGGGACATCTGTTCACCTGGGTATGAGTAATGTGTAATGTCTGTGTATCTGGCTATGGGTGGCTTGTGATGTTTGCTCACCTGGCTGTGGAGGTTGTATGACACCTGTGTACCTGGGTATGGGTGGCTTGTAGATCTCGAGGTAAATAACGGGTGGGAAGAGAGTAAAGCTGGCAATAGACAGGCAGATTTTTCCTGAGAAAGGGAAAGATGTCACCTGTCTTTATCCTCAGTCGGGTCGGGACGACTCGCAGGGAAATCTCTGGGGATCGGAGGAGGATCGTGATCTCTCCTCATCAGTACAGAAATGTCCCTGGGGGACAGATAACGCCCCTCGGTCTCAGACAGCGGCAGCCATAAATTTCAATTAAAATTATTCAGATATTTCCTTAAGCCTAAATTGTATTCTGTTACCAATATTAGAAAACAAGAACCACATAAATAATGAAGACTTCTTTCATGTCCATCAATCCTCATTAGATACTTCTTGTATTGCTTATGGGCAAATTTCATTATACTCTTTAAAAAAAACAATTTATCACAAACCAGAACATAAACATTTAAAGTGCCTTGAAAAAGTTTTCATACCTCTTGAAATTTTCCACATTTTCTCATGTTACAACCAAAAACATAAATGTATTTTTTGAGGATTTAATGTAATAGACCAACACAAGGTTGCATATAATTGTGAAGTGGAAGGAAAATGATAAATGATACAAATAAATATGTGAAAAGTATGGGGGGGGCATTTGTATTCATCCCCCTTTACTCTGATACCCCTAAATAAAATCTAGTGCAACCAATTGCCTTCAGAAATTCCCTAAATAGTAAGGGTCCACCTGTGTATAATATAATCTCAGTATAAATACAGCTGTTCTGTGAAGCCCTCAGAGGTTTTTTAAAGAACCATTGTAAACATACAGCATCATGAAGGCCAAGGAACACACCAGACAGGTCCGGGATAAAGTTGTGGAGAAGTATAAAGCAGGGTTAGGTTATAAAAAAAATCTCGCAAACTTTGATCTCACGGAGCTCTGTTCAATCCATCATCGGAAAATGGAAAGAGTATGGCACAACTGCAAACCTACCAAGACATGGCCGTCCACCTAAACTGACCGGCTGGGCAAGGAGAGCATTCATCAGAGAAGAGCCAAGAGGTCCATGGTAACTCTGGAGGAGCTGCAGAGATCCACAGCTCAGGTGGGAGAATCTGTCCACAGGACAACTATTAGTCGTGTTCTCCACAAATCTGCCCTTTATGGAAGAGTGACAAGAAGAAAGACATTGGTGAAAGAAAGTCATAAGAAGTCCTGTTTGTAGTTTGTGAGAAGCCATGTGGGGGACACAGCAAACATGTGGAATAACCCTGGAATATATCCCACAGGATCCGTGCGGGGAAGATTGGGACAGGTGTATATTACAGAGAGAAATGAGGTGAATACATTCACTCAGGGCAACCCATGCCCCAGGGTTGAATGAAGCCACTTCCTTTAGGTCCTTTCTACCCGTCTAAGGGTTTTTTCTTTTTTCTTTTTTTGACATATTCTTGTGTTTTTGTATGATTCATTTATTATGTGTAGGGATTACCATTTGCATCATGTGCCATGTTGATTTTTTGCTACTATGATATTTATTATGTCTACAGGAATGTCTGGAGATAAATGAATCCATATGCAGCACTGGTAGATTTTCAATCTACTGCTGATAGGTAAATTTAGTGGGTTATCCGTTATCATACATAGTCAGATTTGCCTCTGTTCCAGCTTGGCTGAGTTGCATGTAGTTTCACACTGTGCCTGTGGGTGTCGTTGTCACCATGGGTCAGTGTTGGAAAGGCAACAGGTTGAAGCGTATGGATGCTCCTCTGTCCCAGAGATAACTCGGTGGAGGTGGTCCTCCGAGTTGCATTCTGGGAGAGGGTATTGATGGGACAGACGCCATGTTTTAGGGTTCGTCTTTCGTTCCACCTGCTGGCCCTCCAGGCCGACAGGTATGTGCTAGGAGTACTACCTCGTGGTCCTCCGACCGGGAGGCCCACATCGCTGCAGCATGTGGGTGGGCCCAGAAGCCTGGAATGGTCCTGGGCTGTCTGTCCTAAAGGGAAAAAGCTGGACAACTGAGAAAATCCCAGGGGAGGACTCGTCATGGAAGGATCATGCAGAGTGCTGGTCTGGAGAGGGGCCTGGTGACTCAGTTGGAGGACGCATCCTAAAGTAATCCTACCGCATAGTACTGCCGGGTCGGCTTAAAGGTTCTAGTGCTGTGTTTGCTGTTCATCGTAAACCATTACATCCTGTGACAGAGGATCGTACGGGTTTTGTTGCAATCAAGTCTGTGGCAGAGACTTTTGTTCGTGCTGCGTACTGGCTGCTAGGTTAGTGAGAGAAACCTATCCAGGTGGGCAAAGATTCAACTCTAAAAAGAGAGTACATTCATCTACAAGCTTTCAATTCCTAATACTACACTAAGAAAAGGTATTTGAACTTGCAACTCTTCTTCTACCTCTTTCCTGCTACTTCCTTCAATTTACGTTTATTAAAGCATTGGAAAAGATACTCAAGTGTCCGGTGCCTACATTGTCTGGTATTAAACTCAACGGGACCCTAGACCCGGTTCTGGTGAAATAGAGGTAACAAGGGTGATGGTAACAGCCCGCTTTAAACCAGCAGCTCCACCAAGAGTTATTGCTAAACATATATACAGATATATATAGTCAGGTCCATAAATATTGGGACAGCGACACAATTCTAATCTTTTTGGCTCTATACACCACCACAATGGATTTGAAATGAAACAAACAAGATGTGCTTTAACTGCAGACTTTCAGATTTAATTTGAGGGTATTTACATCCAAATTGGGTGAACGGTGTAGGAATTACAATGGTTTGTATATGTGCCTCCCACTTTTTAAGGGACCAAAGTAATGGGACAGATTAACAATCATCCATCAAACTTTCACTTTTTAATACTTGGTTGCAAATCCTTTGCAGTCAATTACAGCCTGAAGTTTGGAACGCATAGACAGACGCTGGGTTTCATCCCTGGTGATGCTCTGCCAGGCCTCTACTGCAACTGTCTTCAGTTCCTGCTTGTTCTTGGGGCATTTTCCCTTCAGTTTTGTCTTCAGCAAGTGAAATGCATGCTCAATCGGATTCAGGTCAGGTGACTGACTATCACTATTGCTGCCTCCCCTACCGTCCCCCGACTCTCAGCACCTTGAAGAGTCGGGAAAAGGTGTGATCAGAAATCGAGGCCTTTTTTACCTCCAACATAGGCTCTGTCTCCAAACCAACAATACTTTGGAATGCACATACGTCCATCATACGAGGGGTATTCTCAAAGCTGGGAGCCCAGGAAAAGAAAAAAGGAATCCTTACCATTGACACCTTCCTTGAGCGCATTAAAGCACTTGAAATCCTTAACAAACACAACCCATCCCAAACTAACATTGTAAAACTCCATTATCTAAGGAACTACCTCTGCTCCTATCTGCAAAGAAGCCATGACGTCTACCTCAGGCGCCTCCACCTTACTTGGTACTCTCAGGGGAACAAGGTGGGTAAGTTCTTAGCCCAACAATATAAACGTACAGCTGCCCAAGCCGAAATTCCTTTTCTCATAGACAAACAGGGCCACAAACTAACAAACCCAAAGGACATTGCTGACTGCTTCGGTTTCTTTTACTATGAACAATATAATTTAAAGCTTTGCCCCTCTGAATCCCAACCTACTCATCAGCAAATACATTTCCTGTACTCACTTCAGCTTCCCCCTATCAATCTGGCACAATTACATTCCCTCTCTCAACCATTCACACATCACAAGATCATCACAGCCATCAAAAGTCTCCCATCTCACGAAGCACTAGGACCAGATGGCTTCATCAACAAATTTTACAAAACATACAAAGACCAAATCGTACCTCATCTCTGTAATACCTTTAATACATATCTAGCAATTGGTGAGATTCCCTCGGAATCTCTTGAAGCGGTTATAACTACTATCCCCAAACCAGGCAAACCCTCTCACGACCCTGCCAGCTATCACCCTATATCTCTTTTAAATACGGATCTCAAAATCAATGCCAAACTACCAGCCTTCCACCTTGCAGCGTATATGCCCACACTCATTCACCCTGATCAGGTAGGCTTTATACCACATAGACAAGCTTCTGATGGGACACACCAGTTCATAGACCTAATACACTGGACAGAGCACCACCAAGCGCCTTCTCTGCTGATCTCCCTGGATGCAGAGAAGGCATTTGACAAGGTTCACTGGCAATTTTTGGAATCTGTACTTCAGAAATTTGGCATCAACGGCCCCTTCCTTCACGCTATTTTAGGTCTATACTCCACCCTCAGTGCGAAAGTTTCAACATCAGGTTTATTATCTGCTTCTTTTCCCATAACTAATGTGACTCGTCAGGGATGCCCCCTATCACCTCTAGGTTTTGAACTTGTGATTGAACCCCTGGCCCAAACTATCCAATCACACCCCTTCATCACAGGATTGAAAGTCAGCCAAGAATCCCACAAAAGTGGCTTATACGCCAATGATATAATTATATGGCTCGCTGACCCCTTACAATCACTTCCTCCACTTTACGACCTCCTAGAGCACTTTGGGGTACCGGAAGCCTGTCTCTGCTACAAGAGGTGGAACCAATAATGATCTGGGCACAGAAGAATCTGGTCAACTTAAGGGCAACATATGTTCCGGGGATTCTCAATGTCCAAGCAGACTTCCTCTCACGAGTCCACTTGGACAACAACGAGTGGTCTCTCCACGAGGATGTGTTCAAATGGATCTTAATTGTGGGGATCTCTCCAGAAGTCGATCTCTTCACCTCCCCGTGCAACAAGAAGCTAACGAGGTACTACTCAAGGTTCCGGGACCCACAGGCCTACGGGATAGACGCACTGACAGAGTGTTGGTGGTTTCACAGAGCATATGCCTTCCCTCCGACACCCATTGTCTTCCAGTTCCTGCAGAGACTCAGGTGGGAGGAGGTGGAGATAATAGCCATAATTCCTTACTGGCCCAAAAGGCCTTGGTTTCCTCTCCTAACACTTCTCAGCTTCCGAGAACCAGTTCCTCTTCCGAGCAGATTGGATCTGCTCTCCCAAGGCACGATTCTTCATCTGTGCTCGGATCACCTACAGTTGAGGGCTTGGTTTTTGAAAGGGGAAGGTTGGAAGCACTAGGATGCCCCGAGGAAGTTATTCCCACACTCCTGAATGCGAGAAGACGAAGCACTAACAGGGTATGAACAAATTTGGGCTAATTTCTCGACCCATATGTCTTCTAGAGCTAATTCATGTGGCACACCTGCAGTTCAAGACATCTTGAGTTTCCTGCAATCAGGCCTGGATTTGCCCTTATCTGTCAGTTCTCTTCGTGTACAGGTTTCAGCGATCTCAGCCTTCACTGTTGTGTCCTGGGCCAGACATGCCCTTATTCAGCAATTTTTCAAAGGAGCAGTTAGACTGAGACCTCAAAGGAAACCCAGGTTCCCCAGATGGGATCTCCCTCTAGTTCTTGAGTTCTTCTCACAACTCGATAAACCACTGTCTGTCAGAGAGCTTACTATCAAAACTGCATTTTTGATTTCCATCACCTAGGCAAAGAGGGTATCCGAAAGCCAGACTTTAGGATCAAAAGAACCTTTCCTAACTTTTTTCCAGACAGAGTGGTTCTAATTCCGATGCTAGGGTCAAACCCTAAGGTCACCTCAATCTTCCATGAGAACCAAGAGATCTCACTTCCCACCTTTAGATCAGCCAGAAATCTGGAAATACATCCCCTCGATGTTGGTGTCTCCTTGAAGCAATATCTAGAAGTAATGGCTCCCTTCCGTCAGTCGGATTATCTTTTTGTTTTGTTCTACGGGAAGAACAAGGGGCTTCGGGCCTCAGTCAGATCCATTGCTGCATGGGTTGTACAGGCAATTCAATGGGCATATAGAGAGAAGGGTTTGGCTCCTCCTGAGGCGGTAACAGCGCACTCAACTACAAGTCTTTCGATCTCGTGGGCAGCCTCACATCATGTTGCGCCTGAAGTGATCTGCAGGGCAGCTTCCTGGTCATCAATCCATACCTTTTTTTACTCATTATTGTGTTGAGCCAGCTGCTCTATCTTCAATTGATTTTGGTGTTAAAGTACTCTCGGTTGACGTGTGTTAAATAAATCTTTGCTTTTCAGCATTTTGCCCACCCGGGTGTGTACGGCAAGTTATTTCCCACACGTTGGCTGCCATGGAGTCTGTCAGGAAAATGGAAAATTCCTATCAAAATACTTACCTTAATTTTCCTTTCCTGATGGACTCAATGGCAGCAGGAGTTCCCTCCCAAATGGCTGGAGCAGGCTAGTTATCGAACACGGCCGCTGGTGAGGAGCAAAGATTTATGGGAGTAGTGTCCTATAGGGTAGTAGAGGCGGGACTAAACCCACACATTGGCTGCCATGGAGTCCATCAGGAAAGGAAAATTACGGTAAGTATTTTGATAGGAATTTTCCGTTTTTTTTCAGTAATTCATTTCGAAGGTGAAACACACAGAGTGATATATTTCAAGCATTTCTCATTTTTATTTTGATGATTATGGCTTACAGCTAGTGACACCCCAAAATTCAGTATCTCAGAAAATTAAAATATTACATAAGACCAAAAAAAAAAGGATTTTTAATACAGAAATGTTGGCTTAGTGAAAAGTCTGTCCATGTACAGTATAGTATGCACTCAATACTTGGTTGGGGCTCCTTTTGCATGATTTACGGCATCAGGAGATCAGCCTGTGGCACTGCTGAGGTGTTATGGAAGCCCAGGTTTCTTTGATAGCAGCCTTCAGCTCATCTGCATTGTTGGGTCTAGTGTCTCTCATCTTCCTCTTGACAATACCCCACAGATTCTCTATGGGGTTTAGGTCAGGTGACTTTGCTGGCCAATCCAGCACAGTGATACCATGATCATGTGACCAGTTATTGGTACTTTTGGCAGTGTGGGCTCCTCCCTTTCTCCGCTGCTTCATTTTGCACCTTTCAGGGGGGAGCAGGTGCCTGATTTTGACAGGTTCCCTTTCCCACTTCTGGCTGACTTTGATGCGGCGACCTCAGCTGGAAATTCGGCCCCCCTCCTCGGCGCAGTAGGGCTTCCTTTAGCCAAGATGACAGCAGCAGCACCCGAGAGATTCAACAATCAGCTCAGGTGTAGACACCACTGGATGTCTGGACAGGGAAGTGTCCTAATATTAAAAGTAAGCAGCTACAGTATTTGTAGCTACTGACTTTTAATTTTTCATGAAGGAGCCTGGAGCTCAGTTTTAAAGGATTTAAAAAAAAATAACAAACATGTTATACTTTCCCGCTCTGTAATGGTTTTGTACAGAGCACCCCCAATCCTCCTCTTCTTGGGACCCCTACTGGCACTCCTGGCTCCTCCCTCCTGCCGAATTCCTCCAGAGCAAGCAGCTTGCAATGGGGACACTTAAAGCAGAGTTCCGGCCAAAATATGACTTTTAAGATAAAAATACCCCAAGAACACTCATGCCTCATGCAATGCAACAAAGGTATGCTGTAAACTATGCCCAGCATTGTTTTCTCACTTTGTGAAGTTCCTGCACAGCGCGGCCATCTCCAGTGTGGGCATCTGAAGCCACAGTGTCCTTCTTCCTGGATTCCGTGCATGCTGGCTACCCAGCATGCACCTGCTGATCTCACACATTTGCAGTGTGGTGCAATCTTAGTCAGCTTGCCATGCCAAGCTGACCAAGATTTTCCGTAGATGCCAGTGTTAAATGTTACGGGAGCAGTGCCATGCCAAGCTGACCATGATCTCCCAGGAGCAAATGCAAAACCGGAAATTACGTATGGCGCCGCAGCGGCTAAAGGAGGAAGTGAAATTAGATATAGGCATAAATCAGGTAAGTGAACAGAAAAAAATAAATTCATTTTAAGGATGCACATTAGTACTGCATGGTGAGTGAAAAATGTGGGTGGAACTACGCTTTAAGCAGGCTCACTCTTGAGCTGTCGCTCTGCATGTCCATTCACACACAGAGCCATGGCTCAGTCCTGCCCCGCCTCTCTCTCTCCTGATTGGCTCAGTGGCTATGATTGACATCAGGGGGAGTCAATGTCTCAGACAATGGGGAGGCAGAGTCCTCTGAGAGCTGAGGCACTCATGCATATTGCTGTATCAAGATGGGGCTTAGGTAAGTATTAGGGGGGCTGGGGGGGATGCTGCATGAAGGTAAAAAACCCTAAGTCTTTATAACCATTTTAAGGAGTCTGTTGGGCAGGGTGGCATATCTAGAGTTTTAAAAAAATGTGAGAGGTGCATATGTCTCTAAAAATCCACTCGAAAGGAGCCAAACTGCTGCCATAGTTCCGTGAGGGTAAGTAAATTGCCACCTGGGGCTAATGAGTGAACCAGGGAAATCTTCCCAACAGAGCAAGCGGGGGACACTGCAGAAGCCAGTTTTACCGTTCTGTTTACTCCATCCCAGACCTTCAATGTAACTGTTATTAATGGAGAAGCCCTGTCCGATAGACCCCTATATGTTGCCGGTACCCATGGTGCATCAGCAAGATGCCATCCGGCCTTCTGATTTTCTATTTGAACCCAAATCGTATAACTCTCAACATGGCTCCAATTTAAGATCCTTACTAATATCATCACTTTATAATATGATTGAATATGGTGAAGCCCTCCAGATTGGGCTCAACTGCCTCCACTCCGTGTTCCATTTGTATTGTATCTTCTCTAATGGCGCTCACCTTTTAGTTTTAACATATTCTCCACTGCCGAGATAAGCTCCACTATGCTTTAGTTGGTAACGCTTTAATATGTTCCCCTAAATCCCAGTCCTATGTAGGTGATTCAGGTGGTAAATACACAGGAGAGCGCAGATGCGTGTCTGAATATCGATCTCTGTGGAGCTCTTGGCACCTTTTTTACTGTCTGGCACAAGCAGCGGGATATCATTTTTTCCAGCACTTTAAAGGGGTTGTAAACCCCTCGCCGTTTTTCACCTTAATGCATTCTATGCAGCAGCGCCCCCAAGCCCCCCTTATACTTACCTGAGCCCTGAAATTTTTGCGACGGGAATGAGCACACCAGCTCCGGCCGGTGTCTCATGTCCTGATTGGATAGATTGATAGCAGCACAGCCATTGGCTCCTGCTGCTGTCAATCAAATCCAATGATGCAGGCGCCGGGTGTGCGGGGCCGAGTCATACATTTGGCGGCTATGGACGCCGAATGATGGACTCGGGAGCGCGCCCGCAAGGTAACCTCCCCAGGAGAATGCTTCTCCTAGGGGGTTATCTGATGTGGGGAGAAGCCACGAGAGCTGCCTTGGGACCCCAGAAGACGATGATCGGGGCCACTCTGTGCAAAACGAGCTGCAGTGGAGGTAAGTATGATATGTTTTGTTATTTAAAAAAAAAAGAACCCTTACAATCACTTTAAGAAGGGATAGCAGGAGCAGAGAACAGAGCAAAGGCAGGAGCGGAGGCTGACCCAACAGCAGCAGTGTGAACGATAATGAATGGGCAGGCAGCAAAAGCAGGCGACTGTCCCACATTGTCAGCATTATCAACATTTACAGCATTCTCTGCTTTTCCAATATTCCCAGTGTGCCTTGTACTCCCTGTATATATACAGTTCAATGTTCTTGTATGTGTACATTTGTGTGGGATGTGCTTCCAGACATACTGGTGACCCCCGGCGAGTAGTTTGCAAAAACGCTTCCTGGAAGTAGCAATAACAGTAGTAGCAATGTACCTGGTGGCTGTCATGGCTGAATGGTCTAAGGCATGGGTAGGCAACCTCGGCACCACAGCTGTGGTGAATATACAAATCCCCTCATGTCTCTGCCTCTAGGAGTCATGCCTGTGATTGTCAGGGTCTTGCAATGTCTCATGGGACTTGTAGTTTCACCACAGCTGGAGGACCGAGGTTGCCTACCCCTGGTCTAAGGTTATCAGTGGTGTACCCCAAGGTTCAGTGCTGGGACCCGTACTTTTAAATATCTTTATAAAGGATATTGGGTCTGGGATTAAAAGTAACATTTCTGTCTTTGCAGATGACACCGAGCTATGCAGTGGAATAACGTCCTTACAGGAGGTCTCCAATTTACAAGCCGACCTCAATGCTCTGTCTAATTGGGTGAATGTGGCAAATGAGGTTTCATGTTGATAAATATAAAGTTATGAACTTGGGGGCTATGAATATGCATCATACATACTAGGGGGAGTACAACTGGGGGGATCCATAGTGGAGAAGGATCTGGGGGTTTTGGTAGATCATAAGCTCAATAATAGCACGCAATGCCAAGCTGCGGTTCCCAAAGCGAGCAAAGTCCTTTCTTGTATAAGAGCGGTATGGACTCCATAGAGAGATATCATCTGTACAAATCATTAGTAAGACCTCATCTGGAATATGCAGTTCAGTTTTGGGCTCCAGTTCTCAAAAAGGATATCAGGGAACTGGAGAAAGTGCAGAGAAGAGCAACCAAACTGATAAGAGGCATGGAGGAGCTCAGCTATGAGGAAAGATTAGAGGAACTGAATTTATTCTCTCTTGAGAAGAGGAGATTAAGGGGGAAATGATTATGTATAAATAAATAAGGGGTCCATATAGTGAACTTGGCGTTGAGTTATTCACTTTATGGTCATTACAGAGGACAAGGGGGCACTCTTTACAACTAGAGGAAAATAGATTTAATCTCAAAATACGTTTCTTCACAGGAAGAGCTGTGAAAATGTGGAATAGGCTCCCTCCAGAGGTGGTTCTGGGCAGCTCAGTAGATTGCTAGTCCTGGATTCTTTCCTAAATGTACAGAATATAACTGGGTACTGACATTTATAGGCAAATCCAGGGAATATCTAAATATAAAAAAATAAATATAAAAAATAAATATAAAAAAATAAATATAAAAAAATAGATAAATATAAAAAAATAGGGAGTGGCGCTGTGCATAAAGGATTTGTTGGCATATAATGATTATCTTAATAATAATGATAGATGTGTCTGTGTGACATACTATAGGAAACGGCAATAAACGGTAAAGCTTTAAATACAATGGTATATATCCCACATAAAAATAGGTAAGTGCCGATTAATAAAATTAGAAAAAATGTTAATATTGAGTAAATATTTGGTGTAGCCGTAATCCCATATGCAAAGATAAACACTAGTGATCTCTAGTAATGTAGTATAATGTAAGTGATAAGTGATAAGTGCAAAAGTGTCAGGTGCAGTCCAATTGACAGTGTTCCAGCACCTGCTGAATGATGAAAGTAAACTACAAATAATGTATAAGAGAGTGTCCACAACCCTCTATGGTGAAGTGCTGAAGATGCAAAAGATGTGTGTGAATAATATATATATATAAGGTATATATATATATATGAGTGAAATTTAATAAATATTAACAAAATATGGAAATAAAAACTAGTTGTTAATAAATTAATATATATGTGTGTGTCTCTAATAGACTCGCTGTGATTCAATTAATAACAACAATAAGTCTCATGTGAAATAACAAATGTTCATATGATGTCTTCCACCAGACTTCTTCCAGATTTTAAACACACTCCCCCTGATGTGATTCCACTCACCGGAACGCTATACCCCTGCAGGGGTATAAGCATAAGATGTTTATATTCCAGGTGCCAATCAAATCCGGGTGCCGATCGAATCCTTGTATGTTGGTATCCCCTCCAGTCCGGTTCCTCGATCCAGATCAGCCACTCGTGCAAAGGAAGGAGATGGGGGAAGGTGATAATCCCCTGTTGTAATCCTATTTTCAGCCAAACAGCCGCTCCAACGTGTTATATGAAATTAAAGAATTGATCCACATAGCGTAACTCCTTTTAAATACGTTTATTTATAAATGCTCATACAGTCCAAGAAGCGTAGCCAATTCCAAGGAATGAAATGTAGATTTTTAAAAACGAGGAGGAAAGAAGAAGAAAAAGGAGAAGAGAATATTAGGAGAAGGAATTTTTAATTTGAGTGATGCTATTTTTACTGACGAGGAATTGAAAGTTTTAGATCTAGGATTAAAATTTGCACCAGACAAGAATATTGACAAGTTTGAGGTTTTTATCGATCTGCAGAAATTTATGCGTAAATTAAGAATAAAAAAACACTACGCTTTAAACAAGGATAAGAAACCAGCAGAAGAACCATCCAGTTTCGTACACACCAATCTTAGGAATAATTCGATTTTTAATCCAAAGGTCCCGGGCGACCAGTGTATGAGCGCTTTTAAGAAGATGGTGGAGAGCGATCTTGCGAAACTCGAAAGTAAGAATTCTAAAGATAGAAATGTGTGGAAAGCAATTGAAGAAATCGGAAAAAGAAAAGAAGTAGTCATACGCCCCGCAGACAAAGGGGGCGGGCTGGTCATATTAAGGAAAGAAGACTATGAGGAAGAAATGAAGAACCTCCTTAGAGTAGAAAATACTTATAAGAAACTTAAAGGAAATCCCAAACAACTTTATAGTAAGAAATTGAAAGCTCTCGTCAGAAAAGGGAAAGATAGAGGGATTTTAAATAAGAAAGAAGCAAAATACCTGATTAGCGAGTCCACAGAGACACCAGTCATATATTACTTACCAAAAGTGCATAAGCGATTGGAGAAACCCCCAGGAAGACCGATTATAAGTGGGATCAATTCCCTGTTCTCTAGATTGGGAGAATACATTGATTGTTTTCTGAAACCAATGGTAATCAAAGGAAGGTCGTATTTAAAGGACAGTACGCAATTGATCAATGAATTAAAAAATATAACTAGGGTTGAAGATTGTCTCCTTGCGACGATAGATGTGAACTCCTTATATACTAGCATTATACAAAAACATGGCTTAAAAGGAGTAGAGAAAGCGCTTCATGAAGACGTCAATCTTAAACAAGAACAGATCAATTTCATTTTAGAAGCCTTAAAACTAGCAATGGAAAGTAATTATTTTTGGTACCAGAAGGACTACTATGTTCAGACTAAGGGCGTCGCCATAGGAGCCAGATATGCCCCGAGCGTGGCTAATTTATTTATGGACATGTGGGAAGAAGAAAATATATACAGGAGTCCACGCCCGGAGATTGAATTTTACCGTCGCTATATTGATGACGTGATCATAGTGTGGAGGGGCACGGCAGACTCATTTCAGGATTTTTTAAGAGCAATGAATCAGAATAAATATGGCATCTCTTTTAGTGGGAAATGCGATCCTCGAGATAGACTACCTAGATGTATAGATCTTCAAAGAGAACAATGAATTACACACTAGAACTTTTTTTAAAGCTACGGATCGGAACGGCTATATCCCAACATCCAGTTGTCATCATCCTAAGTGGAAGCAGAACATTCCGAAAGGTCAACTAATGAGGTTACGAAGAAATTGCCACAGGATAGACGACTATTACACACAAGCCGACACTTTAATTAAAAAATTCATTGACAAAGGATACCATAAAGAACCCTTAATGAGGCATATGATGGCCCCCTCGTATTGAAGCGGGGTTTTCCCTCTTAATTTTGCCCATAGATTTTCTTTGTCTTCATAGAATCTGAACCTCACTATTATATCCCGGCTTCTTTCCATTCATCTAGTATCGAACCTTCCTACCCGGTGAACCCGCTCAATTTTTGGGAAGTCTCCTCCACCTAATTCCAGAATGGGGGTGAAAATTGCCGCAATGATCTTCCTCAGGTCTTCGCCCCTCATTTCCGGTACCCCTCGGATTCTTAGATTTTGTCTACGGTTTCTGTTTTCCTGGTCCTCTAATCTATAGCGTATTCTTATTTGATTTTGTTGAATAATTTTGAATTGATCTTTTAAGTCAGAGAGGTCCCGCTCATGTTTGTCTATTGTGTCTTCTGTTTTCTCAACTCTGGCCAATATATTCCCCAAGTCTGTCCTTAGGCCATTTATTTCCAGTTTAATTGAGGTTTCTAGTGATTTAAACATTTCTGAAATTTCATTTTTCGAGGGGAATTGTGTATCCTGTCTATGTTCTTCCAATCTAGTTGTATCTAGAGTGTTCTCAGCTGAAAGCTCATCTCTGGAGTGATCAGGTGTCTGGGCTCCCCTACTATTCTCCCCTGTCTTTTTATCCGCCGTGTTTAACTTTTGGGACTCAGGGCGGGTATTTCCCGGGCTACCTAACCGGGTCATGTATTGCTTGATTGAACTCCCCGTGGCGGTGCTCCCTGTGGTGTTGTCTTTTGGGGTCTTAGGTACCCACCCTTCCCGGTTTTTGTCGCGGCTCTACTCATAATGTATTCCCGTACCCTGGGGATATTTTATATATTATATTTTATATTCCTGCACCACGGTTTAGGATGGCCTATGGGTTCTTTGAGGTGCTCTGGGGGTTTTTTAAACTGCCAGAGAGACTGCACATTAATCCAGGGCTTTTTATTGGTACTTTGTTACTCTAGGATTACTGCCATAGAGCGTTACCCATACAGATAATATCACTAGTATTGCGGTCACTACCAGTATGGAGATTACCATCAGTAGCAGCCATTAAATCCACAGAATACCAACAGTAGTGTTCAGAGAGTCTCTTTCACTGTTTTCAAAATAAAAATATAGCTCATACCTTCAGCCTCTCTTCATTTCTTTTAACATGGGGAACTCTGTTCATTCTCTTACCTCTTGAGCTGGGTTCGTGAGACAATTCTTACCCCAGACCCTGAGCCAATATGCACGGCATCTTCTGGAGTGGATGTCAGCTCTCTGTTACCGTCAGGCTCCAGGTGCTTGTGTGCTTGTGTACCGCTGTATCCGCTCTGCTCTCGGCTCTGTGTCCCTGGCAGCAGGGATGATTCTTAGATCTAGAGCCCGTTTACTTCGCTGCTGGGATCCAGAGAGGGGGGAGAAGGGGTGAGGGGGGGAAGGACCGAAAGACTCAGGATGGGCGGCGGGGATCGTCACAGCACTGCGTCTGCATCTACCGCTTCCCTCAGAGAGTCTGTCTGTATTGGTAGTCTAGCAGAGCGGCACTCGGGATCCCTTCTTCTCCCTATCATCCGCTGTGCCATTCGTTTGTTCATCCTCGAGGCCGCTCAGCGCCGGCCAGCCCACACACCTCCATCTCCTCCCCTCCCATCTGAAGTCCTATGTCATGACCACTCCCCCTCCAGTGAAGGGAACTCTTAAGGCGTCAGCATACCAAGACATTTTGGACAATTTTATGCTCCCAAACTTGTGGGAACAGTTTGAGGATGTCCTCTTCCTGTTCCAACATGACTGCACACCAGAGCACAAAGCAAGGTCCATAAAGACATGGATGAGTGAGTTTGGGGTGGAGGAACTTGACTGGCCTGCACAGAATCTATAAAAAATACTGCCTTGTTGTGTTTTATATGCATCTCATATGATTGTCTCATTAGTCACCTTTCTCTTCTATGCATGATAAGGAAATGGATCAGAATTGACATATCTTGCATGGGCTAACGTGGTGTTGATGAAAACTGGACACAGCTGGGGGTAAGAACATTGATCTGCTGAGAAATGTAAATTGTGTTTCTGCGTCGTGGCTCTTCTATATACTACGGAACATTCAGCATATTTTGTTCTTTTTAACAGATGTTTGGTCTTTCATTGATTCTATTGGTGATGGCTTTTTTTGTGTACAGACATGTCAAGATCAGATCGGTATACAGAGATATATGAAAACATTTTGCTTCAGGTCACAGAGAACTCCAGAAAAAAAACTAAGCCGGAGGAGTATGTTGTACCCAAACCTGAACTGGACTAAAAGGTTGACAGAACTGCAAGTCAGCAGGTTTGATAGACAAAATAGTGCTAAAAAAACCCCACCCCTATAATTGAATCAACTCATGTGAAATATAGTATAAAGTTAGATCTATACAGTTCGTTAATTGAACGGGCTCCCTCCCAAGTAGCAACAAACAATAGATCCAAAAAGACGAAGAGAGGGGCCAGAGTGGTCCCGGGAATGTCAACAGAAGGAGAAGCTATCACGTAATGAGATCAAGGTTATACAAAAAACTTTATTGAAAAATTTGCATGAATACAAGAGTGTGAGGGGTCCCACGTCTGTGGATAAAATCCATACAGGTGGGGTCCGTTCCTCCACAATATCAAGTGACCATAAAAATAGTAAAAAATGAACAACGTTGTGTTAAAAATAGACAGTGGTGGGTCAACCCACCCCTCCCCCGCCCCCCAAGATACTCTGAGCAAGGAATGCTGGTAGATGTAGTGAGTCTGATGGTAGACTATACAGGATGATATCCACTGGGAGGAGCACAGACAGATAAAAGGATATTGGCCAATGTTGCCCGATAATTGAAACGCCCGTACCTGGGTTTATGTATGTATATATCCTCCCTATCTGTACAAAGATCGTGCAGGCATACTAAATACGACTACTGATTGTTCAATCGTAATGAATATAGTCCAAGTCCTGTCAATGCAGTAGTGTAATGTAGATAGACCTGCCGGATCTGTCCACCATGATGGTAAAACTGTATAGCAATGTCCAACAGAGTACATCAAGTCCAAAAATGGGGCATATTGGACTATTACGGTACAGTAATTAAGGGTAATCATAAGAGCAAGTAACAGCAGTAATAAAAGTTATAGTTCATTTATTGATGCAACAGACAGGACATGGTAATACAAGAACATTTAATAAAAGTACAGGCATATCACCAATGGATTCGATAGTATACAGTACAGCACAAAATCTCAGATATCATATTCCTCGACTAGTTTCACGGACAATATCCGCTTCATCAGGAGGTTATCTGGAGATAAGTTTTTCTGACTAAACAGTCTGAACCTGACAATTAAAAATATACAAAATTTATAAAGATACATTATCATACAATTATTATTCCAGCATCAAATTATACAGATAGGTAATGAAAATAGGGGAGGGGGAGGGGGGGGAGAGCGAATCTGCTTACCCAGGTCCCAGCAGACCCCAGGCGCAAGGCCCCAACACCAACGAATGATCTCCCACGGCAGCCTGGGGGAGCTAACAAGATAACAGGATAGTAAGGATAAGTGTATATCGGAATTAAGGTAACCCAGATTGCCATATACAAAAGGAAGTGATATATAAATTAGTGAGTATAGAGAGGGGGTGATGACAAGGGGGGTTGGGTGAAATTGTGGAGGATATCAATAATTGAAAGCGTATTATGTAAGGCATAAAAGATTACAGGGTGACCAACCAAATAGGAAAAGGCAATGGTAAACGAGGCATAAGGTGTTATATAGGTGGAAGGGTAAACAAGAGAGGAAGTGGGGCCGTGGAAAGGGAGGGGAGTGGGGGTGGAGAAGGGGATAGGGGAGTGGGGAGGAGGGGTAGTGGGGGATTAGAAGGGAGACGGGGGGGGGGGGGGGGGAGTTGAAGGGGAGGAAAGAGGAAGGGGGGAAAAAGGAGAAGGCGGAGGAAAAAGAATGGAAGGGTGGAGGGGGATGGGGAGAGAAAGGGGAAAAAAAAAAAGAGGAAAGGGGGGGGGGGAAGGGGGGGGGGGAAGGAGGGGGAGGGGAGGCAGAGGGTGGGATGGAAGGTAAGAGGGGGGGAGGGAAGAGTGAGGAGGGGGGGGATGCAACAATGTGAAGATATGGGTGAATAGGGGGCAAAAAGTACCTGATAATAGTCAAAGCATGGAAGGGTTCCCGCAGGGGACACCCTGCCAGGGACTGGTTCCGTAATAAGGTAAAAGAGAGGGTAATAATAAGGACTGCAAGCGATGGGCAAACACAAACCAAGGCATGTAAACCTAAGCCTAGGCCAGCTGCAAGGTAAAATACAGTAGTTTAGAGATACATGATGTTAGTGCCCAGGGGTATGGGACTTAGGTAGAAGGGTGGGTGGGTACTTACCATAAACTTGTACTAGGCTGGTTGAGGTAAAGGCACCCAAGGGCAGCAGACCGAACCGTCCGGCTAGCAGGCATAGCCCGCTGTAAATAGCTCCCAACCCTGCGACGCTGCGCCGTACGTCAATGGGACGCCAGCGCATGACGTCACAGGGTCAGAGGTTCCACACGGCGCGCGCGCGAAGAGACCGCGCGCGCACGCATGCGCACCGGCCGCAAGGCCAAGGGGACACCGTCCCAGCCAAGGCCGGTGCAAGAGGAGGGGGCGGTCCCGTGTAGGAGGCCGATCCCTCCACCAGGGACCTCACCAGGCCGCCGTGGGAGAACACAGGGGGAGGGGCCCGCGCCGGCGCCTAAAGCCAGGACCAGGACTGGGGAAGCAGAGGTCTCAGTAGAACAAAATGTAAAAACAACAATATAGGGTTGATAAAGCATAATAAAAGGTAGAAACAAAATTGGAAAAAACTGAAAGGCTTTATTCAGGTGAACTAGGGATGGTAATACCCTAGATACCGGTGCAGTAATCCCACAGAGACATAAACCCATAACACCTAATTGCATGATATGCATATAAGTTAAGGAGGGCCAAGGACAATGCCACATGATTGGGTAAAAACATGTGGATAGAGGGCGGGTAGCCAAGGTAAGGGTGTCTGGCCGACCTATTGGGCATCTGTCTCGGAGGGTTGCATCGGGGCTAAAAATTAGCCATAAAGTAATATCAAGGGGTAAAATTGCGTATGCTAGAGGCCCCCCCAACAACACACAAAATTGTGTGTCAGTGGGGGTTGATTAAAATTGAAGGGTGGAACAGATGGGGTCCGCATGGTGGGGGGCATTGGTGGCCCTTCCACCAAGACAGCCTACCCAGGTGTCCCACTCGACAAAAAGACGGGTGTGTTATCCACCCAATGTATACAATTAGGGCAAAGGCCTCTCTAAAGTAAAATATAAAAGGTAGCAAAAGTGCATATGTACCATCATCCAGAAAACAATATCAAAAAGGCGATTGGAAGCCTGATCCCCAGTCAGGCGACCAAAAATGGGGCATATTGGACTATTACGGTACAGTAATTAAGGGTAATCATAAGAGCAAGTAACAGCAGTAATAAAAGTTATAGTTCATTTATTGATGCAACAGACAGGACATGGTAATACAAGAACATTTAATAAAAGTACAGGCATATCACCAATGGATTCGATAGTATACAGTACAGCACAAAATCTCAGATATCATATTCCTCGACTAGTTTCGCGGACAATATCCGCTTCATCAGGAGGTTATCTGGAGATAAGTTTTTCTGACTAAACAGTCTGAACCTGACAATTAAAAATATACAAAATTTATAAAGATACACTATCATACAATTATTATTCCAGCATCAAATTATACAGATAGGTAATGAAAATAGGGGAGGGGGAGGGGGGGGAGAGCGAATCTGCTTACCCAGGTCCCAGCAGACCCCAGGCGCAAGGCCCCAACACCAACGAATGATCTCCCACGGCAGCCTGGGGGAGCTAACAAGATAACAGGATAGTAAGGATAAGTGTATATCGGAATTAAGGTAACCCAGATTGCCATATACAAAAGGAAGTGATATATAAATTAGTGAGTATAGAGAGGGGGTGATGACAAGGGGGGTTGGGTGAAATTGTGGAGGATATCAATAATTGAAAGCGTATTATGTAAGGCATAAAAGATTACAGGGTGACCAACCAAATAGGAAAAGGCAATGGTAAACGAGGCATAAGGTGTTATATAGGTGGAAGGGTAAACAAGAGAGGAAGTGGGGCCGTGGAAAGGGAGGGGAGTGGGGGTGGAGAAGGGGATAGGGGAGTGGGGAGGAGGGGTAGTGGGGGATTAGAAGGGAGACGGGGGGGGGGGGGGGAGTTGAAGGGGAGGAAAGAGGAAGGGGGGAAAAAGGAGAAGGCGGAGGAAAAAGAATGGAAGGGTGGAGGGGGATGGGGAGAGAAAGGGGAAAAAAAAAAAGAGGAAAGGGGGGGGGGGAAGGGGGGGGGGAAGGAGGGGGAGGGGAGGCAGAGGGTGGGATGGAAGGTAAGAGGGGGGGAGGGAAGAGTGAGGAGGGGGGGGATGCAACAATGTGAAGATATGGGTGAATAGGGGGCAAAAAGTACCTGATAATAGTCAAAGCATGGAAGGGTTCCCGCAGGGGACACCCTGCCAGGGACTGGTTCCGTAATAAGGTAAAAGAGAGGGTAATAATAAGGACTGCAAGCGATGGGCAAACACAAACCAAGGCATGTAAACCTAAGCCTAGGCCAGCTGCAAGGTAAAATACAGTAGTTTAGAGATACATGATGTTAGTGCCCAGGGGTATGGGACTTAGGTAGAAGGGTGGGTGGGTACTTACCATAAACTTGTACTAGGCTGGTTGAGGTAAAGGCACCCAAGGGCAGCAGACCGAACCGTCCGGCTAGCAGGCATAGCCCGCTGTAAATAGCTCCCAACCCTGCGACGCTGCGCCGTACGTCAATGGGACGCCAGCGCATGACGTCACAGGGTCAGAGGTTCCACACGGCGCGCGCGCGAAGAGACCGCGCGCGCACGCATGCGCACCGGCCGCAAGGCCAAGGGGACACCGTCCCAGCCAAGGCCGGTGCAAGAGGAGGGGGCGGTCCCGTGTAGGAGGCCGATCCCTCCACCAGGGACCTCACCAGGCCGCCGCGGGAGAACACAGGGGGAGGGGCCCGCGCCGGCGCCTAAAGCCAGGACCAGGACTGGGGAAGCAGAGGTCTCAGTAGAACAAAATGTAAAAACAACAATATAGGGTTGATAAAGCATAATAAAAGGTAGAAACAAAATTGGAAAAAACTGAAAGGCTTTATTCAGGTGAACTAGGGATGGTAATACCCTAGATACCGGTGCAGTAATCCCACAGAGACATAAACCCATAACACCTAATTGCATGATATGCATATAAGTTAAGGAGGGCCAAGGACAATGCCACATGATTGGGTAAAAACATGTGGATAGAGGGCGGGTAGCCAAGGTAAGGGTGTCTGGCCGACCTATTGGGCATCTGTCTCGGAGGGTTGCATCGGGGCTAAAAATTAGCCATAAAGTAATATCAAGGGGTAAAATTGCGTATGCTAGAGGCCCCCCCAACAACACACAAAATTGTGTGTCAGTGGGGGTTGATTAAAATTGAAGGGTGGAACAGATGGGGTCCGCATGGTGGGGGGCATTGGTGGCCCTTCCACCAAGACAGCCTACCCAGGTGTCCCACTCGACAAAAAGACGGGTGTGTTATCCACCCAATGTATACAATTAGGGCAAAGGCCTCTCTAAAGTAAAATATAAAAGGTAGCAAAAGTGCATATGTACCATCATCCAGAAAACAATATCAAAAAGGCGATTGGAAGCCTGATCCCCAGTCAGGCGACCAAAAATGGGGCATATTGGACTATTACGGTACAGTAATTAAGGGTAATCATAAGAGCAAGTAACAGCAGTAATAAAAGTTATAGTTCATTTATTGATGCAACAGACAGGACATGGTAATACAAGAACATTTAATAAAAGTACAGGCATATCACCAATGGATTCGATAGTATACAGTACAGCACAAAATCTCAGATATCATATTCCTCGACTAGTTTCGCGGACAATATCCGCTTCATCAGGAGGTTATCTGGAGATAAGTTTTTCTGACTAAACAGTCTGAACCTGACAATTAAAAATATACAAAATTTATAAAGATACATTATCATACAATTATTATTCCAGCATCAAATTATACAGATAGGTAATGAAAATAGGGGAGGGGGAGGGGGGGGGAGAGCGAATCTGCTTACCCAGGTCCCAGCAGACCCCAGGCGCAAGGCCCCAACACCAACGAATGATCTCCCACGGCAGCCTGGGGGAGCTAACAAGATAACAGGATAGTAAGGATAAGTGTATATCGGAATTAAGGTAACCCAGATTGCCATATACAAAAGGAAGTGATATATAAATTAGTGAGTATAGAGAGGGGGTGATGACAAGGGGGGTTGGGTGAAATTGTGGAGGATATCAATAATTGAAAGCGTATTATGTAAGGCATAAAAGGAATTTTCATTACCTATCTGTATAATTTGATGCTGGAATAATAATTGTATGATAATGTATCTTTATAAATTTTGTATATTTTTAATTGTCAGGTTCAGACTGTTTAGTCAGAAAAACTTATCTCCAGATAACCTCCTGATGAAGCGGATATTGTCCGCGAAACTAGTCGAGGAATATGATATCTGAGATTTTGTGCTGTACTGTATACTATCGAATCCATTGGTGATATGCCTGTACTTTTATTAAATGTTCTTGTATTACCATGTCCTGTCTGTTGCATCAATAAATGAACTATAACTTTTATTACTGCTGTTACTTGCTCTTATGATTACCCTTAATTACTGTACCGTAATAGTCCAATATGCCCCATTTTTGGTCGCCTGACTGGGGATCAGGCTTCCAATCGCCTTTTTGATATTGTTTTCTGGATGATGGTACATATGCACTTTTGCTACCTTTTATATTTTACTTTAGAGAGGCCTTTGCCCTAATTGTATACATTGGGTGGATAACACACCCGTCTTTTTGTCGAGTGGGACACCTGGGTAGGCTGTCTTGGTGGAAGGGCCACCAATGCCCCCCACCATGCGGACCCCATCTGTTCCACCCTTCAATTTTAATCAACCCCCACTGACACACAATTTTGTGTGTTGTTGGGGGGGCCTCTAGCATACGCAATTTTACCCCTTGATATTACTTTATGGCTAATTTTTAGCCCCGATGCAACCCTCCGAGACAGATGCCCAATAGGTCGGCCAGACACCCTTACCTTGGCTACCCGCCCTCTATCCACATGTTTTTACCCAATCATGTGGCATTGTCCTTGGCCCTCCTTAACTTATATGCATATCATGCAATTAGGTGTTATGGGTTTATGTCTCTGTGGGATTACTGCACCGGTATCTAGGGTATTACCATCCCTAGTTCACCTGAATAAAGCCTTTCAGTTTTTTCCAATTTTGTTTCTACCTTTTATTATGCTTTATCAACCCTATATTGTTGTTTTTACATTTTGTTCTACTGAGACCTCTGCTTCCCCAGTCCTGGTCCTGGCTTTAGGCGCCGGCGCGGGCCCCTCCCCCTGTGTTCTCCCGCGGCGGCCTGGTGAGGTCCCTGGTGGAGGGATCGGCCTCCTACACGGGACCGCCCCCTCCTCTTGCACCGGCCTTGGCTGGGACGGTGTCC